>OY759262.1:65352762-65570262 GCA_963662155.1 Lamellibrachia columna
AAAGTTAATTATACCTCTTTATAAAGCAATAGTTAGACCTCATTTAGAATACTGTATACAAGCATGGAGACCATATCGTAAGAAGGATATAGATACGCTTGAACGCATACAAAGGAGAGCAACTAAAATGATTCCAGAACTGAGCGACCTTAGTTATGAAGAACGCCTGAAAGAATGTGGTTTAACAACTCTAGAGACAAGGAGGTTAAGAGGAGATCAGATTGAAGTTTTTAAGATATTGAATGGGTATGAAAATATTGATAGAAATATGTTTTTTTCACTCAAGAAGGATAGCAGAACTAGAGGACATGAGGTAAAATTAGTAAAGGATCAATGTAGATTGGACATCAGGAAGCACTCGTTCTCACAGAGGACAATAAATGAATGGAACAAATTGTCTACAGATTGTGTAACTGCTAGCAGCGTGAATATGTTTAAAAATAAGGTAGACACATATCTCATGAGGGCGGGTTATAAATAGATGAACATTGTTGGACTCTCGATAAGCCAATGGCTTCCTTGTCTACTTGCCATCTGGGCCTTTGGCTTGGATGGCAAATCTTGTTAAATCTTGTTAAACACGCGGTGTCGTTGACAGTTAGATGTTATCTTACCTAGAGTCCTGCCGCCAGAGGGATCCACCTCCTTTGCCATCTTCAGTGCTTCTGTCGTGGCGATGTCAACATTGGCAGGTACAACGGCCAGAATGATCGTCTCTTCCTTTTTAATGTAGTTTCCAATGAGTCGCTTGATCTACGGAAAGATGTCTTCATTTATATATATATATATATATATATATATATATATATATATATATATATATATATATATATATATATATATATATATATATATATATATATATATATATATATATATATATATATATATATTAATCATAAACGAACTAAGTCTACGTGAAGCAGCAATTACATGTTGCATGCATTGTTTTTTTTACGTATATTTGTATATGTTACTAGGTATTTATATTTACAGGTATATACAGTCACTGACATATACATTTTATTATCAGCTGGAACGCCACGTCGTTTGTTCTACCGATCGGCACCAGCAACAATGATCGTCTCTTCCTTCTCAATGCATTTTCCTATCAGTCAATCAATTGAGTAGGACTTCATTTAGAAATGCAAATTCAAAACTATTTAATTTTTTCGTGTATCAATAATTACACGCATCGTTTAACATGTATATCTTTGTTTCTGTTACTATGTGGTCCTCAGGAAATTGAGGCATATTTGATGTTTTGTGGTACACAGTGCCTAAGAAGGTATTTGAGATGTTTAAATCATTATGTCTGCTTTCTAAAGAAGTGTATAATTTAGAAGATATATATCCCTATTTTTCCGGATGGTATGTTTTGAAAATAAAAAAAAATTAAGTTGAAGCATAAAGTACAAATCCATCTAAAAATTATTATATTTATATCATATAAAAACACCCATACAAATTACTGTTGTGACAGTTTATAAGGTATATTGGTGATCTATGAGCTTACACAGGTAAATTATTGACATTGTTAAATCTACGGATGAGCGCAGACATAATGTCAAAGTGGATAAACTGTTGCATCAAGTACAATTCCACAACAAATGGTTGCTACACAATAACAACCAGAACTAATTTAGTTTTGATTACTTGATGTATTGAAGGGCTTACTAAGTCTTTCTGTGCGCATGGACTAGGATGTAACACCTTTATTGACTTCACTATATACATTGTGAATCTCCTCGTTTTTTAACAAATTAAATTATTATTATATAGCAATAACATAATGTCAAGTACACATTCATACGTGAAGTATACACCCACACGTCAAGTACGAATGCACGCATCAAGTACACTGTGTGGTCATATTGATCATTGATATTGATTTAGAAGCGTTAAAAAGATCCAGTGGCCTCAACATAACCCTACTAGCTGAAATGGCTGTGTTTTTCACCGTGTCACAGTTGTGATTATGAATTATGAATCAAACTACATAGCTACACATATAGCACTTTTAATGAGCAAATCCGATAATTCAAAAGTGATGTCAACTTTCATGAGGGTCATTTGCGTTGACCACAATTAGATAAAACACTATAATACTGTTATTTTGTAATAGAAATTGGAATAGTCAATCATTCTATAAACTTCTAGATTTGCATCAAGTACGAATACATAATATAAAAGGTCGTGGCATTTTAATATTCAGGATTGAGACCGGTATGGTACATTACTGTAAAGTACATATATTGTAGTAGTCACATCATACTTAATGGTGATTGACAGGTACTATAGTATTCACGTGCCAGGCGTTGACACGACCTGTACTTTGAAAAAACTTACATATTTCAAATAAATGCACAATAATTAGTGTAGACCCATTAACAAAACGTCAAAACAGAACCCCCAATTTCAAGCAAGTGTTTCTAACGTGCGCTAAATGTCATTTATCACAAATATTAAACGACGTTACTGACAAGATCAATATATGTTTGGGTGGATTTGTATTTTACTGTGAAAAACAGCTTCAACTTCGACGACCTCCCACAGGGAGGTTTTTCCTTCAAACCGTTTGCACTTTTTCTTTATGAACTTTAATATATATATATATATATATATATATATATATATATATATATATATATATATATACTTTTTCTTTATGAACTTTAATATATGTTTAAAATACAAATCCACCCAAACATATATTGATCTTGTCAGTAACGTCGTTTTATATTTGTGATAAATGACATTTAGCGCACGTTAGAAACACTTGCTTGAAATTGGGGGTTCTGTTTTGACGTTTTGTTAATGGGTCTACACTAATTATTGTGCATTTATTTGAAATATGTAAGTTTTTTCAAAGTACAGGTCGTGTCAACGCCTGGCACGTGAATACTAGAGTACCTGTCAATCACCATTAAGTATTATGTGACTACTACAATATATGTACTTTACAGTAATGTACCATACCGGTCTCAATCCTGAATATTAAAATGCCACGACCTTTTATATTATGGATTCGCACTTGATGCAAATCTAGAAGTTTATAGAATGATTGACTATTCCAATTTCTATTACAAAATAACAGTATTATACGTGTTTTTTTTCTAATTGTGGTCAACGCAAATGACCCTCATGAAAGTTGACATCACTTTTGAATTATCGGATTTGCTCATTAAAAGTGCTATATGTGTAGCTATGTAATTTGATTCATAATTCATAATCACAACTGTGACACGGTGAAAAACACAGCCATTTCAGCTAGTAGGGTTATGTTGAGGCCACTGGATCTTTTTAACGCTTCTAAATCAATATCAATGATCAATATGACCACACAGTGTACTTGAAATATATATATATATATATATATATATATATATATATATATATATATATATATATATATATATATATATATATATATATATATATATATATATATATATATATATATATATATATATATATATATATATATATATATATATAATATATTGTAGGAAAAGTTATCAGGAAACCATAAAACATTAATAAATTCATCTTTAAAAAAATGCCTCCCTTTCTTTACCTCTAGGTACAGACAGCCACTGATATATACGTTTAATAATCAACAGGAAGTCGACATCAACTGTTTTACTGAGTGGAAACAATTTCTAAATAGCTTCAAAACAGATAACGTAATCGTTCAATCGTATGCCATGTAATTTTTCTGTGGTGGAAACAAGTGTATTAAAATGAAAAATAAACTGTGCCAGCCTGATGCACGACAGGCATTAAAGAACACTAACAAGAGCGAAACAGATTGAGTGGACATGTCACATGTCACTTACCTGATCTCCAATGTCAGGTGGTTGTCCTTGTACTGCGACTCGGGTGATTCCGGGGAGGTCAATCAAAGTCAAGTCAGGGACCCCGTGTGATGTGATTTGTAGCGAGATCAACGTGTCGCTGATACCAACTTTCTTTCCAGCGATGGCGTCTTGTGCTAAGCGTGGACAAACGTGGCGTGAGCACGAACAAACCAAGTGTCGCACGCATTGCTACAGAAGTTCGTTGTGCATCAACTCGAGCATGCGTTAAGGTAATTTCCAACACACACACACACACGCACGCACGCACGCACGCACGCACGCACGCACGCACGCACGCACGCACGCACGCACGCACGCACGCACGCACGCACACACACACACACACACACACACACACACATACACACACACACACACACACACACACACACACACACACACACACACACACACACACACACACACACACACACGATAATCTACACTTCTTGCAAAAGCCACTGTAAATACAATACAATTATGCACTAAATACGTTGTCATGACGTATGCACGCGAAGCTCGACGATCAATCTCGCTTTTCTGGATAACTCGACAAGGTGCAAACAACAACGCGGGTGTTTCCAGTGTGATCGGCTGCCTTGCTGGTCATTTCATGCAGATGCGTACAATTTGCAGATTCTAGCAACTAGTATATGGGAATAGGAAGGTGACACTCGGATGACACAGACAATAAGCGCATTTGGTTCCTTCCACTAGGTGTAAATAAGTAACATGTCGTGGCATAAACCCACTGACACCAAGAGCAGTTGTACGTTATTCCTATACATGGCTGTTTGGAGTATAACCTCACAAGTTATATAAAACCATGTCGAGACAGAACTTACCTTCGCGCACTTCAGCGTCAACTTTAGTGGGTCCTTCGATTGTTTTCTCAACGACAATATCTTCGAAGTCATATTCTTTATATTCTTCATATTCTTCACATTCTCCATATTCTTCATATTCGTATTTGTACTTGATGACGCCGTTCCAATAACCGGGCGTGTTGTGCGACTTCAGTTGTAATGCCAAAGGACATCGAGTCACAATACCTGTGGTTGAACAGTTTGGTCACAGTTGAACGTACGGATGGGTATTTAAGATGTGGACAGCAAGAATCACATAATCAAATGTGCACACACAGCGATAGGTGGAAGCACATAAATCAATATATGTAATAGGTGGGGAGGACGGGAGGGGAGGGAGGGAGGGAGGGAAGGAGGGGGAGGGGAGGGAGGGAGTGAGGGAGGGAGATAAGGAGTGGGAGGGAAGGAGGGATGGAGGGAAGGGAGGTATTCATCAGACAATTCCTACTGTCTCTCCGATCCAGTCCTGTTAGATTAATGTTTCTTACACTGGTAAAGTTGAAGTCAGTTGCAAAAAGTGGATTGAGAAGTGACTGCTACCTGAGCCGCGGGGCAGCTGTACTCCTGAGATGGCTTCCAGCACGGAGCTCTTGCCCGCACTCTGGTCACCAATAACTGCTACTTCAGGCAGAGAAATGTCCTTGTCAAGTCCGAGCAGCCTCAGTTTGTCAATGAGGTCTATGAACGGACGTACGTTTTCTTCAAAAGCTTCTGACAGACACGGCACGTGTTGTGGCTCTTCCATTCTCGTAGCCTGCAGCAAGAACGAAACAAATAGTTTTGGCGCAGACCACAAGTTATTTATTTCCGTTATTGTACACAATATAGTGTCTTGCTTGTTAACTGGGAAACTACACTTGGAATGTCATTGTTATCTTTATACATTTAAGTTGCTATAATTCCAGCACCTACATTAATGTTTGCGTTCGAATATTTTTTATTTATGCTTAAGCTTTTAACATGTCGTTAGTTGTGCAGGTCTTAGTTGTACAATGACTAACACGCCATACCTCTAAAATAAATATCCACTTTTTATTACGCAGTCAAGAGAGCCGTAGCCGAGAGCCACTTTCACGGTTAACTGACTGTAAGTAGCTGACTTAGAGAAATAAATTAACACACAACAATACATTGAGTCGACACTCGGCAGTCAATGACAGCAGCACGCTCAAACCACGTGAAATCTGATAATTTGCTACATATTAATTAGTATATATTACATAGTAACTGACTAGACGCGGTACACAATGCTGTCACACTATCCCTTTAAGTAACAATAAAATATATTTCCTCCCGGACAATCCTTCGAACATGTAATGCAACCTGCAGCACATGGACCATGTATATATATTGTAAAGATCAGTGTCTCTAATATATTACTCAGGAAACAACACAATACTATTCAGAATGCTTCCACAATTAATATAATGGTGTTCAGATATTTGATATAAGAGTTGATAAGGTGCGCTCGAATTACACTGCCTCACTGCATCACTGTTGTAATCGTCTGCAACCTGCGAAGCTATTACACGCACGCACGCACACGCACGCACGTACGCACGTACGCACGCACGCACGCACGCACGCAAGCACGCATGCTTGCACGCACGCAAGCAAGCACGAACGCACGAATGCACGCACGCACGCAAGCAAGCACGAATGCACGCACACACGCACACAAATAAATTTCCGTGCATTTTTTGCAACAGCTAATGCAGCACCCGTATGCGTTTAGATTATTTATGTGATTGCATAACCTTTTTTTTTCAGTCAGGTCAGTTTTGCTTACGGATCAAGCTTTGCCACTGGCAACAACAAGGACTGGCATTTACCATTATGGCCATGATCTGTGATCAGTCTACACATTTAATAACTCTATTCCAAGAGTGACAACATTAAATGACCGGTTCCGGTTTACTGTTCATCAAATACCATGGCATTCAATGTATAAACAACCTTTAAAGATCATATGCAAATATTCCAGAAATCGTGATATGCGATAACAAACAGTTGTATTAGTAGTTTGGAATGAATTAAGAAATAAAGCTATTGGTTACTCGTCAATAAAAGCTAATTATATTAGTGGCAAAGAAGCCCCAAGCGGTTTGACATTTCGCTCGGCAATGTCCGTACGGAGTCGGCGTGTGATGTCAGTGTGGCCAAACGAACTTCAACAAACATTGTCATTCCACAGCAACGTAGAACATCTGCGTACGTTAAAAGCTTATATGTTGCAGTGGGGCAAAAAACAATGAATTTGGGTGTGACATCAGTTTCATTATTTGAAACACTATTAAAACACTGCAACATATATAGATTTTAAATAATAACTAGGCATTTTGTGCACTGTGCTACGACAACATCGCAAAGCCAAAGGGAAAGACAATGCAAAGGCGAGACAGCTCTACTCAAACGTTAGATCAACACAATTGTTAAAAATTGCATATATAAAAATATTTCTGCAGTAAAATCATACAGTGTCCACGTATTTCCCCATGTGTTCCAATATTCCTAATCAAACAACCGAGTACATCGCAACGACAAAGACACGTATAGGCCGCTGTTCCAACTTCCAAGTCTAGGCTAGGGCTAGGCTAGACTCGTTCGACGACTGTGTCTACCAGCTTGTACAAACTTCCAAGCCTAAGCTAGGGCTAGGCTAGACTGTGTCTACCAGCTTGTACAAACTTCCAAGCCTAAGCTAGGGCTAGGCTAGACTGTGTCTACCAGCTTGTACAAACTTCCAAGCCTAAGCTAGGGCTAGGCTAGACTGTGTCTACTAGCTTGTACAAACTTCCAAGCCTAAGCTAGGGCTAGGCTAGACTGTGTCTACTAGCTTGTACAAACTTCCAAGCCTAAGCTAGGGCTAGGCTAGACTGTGTCTACTAGCTTGTACAAACTTCCAAGCCTAAGCTAGGGCTAGGCTAGACTGTGTCTACTAGCTTGTACAAACTTCCAAGCCTAAGCTAGGGCTAGGCTAGACTGTGTCTACTAGCTTGTACAAACTTCCAAGCCTAAGCTAGGGCTAGGCTAGACTGTGTCTACTAGCTTGTACAAACTTCCAAGCCTAAGCTAGGGCTAGGCTAGACTGTGTCTACTAGCTTGTACAAACTTCCAAGCCTAAGCTAGGGCTAGGCTAGACTGTGTCTACTAGCTTGTACAAACTTCCAAGCCTAAGCTAGGGCTAGGCTAGACTGTGTCTACTAGCTTGTACAAACTTCCAAGCCTAAGCTAGGGCTAGGCTAGACTGTGTCTACTAGCTTGTACAAACTTCCAAGCCTAAGCTAGGGCTAGGCTAGACTGTGTCTACTAGCTTGTACAAACTTCCAAGCCTAAGCTAGGGCTAGGCTAGACTGTGTCTACTAGCTTGTACAAACTTCCAAGCCTAAGCTAGGGCTAGGCTAGACTGTGTCTACTAGCTTGTACAAACTTCCAAGCCTAAGCTAGGGCTAGGCTAGACTGTGTCTACTAGCTTGTACAAACTTCCAAGCCTAAGCTAGGGCTAGGCTAGACTGTGTCTACTAGCTTGTACAAACTTCCAAGCCTAAGCTAGGGCTAGGCTAGACTGTGTCTACTAGCTTGTACAAACTTCCAAGCCTAAGCTAGGGCTAGGCTAGACTGTGTCTACTAGCTTGTACAAACTTCCAAGCCTAAGCTAGGGCTAGGCTAGACTGTGTCTACTAGCTTGTACAAACTTCCAAGCCTAAGCTAGGGCTAGGCTAGACTGTGTCTACTAGCTTGTACAAACTTCCAAGCCTAAGCTAGGGCTAGGCTAGACTGTGTCTACTAGCTTGTACAAACTTCCAAGCCTAAGCTAGGGCTAGGCTAGACTGTGTCTACTAGCTTGTACAAACTTCCAAGCCTAAGCTAGGGCTAGGCTAGACTGTGTCTACTAGCTTGTACAAACTTCCAAGCCTAAGCTAGGGCTAGGCTAGACTCGTTCGACGACTGTGTCTACCAGCTTGTACAAACTAAACATGGAATTTAAAAAAACAGTTTGATAAATAAATACGCATGGTACTACCGAAACAACACTATAGTAAATGCATTTACATTTATGTTATTTTTGAGGTTTTTGATCCCGGGCATTTGTTTACTGCGGCGTGAATCCGCATTTGTGACTGTGACCGCGTTGTTGACTGTGACCGCGTTGTTGACTGTGGCCGCGTTGTTGATTGGTACATGTAAGGAATGACTTGAGCCGATAAGTTTATGTCAGTTGCACCGCCAGGATCGCCGTAGCTCAAATCTAGTCTAAATCTTGCTAAACGCTAAGTGCCTATATGAGCCGGCGTAGGCGAAGTTGGTTTGTTTGGCCAAAATGATGTCACGCGGCCTGACATCTACCGGCAAAAATCCACAAACTAGTTTCGGAAAATACCTTCGAGAATTTAGGTATATCATCATACAATGTATAAATGCTTGTAGGCACATATACTCGTGATATTTTGATCGTATTTCCCTACGTCCCTATTTCCTAAACCAACCAGCAAAGAAAATATTATAACAAAGAGATCCATTGAATTGACCACCCGGTCCAATATAACGTAAAAGGTGGTCCAGTATAGACGAATGGTCGTCTATATTAGACCGGTATGCCATAATCCAAATTTTTTCTCTCCCAAATGTCTGTTCGAATAGTTGTCATATTGTATCTATTGGTACCTATTGGTACCTATCGGTGCCTAGTTTCAAATTAAATAATGGAAAGCGCAACATTGATAGTTTCCTTTGATATATCGGGCCATGTTCATAAGTGGTCGAATATACCCGACCTTCCCCTATCTACCTACCTACCTACCTACCTACCTACCTACCTACCTACCTACCTACCTACCTACCTACCTACCTACCTACCTACATACATACATACATACATACATACATACATACATACATACATACATACATACATACATACATACATACATACATACATGCATACATACATACATACATACATACATACATACATACATACATACATACATACATACATACATACATACATACATACAAAGGCAATGCAAAGTAGTATCGATTGCCTTGGCCTATTTAATCTTCATAAACTAATTCTCACCTGGTCTCCGTTAGGCAAAGGCACCTCTTCAACAAGTTGCGGCTTTGGCTGAAGGCTGCGTTGTATATTCCGTGCGGTGGCTTTGGTTGTGGCTTTTGGCTGAAGGCTGGGTTGTATATTCCGTGCGGTGGCTTCGGTTGTGGCCTTTGGCTGAAGGCTGCGTTGTATATTCCGTGCGGTGGCTTTGGTTGTGGCCTTTGGCTGAAGGCTGGGTTGTATATTCCGTGCGGTGGCTTCGGTTGTGGCCTTTGGCTGAAGGCTGCGTTGTATATTCCGTGCGGTGGCTTTGGTTGTGGCCATTGCTCCACTCGTATTGCATACTCGGTGCGTGGCTTTGGTTGTGGCCATTGCTCCACTCGTATTGTTATGGCCGCGTCTCTTGTGTTTGGGCACTGCTGCTTCGACTGAAACAGAATCGTTGTCTTCACGCTTTATATCAGTAAGCAGTGCAGATTGACATTGAGCAACAAAAGGTCGATTCAAGACCAACGTAGTTTTGTTTTCCTGGAAATGTATGACTGTTTTCTGGAAAACAGAATAGCGAGTCTTCCGATGATTAGATTACAGCGGGTGTCTTTATGTATGCAGTCCCAAACAAACTGCCTGTTATTGTTCACTAATGCATGAACAATAACAGGTTTTCCCAATAAAACGATAAAATCAATAGCGCATTCAGAAAATCGCCATGTGCTGGGCTAGCAGCTAAACATTTATCACGGCCGCTGATTGGTTGCTCGGTCGTCAGTCAGCCAATAAAAATGCGTTTTGCATCGGAAACGTGTTTCTTTCTTATTGTCAAGCGGTACTCGACGACCGAATTAACTATTGACCAACCAAATGTAAGCTCTCTCAGCTCTAGTATCAGCTTCAGTGGCGGTTCACAAATGGGTTTGTTTAACAAGATTTAACAAGAATTGCCATCGATGCCAAAGGCCCAGATGGCAAGTGGACAAGGAAGCCATTGGCTTATCGAGAGTCCAACAATGTTCGTCTACGTGTAACCCGTCCTCGTGAGATATGTTTCAACCTTGTTTCTAGACAATTTGTTCCTTTCATTTATTGTCCTCTGTGAGAACGAATACTTCCTGATGTCCAATCTACTAATTGTACCCCATGTTCTCTAGTTCTACTATCTTTCTTGGGTGAGAAAATCATTTCTATTAATATTTTCATTCCCATTCAATATCTTAGAAACTTCAATCTAATCTCCTGATATTCTGATAACTCCTGATATCCAATCTAATTTTTCTTCATATTCTCTAGTTCTACTATCTTTCTTGAGTGAGAAAAACATATTTCTATCAATATTTTCATACCCATTCAATATCTTCAATCTGATCTCCTCTTAACCTCCTTGTCTCTATGTTTTCTTCATAACTAAGGTCTATCAGTTCTAGAATAATTAGTTGCTCTCCTCTGTATTCGTTCAAGCTTATGTATATCTTTCTCATGATATGGTCTCCACGCGTGTATACAGTATTCTAAATGAAGTCTAACTGTTGTTTTATACAGAGGTATAATTAGCTTTTTTCCTTGTACGTTATGTTTCTCCTAATCAACCCAAGAATTTGATTATCCTTTGAAGTTGCAATACCACACTGTTCTGAAACTTTCATATCAGCACTTATTGTTATTCCTAAGTCCTTTTCTTTTACAGTAGCACCTAGAACAGGATCTCCCATATCATAGTTTACATCCAATTTCCCATGTCCTGTATGTAGGGATTTACATTTGCCAAAATTGAATAACATCTGCCTTTTGTCAGGCCATTTAACTAATTTGCCTATATAGTTTTGTAGATATTGTTTATCACCATCAGTGTTAAACACTTTTGCGTCATCCACAAATCTCAGTACGTTGCTTGTTATATTGTCGTTCAAGTCATTAATATATATTAAGAATAATAAAGGTCTTAATACTAATCCTTGTGGTATCCCACTCAAAACTGAATTCCAGTTTGAAACCTCTCCATCTACTACAACACGCTGTCTTGTGTCAATCAGCCATCCCCGATACACTGTGCTTTTAATTTAAGTAGTGATCTTTGATGTGGCACTTTGTCAAAAGCTTTTTGTAAATCTAAGTAGAAAATATCTACTGGCGATCCCTCGTCTATCCACTTAGTGATTTCTCTTAGTGGGATTCGTAAAATGAAGTAATGCACATGTGTTGTGCATTCGAGACGCACCGATATCGTAGTTGTTTTGGCAAAATTTCAGGGGCCAGACGGACTCTCAGATTCGGAATTCTTGGGGCCCACGGACACCCGCTAAAATCGAACACTGTAAATGCATTTCATGTTTTACACTGGTGAGACTATCACCAATATCTTGTTTCTTATTTCAACGATAATTTTAACTTTGTAGGTTTCGACAGCTTTCAGCTGTCTTCGTCACACTGACTACCGCTAGATGGCGACACGATAGTCAATGTACGCAGATGATTTCATTGGTGTGGTCTTGTCACGCTAAATTTGGTCCGGAGCCAGATTCGGTGCGGGGGACTAGTTTTAACATCCACGGTTGGTCCCCTTGAATTAAATTAATCCACATATCAATGTTGACTGTCACAAGTAGTTCATTGACTTCAAATTATAAAAAAAACTTTTTAATGCATGACAAATGAAACAGCAAGTACTAGACATAAATGTACATAGCTACAAAGATTACCCGATACAACCTCTATATCAGTAACATTGGTTACTAATCACCAGCACACACTCCTACAAGCCACACATGAACGTAAATGTAAAACGAATGTAGCTTGGCGTAAATGTACAAAGGCCCACGTTGAAAATTAGAAACGTGAGCTTGATAAGTTGATATCAGTTGTACTCTGATTTGTATAATACTGTTGTAAATAGTTGCATTGTTGCCTCAGATATGTGTGTGACACTGTCGCGCAATGGTCGTGTAATAATTAATACCATTGGACTATAATAGCCAGTTAACGTGTTTTAATTTACTGAATGTATATCGTATACATCACATACATATTCAATTTCATAATCATCAAAACAAAGAAAATAAATAATAACCAACGCCTCGCTACACTGCGAGTATAACTTAA
Source organism: Lamellibrachia columna (assembly GCA_963662155.1). Classification (NCBI taxonomy): domain Eukaryota; kingdom Metazoa; phylum Annelida; class Polychaeta; order Sabellida; family Siboglinidae; genus Lamellibrachia; species Lamellibrachia columna. The sequence goes on from OY759262.1 coordinate 65,365,638, forward strand.
AGAAAAATTAATTAACAATGAAAACGATTCACATTATTGCTCGAACGCAGTTCACCTGTCGCTCGATAACGATTCACCTATCACTTGAATATCGTCCACACACTACTTGTGTCACTGGTTCCCAGACAGTCCATCTTTTCCTGTCGCTGAACCGACCACGCCCTCACTCGATGCTCCAGCTCGCCCTATGCTGCGTGTAAGTCTCGGATATACAGCACACGCTGGTTGCCAGTCGTTATATCCCAAGCTGGTTGCCAGTCGTTATATCCCAAGCTGGTTGTCAGTCGTTATATCCCAAGCTGGTTGCCAGTCGTTATATCCCAAGCTGGTTGCCAGTCGTTATATCCCAAGCTGGTTGCTAGTTGTTATATCCCAAGCTGGTTGCCAGTCGCTTCTGGCATTGTTCAAATTGTGTTGCGTCATGCAGCTTTTACCGACCCATAATTTCAGTATTGCAGAATAGTTGCCTTCTCACAACTTATCTCTGTCCGTCCCTTAACTATTGCAGCCGCCTTCTCGCGAACTACAGTCGACGACCGTCTCTTTACTATTGCAGCCGCCTCCTCGCGAACTACAATCGACCGACCGTCTCTTAACTATTGCAGCCGCCTTCTCGCGAACTACAGTCGACGACCGTCTCTTTACTATTGCAGCCGCCTTCTCGCGAACTACAGTCGACGACCGTCTCTTTACTATTGCAGCCGCCTTCTCGCGAAATACAATCGATCGACCGTCTCTTAACTATTGCAGCCGCCTTCTCGCGAACTACAATCGACGACCGTCTCTTTACTGTTGCAGCCGCCTTCTCGCGAACTACAATCGACCGACCGTGTCTTAACTGTTGCAGCCGCCTTCTCGCGAACTACAATCGATCGACCCCGATTAGAACAGTCCCCAGCGTATATATAGTCTACCAGTCAAAGATACGCTTCAGTAAACATTACCGGCCTGGTACCTAACATAATGCCCATTGCTAGGACTACTGCCTCGCCTGGCTCGACAATAACTATATAACCCTTGTTACGTAAGATAGCGTACTTTACCACGACTGCAGCACAACTACAAAATAAATGTACAATATACAAACTGTCACAACAACTGTCATACAATAAATGTATAATATACACATTATCATAATGTGCTTGTCAAAGACAAGTCTCAAGAAAGGAAGCGGCAAGTTGGAACGAACATGTACAGGCTCAACAAGATACTTCCTTGTGCTGATATTTGTGTGTAATTATTATTAATATACCGAACTTATAAAACGCTCTTTTCATACATAAAAGCCTGCTCAAAAGCGCTGTACACAATGAATATAATAATCATAGAGAGTAAAAACAAAGCATAAAAACGATAACATGATAGAAAAATGAAATATTATTGAATACTTGATATAATAAGATGAATATGTATATACTGTTTTTAAAATGTTATAAAAAAAGAAAAACTGACTAGAAAGGGTTAAGCACCAAAAATGAGCCAGGAACAAATGTGTTTTTAGCAGCTTCTTCAAAGTGTTCAATGTTTGTGCTTCACGAATGTGAGCAGGTAGCGCATTCCACAACTTAGCTGCTGAAAACTGGGATTTTCTGTCGCCGTAAGTAACTGTTCTAGCCCTTGGAACTTCTAGTGTCACTGAATCCATGGATCGTACCGTTCTTCTTGGTTGGTACACATTCAGCATGTCCGTTATATATCCTGGAGCCTGTCCATGTAGGGCTTCATATGTGTGCACCGAGATTTTGAATTGCACACGATAGTTAACAGGTAACCAGTGCAGGTGTTTCAAGACAGGTGTGATGTGGCTGTAGCGTGATGTTCTGGTTACAATCCATGCCGCGGTGTTCTGCACACGTTGTAACTTGTTAATTGATTTCTGGTGCAGTCCACTGAGCAGAGCATATCAATAGTCTAGACGTGATGCTACAAGCCCATTGACTAATGACTGAGTGGCAACGTTTGTGAGATAACGCCTAATGTGCCCAATGCTGCGGAGCTGATAGTATCCAGACCTACAGACACTGTTTAAATGTTGCTCCATGTTCGTGACCGAGTCAAAGAAAACACCCAGGTTTTTTTACACTGTTCACTGATGTAATGTCAGTGTCTCCAACACGCACATCATTTTCTATCTGCATGGCATTATGCTTGGATGTGAACAACACAACCTCAGTCTTTTCACTGTTCAGCGCATCCATCTTTCAATGTCCTTGAGGCACCTCTCAATTAGTTCCAGGGAATCTGTTTGGGCTGCACCGTCCTTCGGCTTGAACGAGATGTAGAACTGGGTGTCATCCGCATAGAAGAGATAACACAGTCCATATTTGGGTATTATTATTTATAAGAAACTGACTTTCAATTAAATCACAGCAACGTCTCTTTTTACTTAGAAAACTCAAAAGCTTTGAAGTCAGTCCACATGTCCTTGAACTTGTGTACAGAGGTCTTGTTGAGAGTATCTTGTCATTCAACATCATAGCGTGGTTTGGACATCTTACTGTCAAACAAATGACAAAACTGGTCCGTGCTGTTAACACATCTAGTAAACCCATTGGTCAGCAACAGCGACAGCTGTCTACTCTGTATGACTCTGTCTACTCTGTATGACTCTGTCTACTCTGTATGACTCTGCACTTGCGAGGAAGGAATTTCACATTATCACTGGTCCTGCCCATCCACTTAACTTAGCATTTCAGAAACTTCCCTTGCACGAAAAAATTTATATTATAAGTCATTTGTACCTACTGCTGTTGTTGTCCTGAATGCTGCACTCAATTGACGTGTCAGAAGAGCTGCTGTTTGTGTGTGTGGAGGTGGTGATGGAGACAGGTATTGTAGCACTGGTGCCCTCCTGTGATGTTCTGGGATAAACGTGAGCTTGATAATTTTTAGTCCCCCTTGTATGCTCTGTAAACATTTAGATTTCGCCTAGTCTCTGTTTATGTTGTATAGCTAGTTTTCTTTTTAACATATTTTATGTGTTATTTATAGATATTGTAGTCGTAAACTTCACAATATGTGTTTAAACTTTACAACATGTCTATGCAATAATATTGGGACTATGTGTATTTGTTCAAGAAGTCGGACACAACGGTCGAGTCTCCAAGAAGATGAATTTGACCGAAGTTGTGGAAAGCAAAGGACATTTCACTGACAACTTCATAGAAAGCATTGCTGAGCTCCGGGAGGACTGTCACCGGGTCACCACCCAACAAACACAAGTTCGCACACTGATTATATCCATGGCAGAGAAGAAAGGGGCATCAGGCCAGATGGATTATGCCGAAAATTGGTCCTGTAAATACAAGAAAGAAATGTCTGCTGTTTATTATAACAAGTACCAGGTGACGATTAACCCAATGGTGGTACACAACAAATAGGATGGCAAACGGTCCTGCAAAAGCATCAGGCGTCATCTAGCACTCCGTGCCGACAACGTTTGCGTTCATCAAACAATTGGTGAAGAAATTAAGACCAGTCCTCACAGAACTGTCGAAATTGCACTTTGTGACAGATTTCCCCATGTCGCAATACAGAAACCGTACAATATGTTCCCTTGTTGCAAAATGCCCTGCACCATTTGGCCTTCAAGCTTCGTGGACCTGGTTGGAGGCTGACCACGGGAAAGGTCCTTGGGACGGTGTGGATCTCCCGAGGATTTTAGCGCAATACAAGTATTTTATAGATTATATTATTATTAATAATAAACAAGAAGGCGAACAACCTGGTGAAGGCCGGCAGGAGAATAACCAGCAGCCAGGAGTTCTGCCAGGCAATCCGTTGTAGCACAACAAATATGACCATCCTGAAAGTCAGCGAGGAAGCTATGCAAACTTGCAAGGATGACATTGATACATGATATGTGCCAGCAGTCCGTGGCATAATTACCGGCTACGCCGTTGTCCCAGGACCAGTCCTGAAGATCCGCGCTACACCCTGCTTCAAGAAACGGTACAATGGCGAGGGCGTAATGTTCCTTCTAACATGTCCCGGCTGGGTGAGAACGAAACTGGCGATGGAGCAATAAGAGAAGAGGGATAACAGCGAGACGTGGTTGAGAAGACGGATGGCAATATGCAATCAGTTCTTATGTGCATTATTTGTGTGACACTGTCATCAAACACATTGGATAGTAACAGTAATAAAACACGTCCGTGAGATAATTGTCCGAAGATGAGACGAGGGACAATGACAAATGAGACGAGGGACAATGACAGATGAGACGAGGGACAATGACAGATGAGACGAGGGACAATGACAGATGAGACGAGGGACAATGACAGATGTGGTTGAGAAAGGGATGACAAGGTTTGATAATTTCTGCGGTTATTTCATACGATACTATATAGTCAAACACATTGAATCATCATAAGCATAATAAAGCACGTTTCACTATTGAAACATGACTATTTTACACATGAATGTACTTTGCCTTCCGCGGTTTCTTAGCCAACACCACCAAGATGTGTGTAAAATGCACAAGGTAACATCAATGATTGGTACACGTATGTATGTATCAAGGTAACATCAATGATTGGTACACGTATGTATGTATCAAGGTAACATCAATGATTGGTACACGTATGTATGTATCAAGGTAACATCAATGATTGGTACACGTATGTATGTATCAAGGTAACATCAATGATTGGTACACGTATGTATGTATCAAGGTAACATCAATGATTGGTACACGTATGTATGTATCAAGGTAACATCAATGATTGGTATACGTATGTATGTATCAAGGTAACATCAATGATTGGTACACGTATGTATGTATCAAGGTAACATCAATGATTGGTACACGTATGTATGTATCAAGGTAACATCAATGATCGGTACACGTATGTATGTATCAAGGTAACATCAATGATTGGTACACGTATGTAAGCATAATACAACCTAAATAAATCCTTACATGCATATTGCCATATGTGAAACCGTACGTCTGCATGTTTAAACTGTCTACAAACTGATAGTTATAATTCCAGTGCAAATAAAATATGCATAACTGTATTTATTTTAAAGTTAAAACATGCCTTTCCCTTGTAATGGAAAGTTATAAAATAAGGTCACGTTTAAAAAAACATCACAATCGGAGAATGCATAAATGACTTCAACGGTCCCCCAAGCAGAGAAAACGTTCGACACATACGCTATACTGAGTCACAAGCACAAACATGTTATTGTACATACACAAAAAGTGAAATGTCACCAGTAACTATGGGCTAACTTAGTGCAATAAGCTTTCAACCAAAAGGAACTTTGTGCAGACGTAAGGTTTCAGGCCTGAAATACTTGCTTACAACTTCACCTAGCTGTGAAATGTTAAATTTTTGGAATTAGTCTGCCAAATCTTATTTCCTGATTAGCTCAATATGATCTCTTCATATGACAGAACGTACGATGTCATCAGAATACGTTTATTTTCTACCCTCCCTCTGAACCCCAGTTGTGAACGTTTCGTGCTAAAAGACCTTATATATGTACAAACACACACACACACACACACACACACACACACACACACACACACACACACACACACACACACACACACACACACACACACACACACACACACACACACACACACACACACACACACACACACACACACACACACACACACACACACACAAACAAACAAACAAACAAACAAACACACACACACACACACACACACACACACACACACACACACACACACACACACACACACACACACACACACACGATAGTGGGGCGCGATAGCATTCCGGTTAGAAGGCCGGACTCTCAATCGAGAGAACCCGGTTTCAAATCCCACTGCGGTCACTTCGAACCTTTGGCAAGTTTGATCACCGCACGTTGCCACAGTTCACTCAGCTGTATAAATGAGTACCTGGCAATACAGACAGTGGTGGATATGTGAACGAATAGCGTGGCTGAATACTTCCCAAAGAAGTTGAGATGGCCTTGGAATGAACAGGTCTGCCAGGGGGTGAAGTGTAAAGCGCTTTGAGCAGTCCTATGGACCGGATACCGCGCTATATAAGAACGTACCTTTTACACACACGCACACACGCACACACGCACACACGCGCACACGCGCACACACGCGCACGCACATGCACACGCACGCGCACGCACACGCACGCACACGCACACGCACACACACACGATAGTGGGGCGCGATAGCATACCGGTTAGAAGGCCGGACTCTCAATCGAGAGAACCCGGTTTCAAATCCCACTGCGGTCGCTTCGAACCTTTGGCAAGTTTGATCACCGCACGTTGCCACAGTTCACTCAGCTGTATAAATGAGTACCTGGCAATACAGACAGTGGTGGATATGTGAACGAATAGCCTTCGCGCAGCAATTGCAGCGTGGCTGAATACTTCCCAAAGAAGTTGAGATGGCCTTGGAATGAACAGGTCTGCCAGGGGGTGAAGTGTAAAGCGCTTTGAGCAGCCCTATGGACCGGATACCGCGCTATATAAGAACGTACCTTTTACACACACACACGCACACACGCGCACACGCACGCGCACACGCGCACACGCGCACACGCGCACACGCGCACACGCGCACACGCGCACACGCACGCGCACGCACACGCACGCACGCACGCGCACGCACGCGCACGCACACGCACACGCACGCACACGCACGCACACGCACGCACACGCACGCACACGCACACGTACACGCACACGCACGCGCACGCACGCACACGCACGCACACGCACGCACACGCACGCACAGACACGCACATACACGCACAGACACGCACAGACACGCACGCACAGACACGCACATACACGCACAGACACGCACAGACACGCACAGTCACACAGACACACACACACACACACACACACACACACACACACACACACACACACACACACACACACACACACACACACACACACACACACACACACACACACACACACGTGTTTGTGTGTGTGTGTGTGTGTGTGTGTGTGTGTGTGTGTGTGTGTGTGTGTGTGTGTGTGTGTGTGTGTGTGTGTATGTGTGTGAAAAGAAATCAGAACATAAGGAGACAAGATCTACTGAGCAGGACTCCGTTGTACCTGACGAACAAATGTCGCTTGTGTTCAGAACATTTTGAAATAGACCAATTCATAAACAAGGAAACAAAAAACCGATTTGAATGTGATACTGTGCCTACTTTGTTCAAGGAGTTCAATCCACCGAAACAATTATCTAAGTAGACTAATGAGGACAACTAAAAACAACCTAGCACAAAAAAGTTCCTAAACAGCGGAAAGGTAATGTCACAGTTGCAATGAAATATTACGATGCAAACATGCCTCCTCTTTCAAACACACCAAATACTATATCCACGTGACTGAACTTGTATATACGGGTAATTCCGAGTTATTTTATATTTAGTAGATATATTATAGGACACTTCCTAAAGGAGACGGTTAAACAGTTTAAATAGTAGCGGCGTTTAACCAGTAATGATTTTGTTGACTTGATGGAATCATTAAAATAATATTATATATAATAATATATTATTATCCAGCCTGACACCGATAATATTCTAAGTCAAACACACACAACATGGGGCAACCGTTTTTATTTATTTATTTATTTTCAAAAATATGAGCCCTGATTATATTATCGGAATTGCAAATGAATCATTTCATCCAAATTACCTGTAATATCCACAATTAAGCTAACAACAACGACCAAAACCTAAGCATATCAACATTATAACCGTGTTTATGACCACGACTTCCGTCTATTTGGGGACAGACTACAGTGGAGAGTTGCACTGGTGGCCATGTTAACGTTTTGTTTGATTATAAGAAAACCTGACCATCAAAAATTCTGTAACTTTTTTCACAGCAACTGCCATCATCTCGCAGATATGCTCACCGTACGGTGCCCGTCAACATAAAAAAAAATAGCCATGTATTCATGCGCACACGTGGCCCATAGCAGACAAATTCCCATAAATCCCTCCGCCTGTTAAACTCTAAAATAAATACACTCTTTCAAAGCCAATAGCTTCTACAAACAAACCTGTAAATATTTCTGCTCAAAGGCACTGATGTCATATAATATGAATTTATTAAATTCCCATTTCACAGTTTCACATGCCCTACATTCGTGAAACAATAAACAGGAAGGTCAACTGTAGTCTTACCCCTCCAGCGCGTACCTCATCTCGCTGAACGGGTTTCCGCGTGAGTAAACTATCTTGTTCTCTATTACCTTTGCTGCTGCTGACATTGAGCAATGACTCAACGTCAATGCAGTTTCGTTTTCCTGAAAATTGTTACGTTGATACATTTCTGAAAAACATCGGGGCCGTTTTCTGGAAACCGGAAGAGTGTGACTTCCGACACGGTTTGTCGACCTTTCAAAGGCGACACATTTCAACTTGAAACGGCTTTCTTCGTATGTACAGCCCCCAACCACGACCTACCTGTTATTTGTGTGTGTGGTGGTCAACTACAGCTTCTTGTGAAGTACAATGATTGTACTTCAGAAATATATCAGTGCGACAATGAAAAAAGCTAGACAGGTTGTGCACAAACAGCGCGGTGACTTAATGGTGTGATTCGACTGTTTGGCTGCAGATGTATGAGTCAGAGATATTGTAAGAAACATACCCGTCCACAATGCATTGAACCGTAACGGGGCATGGACTGCAGTTGTGCAGTCGTGTGTGCAGTGATTGCGCAGTCACTGAACGCACACTCAATGGTGGACAGCATACACCTTTAGTTCAATTCAATACAGTGCATGTGCATGCATGGACGTTTCTAGCGAAACCTGTGGCGGCCTTCCACCTGAAGGACGTGAACTCAGTGTAGGGGAGACCGGGATAAGTCCGCCCCATTAGGTACTCTAATAAATCCGGAGAATATGTGGGGAAAGACCACAGTAGAGAATTGCATTGGTGGCCATGTTAACGTTTTGTCTGATTATAAGAAAACCTGACCATAAAAAATTCTGAAACTTTTTCACAGCAACTGCCATCATCTCAATTACATGTTCACCAGCTTTTATAAAAATCACATACCTCCAGCTCTTCTAAAACGCCCCCACGTGCGATGTCCATCAATATTTACAAAAATAGCCATGTATTCATACGCCTACGTGGCCCATAGCAGAACAATTCCCATAAAACCATCCGTCAGTTAAACTAAAAAAAAATTCACTATTTCACAGCCAATAGCTTCTTCTTCTGCTTATTATGCATGTTACCAATGAATTTATTTTCAAATTAATATTTATATAATTGCTTGATTTTTAACCAAACATTGTATAATTTAGTCAGAAAATTGTCAATTTGTCAAATTAAACAGGATTTCGGGTAAATTCCAATGTGTCAGACTTGTCATATTATATTGTTCGTATGGCTGCTTCCATGCATCTAGTTGATGAGATACAAGGCGAACGGCTTGATTTAGATACGCCACCATAAAGGGGTATCACATGACCAGATACCCGTTGCAGCCATATTTGAAAATGCTGATCTACACAATGCTTCCAGTAGCTGTGACACAACCAATATGCATCTATTCTTTCCAAATTTGTTACACGATGTTACCAATGCACTGGGCCACATAACATATATCACCAATGAATGTTCTAGTACAAAATGGCTACCTGCTCCTTCACATAGTAGCGTCATACCCCCTAATTTTGGCAAAATTTACATTTTGGCATCTGATCTGTACCATGCTGTTCGTGATTGCTACTGTTGTATGCCTTTTCCAAGCAAACTGTTCACCAATCCTATCAATCTGTGCCTATGGTAATGGTTATGTCTTCTGTAAACTACTTCTAACTCTGCCTGGAAACGCTCTTTAAGAATCTCCTGCTGGTCGCAAGCCCGAAAAAAAGAGGAGTGTTGGGCGGGGGGCCAACGACCCCACCCCGTAAAAACACAACTTCTACGACAGTCTTCAGTCAACTTTGGAAGATATCCCCAAACATGACGTACTAGTGGTTCTTGGGGATTTCAATGCACGAGTTGGGAGCGACAACACTGACAGGGAAAGGATCATGGGCAAACACGGAACAAGTACAATGACTGACAACGGCAGCAGATTGTGTGACATATGTGGGGATAATGACCTCGTGATTGGAGGGACACTCTTCCAACATAAGACAATACATATGTGGGGAGAATGACCTCGTGATTGGAGGGACACTCTTCCAACATAAGACAATACATATGTGGGGAGAATGACCTCGTGAATAGAGGGACACTCTTCCAACATAAGACAATACATATGTGGGGAGAATGACCTCGTGATTGGAGGGACACTCTTACAACATAAGACAATACATATGTGGGGAGAATGACCTCTTGAATGGAGGGACACTCTTCCAACATAACACAATACATATGTGGGGAGAATGACCTCGTGATTGGAGGGACACTCTTCCAACATAAAACAATACATATGTGGGGATAATGACCTCGTGATTGGAGGGACACTCTTCCAACATAAGACAATACATATGTGGGGAGAATGACCTCGTGATTGGAGGGACACTCTTCCAACATAAGACAATACATAAGCTGACATGGAGATCCCGAGACGGCAGAACTGACAGTCAAATGGAAAATGGAGATGCTCTCAACAAGACGTCAAAACAAGGAAACTAGCTGATGTTGGCAGCGACCACAACCTGTTGATAGGGAAACTTGCACTGAAACTGAGAAAGGCAAAGACAGGAGAGAAGAAGAAACAGCATTTTGATACCGCCAAGATACAAAACTCAGAAACCAAGCAACAGCTCACAATTGCTCTGAAGAACAATTTTTGTATTCTGCAGGAGGAAACAGATATGACAATACACAGTTTCAGCACGGCCACAGAGCTAGCAGGGAAAGCAGTGCTAGGCTACAGAAGAGCAAAGAAAGAGCAGTGGATTTCCACATCAACTTGGGACAAAATTGGCCAAAGGAAAGGAATAAAGAAAAAGCTGCTCACCACAAAGTCCCCAAGACCCAAAGAAAGACTTTCTAGAGAATACTCACAAAAAGACAAAGAAGTAAAAAGGAGTACCAGAGCAGACAAACGCACTTACATTGAAAACCTCGCAGAAGACGCAGAAGCAGCAGCAAGAAGAAAGGATATGAAGTCACTCTACCAAATAACCAAGAAGCTGAAAGGAGAATCTCCCACTGAAAGACGCAGATGGAAAGATCATCACAGTCGAGAAAGAGAAGAAAGAGAGATGGAAGTAGCATTTCCAATAGGTTCTCAATTGTGCAGATCCACCCAGATTTGCAGATATCCCGGAGGCAGCAGATGACCTTGAAATCGACCTCGACCAAATCACAGAAGCAGAAGGCAGAGAAGCCATTAAAGCCCATAACAATGGAAAAGCTCCAGGAAGCGACAGCGTCTGCGCAGAAATGCTGAAAGCAGATGAACAAGAGACACCCAGAATCATATGCCAGATCTTCCAGAGAATATGGGATGAAGAAGACACACCAGATGATTGGAAAACAGGCACAATTATCAAGCTAGCAAAGAAGGGCGACTTGGGGAACTGTAACAACTGGCGGGGCATAACCTTGTTATCAATAACATGCAAGATTTTCAACCGCATAATTCTGAATAGAATATCAACAGCTATTGATAAAATCCTCCGCCAGGAACAAGCCGGGTTCAGAAGAGGCAAGTCATGCATCGACCACATTTTCTCGCTACGGGAGATTTTGGAACAAAGCACGGAATGGAACAATACGATCTACATTGCGTTCATTGACTTTGAAAACGCCTTTGACAGCCTTCACTGAGAATCCTTGAGGAGAATACTACATCACTACGGGATCCTACAGAAGATGGTAAATGTGATCAAGATACTTTTCTCAGACGTCCAGTGCCAAGTCGCCTGTAACAGTAACACGTAAGACAGATTTAGCGTAACATCCGGAGTAAAATAGGGATGCTTTCTCTCACCACTTCTTTTCACCCTTGCCATTGACTGGCTGATGAAAGAAATCACCTAAGATGGAAATAGAGGCATCAGATGGAAACTTACATCAATTTTGGAAGACCAGGGCTATGCAGATGACATTGGACTGCTGTTTAGCAGGCACAAGGACATGCAAGAAAAGATGGACAAACTCACAACCACAGCACCACAGATTGAGTTAAAGCTCAACACAGCAAAAACCAAACTGATGAGGATCAACTACAAGACAGATAACCCCATCACCATAAACAACATAACCAACAGTGATGCTTTGGAAGACGTTCAGGACTTTGCATACCTGGGATGCAAAATCACAACAGATGGAGACTCTGCGAAAGATGTCATAGCTAGAATCAGAAAGGCAAGCCAGACCTTCGCTATGCTGAAGCCCATCTGGAAATCCAACTGAGATTGGAAACAAAACTGAGACTGTACAATAGTAATGTTCTCAGTGTACTTCTCTACGGCTCCGAGTGCTGGAAACTGACAGCCAAGCTAGCACACAAGCTTGAGACCTTCCAAAATAGGTGTCTACGGAAGATCCTAGGAGTATTTTGGCCCAACACCATCACTAATGAAGAACTGCACCGTAAAACAGACGCAACATCCCTGGCCACACAGATAAAGAAGAGAAGATGGAGATGGCTTGGACACGTGTGCCGAATGTCACCTGGCGCACTGCCCAAGACAGCCTTACGCTGGACAGCAAATGGTAAAAGGAGACGTGGTCGCCAAAAGAAACATGGAGACGAACAGTGGAGAAGGAGATTAAAGAATGCGGCCTCACATGGAACACCATCACCAAACGGGCTGCAGACCGACAGCAGTGGCGCTCTCTTGTTGATGCCTTATGTGCCACCGGCTAAGTAAGTAAGTAAACCACTTCTCGGTTAGAGTTAGGGTTAGCTAGGAATGGGGTTAACTAGATATGGGGTTATCTAAGGTTAGGGTTGGAAATGTTCATTTCCTTTTGCCCAAGCACTTACAAAGTATGCACACAACATGAAATTGGTATTGATATGTGTTGATTATACACTTTGGAAAGGCAACAGTTATTGTTTATACCAATAATTGCTTATTGTCTGCTTGAACTTACCAAAAGCTCTTTCAGACAGACTTGCACATCAAAAGTTATATTACAAAAACGAAAATGCACATTTATTTGAATTTTTTTATATTTAGTAGATATATTATAGGACACTTCCTAAAGGAGCCGGTTAAACAGTTTAAATAGTAGCGGCGTTTAACCAGTAATGATTTTGTTGACTAGATGGTATAAATAAAATAATATTATATATAATAATATATTATTATCCAGCCTGACACCGATAATATTCTAAGTCAAACACACACAACATGGGGCAGGTTAGCAACCCTTTTTATCTATTTATTTATTTATTTTACAAAAATATGAGCCCTGATTATATTAGCGGAATTGCAAATGAATCATTTCATCCAAATTACCTGTAATATCCACAATTAAGCTAACAACAATGACCAAAACCTAAGCATATCAACATTTTATAATCGTGTTTATGACAACGACTTCCGTCTATTTGGGGACAGACCACAGTAGAGAGTTGCATTGGTGGCCATGCTAAAGTTTTGTCCGATTATAAGAAAACCTGACCATAAAAAATTCTGAAATTTTTTTCACAGCAACTGCCATCATCAAAAAGCTAGACTGATATGCTCACCGTGCGATGCCGGTCAATATTAAAAAAAAAACATGTATTCATGCGCACACGTGGCCCATAACAGACAAATTCCCATAAATCCCTCCGCCAGTTAAACTCTAAAATAAATATACTCTTTCACAGCCAATAGCTTCTACAAGCAAACCTGTGAATATTTCTGCTCAAAGGCACTGATGTCACATAATATGAATTTATTAAGTTCCCATTTCGCAATTTAATATGCTCTACATTCGTGTGAAACAATAAACAGGAAGGTCAACTGTAGTCTAACCCCTCCAGCGCGTACCTCATCTCGCTGAACGGGTTTCCGCGGGAGTAAACTATCTTGTTCTCTATTACCTTTGCTGCTGCTGACATTGAGCAATGACTCAACGTTAATGCAGTTTCGTTTTCCTGAAAATTATTACGTTGATACATTTCTGAAAAAACATCGGGGCCGTTTTCTGGAAACCGGAAAAGCGTGACTTCCGACACGGTCTGTCGACCTTTCAAAGGCGACACATTTCAACTTGAAACGGCTTTCTTCGTATGTACAGCCCCCAATCACGACCTACCTGTTATTTGTGTGTGTGGTGGTCAACTACAGCTTCTTGTGAAGTACAATGATTGTACTTCAGAAATATATCAGTGCGACAATGAAAAAAGCTAGACAGATTGTGCACAAACAGCGCTGTGACTTAATGCTGTGACTCGACTGTTTGGCTGTATGAGTCAGAGATATGTGAAGAAAAAGACCCGCCCGCAATGCATTGAACCGTTACGTGAATCGATGGGTCATGGAACGTGAACTCAACGTAGGGGAGACCGGGGTAAGTCCGCCCCTTTGGAAACTCTATTCAATCTGGAGAATATATTTATAGAGATAGAGGTCCACAATGCATTGAACCTTAACGTGAATCGGCATGGACTGCAACAATTTTTCGTGTGTGCAGTGATTGCGCAGTCACTGAACTCACACTCAATGCTGGAAAGCATACACCTTTAGTTCAATTCAATACAGTGCATGTGCATGCATGGACGTTTCTAGCGAAAACTGTGGCGGCCTTCCACCTGAAGGACGTGAACTCAGTGTAGGGGAGACCGGGATAAGTCCGCCCCATTAGGTACTCTAATCAATCCGGAGAATATGTGGGGACAGACTACAGTAGAGAATTGCATTGGTGGCCATGTTAAAGTTTTGTCTGATTATAAGAAAACCCGACCATCAAAAATTCTGAAACTTTTTCACAGCAACTGCCATCACCTCACTGTTATGCTCACCAGCTTTAATCAAAATCACATACTTCCAGCTCTTCTAAAACGCCCCCACCTGCGATGTCCGTCAATATTTACAAAAATAGCCATGTATTCATGCGCCTACGTGGCCCATAGCAGAAAAATTCCCATAAATCCATCCGTCAGTTAAACTCTAAAAAAATGCACTATTTCACAGCCAATAGCTTCTTTTTCTGCTTATTATGCATGTTACCAATGAATTTATTTTCAAATTAATATTTATATAATTGCTTGATTTTTAACCAAACATTGCGTAATTTAGTCAGAAAATTGTCAATTTGTCAAATTAAACAGGATTTCGGGTAAATTCCAATGTGTCAGACTTGTCATATTATATTGTTCGTATGGCTGCTTCCATGCATCTAGTTGATGAGATACAAGGCGAACGGCTTGATTTAGATACGCCACCATAAAGGGGTATCACATGACCAGATACCCGTTGCAGCCAGATTTGAAAATGCTGATATACACAATGCTTCCAGTAGCTGTGACACAACCAATATGCATCTATTCTTTCCAAATTTGTTACACGATGTTACCAATGCACTGGGCCACATAACATATATCACCAATGAATGTTCTAGTACAAAATGGCTACCTGCTCCTTCACATAGTAGCGTCATACCCCCTAATTTTGGCAAAATTTACATTTTGGCATCTGATCTGTACCATGCTGTTCGTGATTGCTACTGTTGTATGCCTTTTCCAAGCAAACTGTTCACCAATCCTATCAATCTGTGCCTATGGTAATGGTTATGTCTTCTGTAAACTACTTCTAACTCTGCCTGGAAACGCTCTTTAAGAATCTCCTGCCGGTCGCAAGCCCGAAAAAAAGAGGAGTGTTGGGCGGGGGGCCAGCGACCCCACCCCGTAAAAACACAACTTCTACGACAGTCTTCAGTCAACTTTGGAAGATATCCCCAAACATGACGTACTAGTGGTTCTTGGGGATTTCAATGCACGAATTGGGAGCGACAACACTGACAGGGAAAGGATCATGGGCAAACACGGAACAAGTACAATGACTGACAACGGCAGCAGATTGTGTGACATATGTGGGGAGAATGACCTCGTGATTGGAGGGACACTCTTCCAACATAAGACAATACATATGTGGGGAGAATGACCTCGTGATTGGAGGGACACTCTTCCAACATAAGACAATACATATGTGGGGAGATTGACCTCGTGATTGGAGGGACACTCTTCCAACATAAGACAATACATATGTGGGGAGAATGACCTCGTGAATAGAGGGACACTCTTCCAACATAAGACAATACATATGTGGGGATAATGACCTCGTGATTGGAGGGACACTCTTCCAACATAAGACAATACATATGTGGGGAGAATGACCTCGTGATTGGAGGGACACTCTTCCAACATAAGACAATACATAAGCTGACATGGAGATCCCGAGACGGCAGAACTGACAGTCAAATGGAAAATGGAGACGCTCTCAACAAGACGTCAAAACAAGGAAACTAGCTGATGTTGGCAGCGACCACAACCTGTTGATAGGGAAACTTGCACTGAAACTGAGAAAGGCAAAGACAAGAGAGAAGAAGAAACAGCATTTTGATACCGCCAAGATACAAAACTCAGAAACCAAGCAACAGCTCACAATTTCTCTGAAGAACAATTTTTGTATTCTGCAGGAGGAAACATATATGACAATACACAGTTTCAACACGGCCATGGAGCTAGCAGGGAAAGCAGTGCTAGGCTACAGAAGAGCAAAGAAAGAGCAGTGGATTTCCACATTAACTTGGGACAAAATAGGCCAAAGGAAAGGAATAAAGAAAAAGCTGCTCACCACAAAGTCCCCAAGACTCAAAGAAAGACTTTCTAGAGAATACTCACAAAAAGACAAAGAAGTAAAAAGGAGTACCAGAGCAGACAACGCACTTACATTGAAAACCTCGCAGAAGACGCAGAAGCAGCAGCAAGAAGAAAGGATATGAAGTCACTCTACCAAATAACCAAGACGCTGAAAGGAGAATCTCCCACTGAAAGACGCAGATGGAAAGATCATCACAGTCGAGAAAGAGAAGATAGAGAGATGGAAGGAGCATTTCCAATAGGTTCTCAATCGTGCGGATCCACCCAGATTTGCAGATATCCCGGAGGCAGCACATGACCTTGAAATCGACCTCGACCAAATCACAGAAGCAGAAGGCAGAGAAGCCATTAAAGCCCATAAGAATGGAAAAGCACCAGGAAGCGACAGCGTCTGCGCAGAAATGCTGAAAGCAGATGAACAAGAGACACCCAGAATCCTATGCCAGATCTTCCAGAGAATATGGGATGAAGAAGACACACCAGATGATTGGAAAACAGGCACAATTATCAAGCTACCAAAGAAGGGCGACTTGGGGAACTGTAACAACTGGCGGGGCATAACCTTGTTATCAATGACATGCAAGATTTTCAGCCGCATAATCCTGAAGAGAATATCAGCAACTACTGATACAATCCTCCGCCAGGAACAAGCCGGGTTCAGAAGAGATAAGTCATGCATCGACCATATTTTCACGTTACGTCAGATTTTGGAACAAAGCACGGAATGGAACAGTACGATCTACATTGCCTTCATTGACTTTGAAAAGGCCTTTGACAGCCTTCACGGAGAATCCCTGTGGAGAATACTACATCACTACGGGATCCTACAGAAGATGGTAAATGTGATCAAGATACTTTTCTCAGACGTCCAGTGCCAAGTCGCCTGTAGCAGTCACACGTAAGACAGATTTAGCGTAACATCCGGAGTAAAATAGGGATGCTTTCTCTCACCATTTCTTTTCACCCTTGCCATTGACTGGCTGATGACAGAAATCACCAAAGATGGAAACAGAGGCATCAGATGGAAACTTACATCAATTTTGGAAGACCAGGACTATGCAGATGACATTGGACTGCTGTCTAGCAGGCACAAGGACATGCAAGAAAAGATGGACAAACTCACAACAACAGCACCACAGATCGGGCTAAAGCTCAACACAGCAAAAACCAAACAAATGAGGATCAACTACAAGACAGATAACCCCATCACCATAAACAAAATAAACAACAGTGATGCTTTGGAAGACGTTCAGGACTTTGCATACCTGGGATGCAAAATCACAACAGATGGAGACTCTGCGAAAGATGTCATAGCTAGAATCAGAAAGGCAAGCCAGA
Organism: Lamellibrachia columna; assembly: GCA_963662155.1. Taxonomy (NCBI): domain Eukaryota; kingdom Metazoa; phylum Annelida; class Polychaeta; order Sabellida; family Siboglinidae; genus Lamellibrachia; species Lamellibrachia columna. The sequence continues at coordinate 65,383,767 of OY759262.1, forward strand.
CTTTCGCTATGCTGAAACCCATCTGGAAATCCAACTGAGATTGGAAACAAAACTGAAACTGTACAAAAGTAATGTTCTCAGTGTACTTCTCTACGGCTCCGAGTGCTGGAAACTGACAGCCAAGCTAGCACACAAGCTTGAGACCTTCCAAAATAGGTGTCTACGGAAGATCCTATGAGTATTTTGGCCCAACACCATCACTAATGAAGAACTGCACCGCAAAACAGACGCAACATCCCTGGCCACACAGATAAAGAGGAGAAGATGGAGATGGCTTGGACACGTGTGTCGAATGTCACCTGGCGCACTGCCCAAGACAACCTTACGCTGGACAGCAAATGGTAAAAGGAGACGTGGTCGCCCAAAAGAAACATGGAGACGAACAGTGGAGAAGGAGGTGAAAGAATGCGGCCTGACATGAACCACCATCATCAAATGGGCTGCAGACCGACAGCAGTGGCGCTCTCTTGTTGATGCCTTATGTGCCACCGGGCACGAAGACGACTAAGTAAGTAAGTAAACCACTCCTGGGTTAGAGTTAGGGTTAGCTAGGAATGGGGTTAACTAGATATGGGGTTATCTAAGGTTAGGGTTGGAAATCTTCATTTCCTTTTGCCCAAGCACTTACAAAGTATGCACACAACATGAAATTGGTATTGATATGTGTTGAATATACACTTTGGAAAGGCAACAGTTATTGTTTATTCCAATAATTGCTTATTGTCTGCTTGAACTTACCAAAAGCTCTTTCAGACAGACTTGCACATCAAAAGTTATATTACAAAAACGAAAATGCACATTTATTTGAATTTTTTTTATATTTAGTAGATATTTTATAGGACACTTCCTAAATGAGCCGGTTAAACAGTTTAAATAGTAGCGGCGTTTAACCAGTAATGATTTTGTTGACTAGATGGAATCAATAAAATAATATTATATATAATAATATATTATTATCCAGCCTGACACCGATAATATTTTAAGTCAAACACACACAACATGGGGCAGGTTAGCAACCGTTTTTATTTATTTATTTATTTATTTTACCAAAATATGAGCCCTGATGATATTAGGGGAATTGCAAATTAATCATTTCATCCAAATTACCTGTAATATTCACAATTAAGCTAACAACAATGACCAAAACCTAAGCATATCAACATTTTATAACCGTGTTTATGACCACGACTTCCGTCTATTTAGGGACAGACCACAGTAGAGAGTTGCATTGGTGGCCATGTTAACGTTTTGTCTGATTATAAGAAAACCTGACCATCAAAAATTCTGAAAAAAATTTCATAGCAACTGCCATCATCTCACTGTTATGCTCACCGTGCGATGCCCGTCAATATTATAAAACAGCCATGTATTCATGCGCACACGTGGCCCATAGCAGACAAATTCCCATAAATCCCTCCGCCTGTTAAACTCTAAAATAAATATACTCTTTCACAGCCAATAGCTTCTACAAGCAAACCTGTGAATATTTCTGCTCAAAGGCACTGATGTCACATAATATGAATTTATTAAGTTCCCATTTCGCAATTTAATATGCTCTACATTCGTGTGAAACAATAAACAGGAAGGTCAACTGTAGTCTAACCCCTCCAGCGCGTACCTCATCTCGCTGAACGGGTTTCCGCGTGAGTAAACTATCTTGTTCTCTATTACCTTTGCTGCTGCTGACATTGAGCAATGACTCAACGTCAATGCAGTTTCGTTTTCCTGAAAATTATTACGTTGATACATTTCTGAAAAACATCGGGGCCGTTTTCTGGAAACCGGAAGAGCGTGACTTCCGACACGGTCGGTCGACCTTTCAAAGGCGACACATTTCAACTTGAAACGGCTTTCTTCGTATGTACAGCCCCCAAACACGACCTACCTGTTATTTGTGTGTGTGGTGGTCAACTACAGCTTCTTGTGAAGTACAATGATTGTACTTCAGAAATATATCAGTGCGACAATGAAAAAAGCTAGACAGGTTGTACACAAACAGCGCTGTGACTTAATGTTGTGACTCGACTGTTTGGCTGCAGATGTATGAGTCAGAGATATCTGAAGAAAAAGACCCGCCCGCAATGCATTGAACCGTTACGTGAATCGACTTGGGCATTGAACGTGAACTCAATGTAGGGGAGATCGGGGTAAGTCCGCCCCTTTGGAAACTCTATTAAATCTGGAGAATATATTTATAGAGATAGAGGATCAGTTTCTGGCTTAAATTAAACGCCAATATGTTGGCCAAAATATCAACATGTGACTCTTGGTAGACCTACCCAAGCATGGGTGGATTTGCCAGTGTCCGGGGCAAGTTAGCTTCACAAATACTGTGAATGTAAAATGCACCAGAACAGGGCGGTTTTGTTTTCTTCTTATGTAAAAAATCGTCATGATTGTGACAAACATTTTGTTACTAGGAAATAAAGCAAGCAATCCATAACGAAGAGGTAAACACAGGTTTGGCAGTGTATCGACTAGAAAACGGTGAAATCAAAGCGATGTGGTGTTATGCACACGAACCATTCTTCCCGTCTTTTACTTGCTGACCAAGGAGACAAACACACAATACAAACGTCGGCGTCCCCGTTGTCTTCTGGTGATTCGTATGTCAGTGAACTCTTCGCCTTTGTCTTTGTCTTCTTTCCGTATTTGGCTCATTTTTCTTTCCCAAACTGGCCACTCGATGTAGATTTTTTATGACATGTTTTTCTTTTTTTGAGGTCTCTTTGTTTGGCTTTGTTGAAAGTTGTAGCGCGTCCGATGCTTGTTGCTTCGGGAGTCCTGATGGACAGGCACTGGTATCCCTTCACAGATCCTGTGATCCAGTCAGCACCTGCGCGCTCCTCGCACCAGGTCTGATGCATGGCGATGTTGAAATGCTTGACGCGCTGATAAACCAAGACACGCACTTCCACTGGGCACAACGCAAAACTTTTTTCGGACGCATGCTGGATGTATTTGGTAAGTTCCAGCTGTTGGTCATCAGAGAAGACTTGCTGGTGTCTGGCAACAGCAGTTATCTTCTCCGGATCAGGAATAATCTTCTCAGTTTTCTTGAGGTGGTCTCGGAGTGTTGTCCTTTGTATACCAAAGAGGGCGGCAGTTGTTTTAGTTGCATCGTCTGTAGTGCAGTAATGGTCAATGGCTTTTCTGATGACATCAGGTGGCCCCCTGACAGTCTTTTTTTGTAGTTTCTCACCATGGTGGAACCTAGATAAACACAATGACACCTAAAGCCAGAATACTCTCACAGGAATTTGTATCAATCAGTTATATTAAATTCACTAATATGTTAGCTACATCAAATGTACTGGAAGGGTTGCCGAGAGCACGTATTACCCACGCACACTCGCTGTAATGGACCGCCCAGCAAACATTGGCACTTTCCCGAACATTCTACCTTATGGAACATTTTGAAACATTCTTAAACTACCCAAATTATTATTTTGTATTTAATCAGTTAAATAAGCTAATTTGAACATTTTCAATGAAAACATACTAAAGTATTGGTTTACAACATGCTCACTAGGTGGCGTTGTTTTCTATTTTAAGTATCTTGTTAGATTAAGTAAATATTATCAATACAGTTTATGTGTTTTCCGGTTTGTTAATCACCCTTAGCCCTTAACCAGTGTTCACCCATAACCGAAGTGAAATATTCAAAATTAACGCATTTGGGACAATTATGAAATGGTCACCTTATATAAAATAACTTTCTTTTAAAGAAATAGAACACTGTATGACAGCATACTGTAATTTTATTCAGCTGTATATACATATGTATGTATACTTTTATTATTTATCAGGTGTAAATTCTGGCCTGGCCTAGAAGAACTGAATTGTCCCGTGACTGACTCGCTTATATATAAAGGCAGTCTTTAGTCCAAGTCAGTCAGTTGTTTCAGTTAAGTCGTAGTTGCAAGTCGATTTTATCGTTGCACCAATAGTTGTAACGTTCGACATTGTTAAGAAAATCTGATGTAAGGCCTTCATTCAGCACTCTGATGTAAGGCCTTCATTCAGCACTCTGAATGTAAGGCCTTCATTCAGCACTCTGAATGTAAAGCCTTCATTCAGCACTCTGAATGTAAGGCCTTCATTTAGCACTCTGATGTAAGGCCTTCATTCAGCACTCTGATGTAAGGCCTTCATTCAGCACTCTGATGTAAGGCCTTCATTCAGCACTCTGATGTAAGGCCTTCATTCAGCACTCTGATGTAAGGCCTTCATTCAGCACTCTGATGTAAGGCCTTCATTCAGCACTCTGATGTAAGGCCTTCATTCAGCACTCTGATGTAAGGCATTCATTCAGCACTCTGATGTAAGGCCTTCATTCAGCACTCTGATGTAAGGCCTTCATTCAGCACTCTGATGTAAGGCCTTCATTCAGCACTCTGAATGTAAGGCCTTCATTCAGCACTCTGAATGTAAGGCCTTCATTCAGCACTCTGATGTAAGGCCTTCATTCAGCACTCTGATGTAAGGCCTTCATTCAGCACTCTGATGTAAGGCATTCATTCAGCACTCTGATGTAAGGCCTTCATTCAGCACTCTGAATGTAAGGCCTTCATTCAGCACTCTGATGTAAGGCATTCATTCAGCACTCTGATGTAAGGCCTTCATTCAGCACTCTGAATGTAAGGCCTTCATTCAGCACTCTGAATGTAAGGCCTTCATTCAGCACTCTGAATGTAAGGCCTTCATTCAGCACTCTGAATGTAAGGCCTTCATTCTGAATGTCTAATGAATGCCACTTATAAGTACTGAAAATTGATCGAAACAAAACTTTAAAAATTACTTTCAGTCACCAAAATCAGTTTTTCACCTCCCAACAGCAACTCGTGGACGCCAGTTTCCCGCTTCAAGTAGTTCGAGGATCATGTGACTTAGTCATGTGACCGAAATTAGTAAATACCGCAAAGACACGGAATAAATGCCGGTTGGCTGCCGACGGAGTAATTTGTTATCCGATCCGCAGCGAGATTGTGCAAAATCCAACTCGCCATCCACCCCCACCCCGTTGTGTAAATAAATAAATAGTACGTCACGCCTACACTTGCCCACTGCATCAAGTACTGTGCTTCAGTTATACAATTTACACGTGCTGAATAGGTGTCAAAACGGTCGCATTCGAGGGATCAAGCGCGCACACACTGTCTGTATTTACTTGTACCCAGTGGCAACTTACACATATGCAAAGCAAAACCACGGGATGAAAATATTATTATTATTTTCATATTATTATATTATTGAAGGTTCACGCTTTTGAGAGGGGGGTTCACGATAAGGGGTTCACATTGTTTTAAAAAGGGGTTCATATTTTTGACATCTCCATATCAAAGTTGATAATATCGAGCACAAGCTGTTATCTACTCTCAACGTTCTGACAAAGGGGCAGGCGTCCAAGCAAATTACTTATCAACTAGACACTGCAGCCACGTGCAATGTGCTTAGTGTAGTGTATCGAGGCTACTCGATCGTAGCTCATGAATATGTAATGATGTAACCCTGGTGGATTTAGCTGTCTATATATTTGTTTGGCTAGTCACTAGGGGGCGCTATGCCAAGTGTCACTCCCAGTTTAACAACCTGAGCGAGTTTTAGAAATTAGTCGTTGCAGTTCGCCCTGGGCCGGAGAAGACGACACACGTTGTTACATCCAAGCAACCTTCTCCCGGCTCAGTATATGTATATAGACAGTTTATCTCTGTCGCTGGGAGCAGAAACTCCATTTGTGATATTACAATTCTCGGCCATTGTTGCGGTGGATATATTTACTCTGGAAGCTTTAACTTTACTCATTAAACACTGTCAGTGTCCAACAGTCGTGCGAGTTGGTTACAATGACGGCGCATCATCTTGAGCATGCGCACCAGGAACAAAAATAAAGACTCGTTTCAGCAAAAGTTTTATACTGTAATTCCTCGATATAATCTATTTCAATCGAACCCGTGTCTCATAGTTATCAATGTGAGATCACAACAAACTGGGGACGAGGATGTTGGGGGAAAATTGATGAATTCAACGTAGAGAAGGAATCGTTCGACAATTATGTGGAACGGATGGAACAGTTTTTCGAGGCAAATGCGATTGCCGTCGATAAACGTAAACCTGTTTTCCTGGCTGCGTGCGGTGCGAAAACGTACGAAACGCTGAAGACTCTGTGCCTACCGAAATATGTCGAGTACAAGGACATCATCAAGTTGCTTGAAACACATTTAAGCCGGAGCCGTTGTTGATCTATGAACGGTACATTTTCGGCAAGAGAGACGAAAAACTTTGCAGTGGATTTAAAACGAAGTGCCACATGCAAGTTTGAGGCTGGACCAAGCGTTGTGCATGCAATTTGTGGTGGGATTAAATATGCCCAAAGTACAAAGTAGGCTAATGCAAGAAAGCACCCTGGCATTTGACGCTGCTGTGAAAATTGTCATCGCGGAATCGTCAGCTGCGACATCATGCGCGATCATTGATTCGTCTTTCCAAGGGGGGGGGGGGGCGGAAGGCGGAACAGCCATCCATTGTGTCCTCGACACGGGGCGAGCAGACGTCGCGCAACGGCAAAATGTGTTGGCGAAGCGGTACACATAATCCGGGCAACTGTCGGTTCAAGACAAAGTCGTGTCACAAATACAAAAGTGTCGGACACATACAAATGTGTCGGACACATACAAAAGTGTCGGACACATACAAAAGCGGTGCGATGCAGTTGCCAAGTGGAGAGCCGCAAACCTAACGAAGAAATCGACAAAGTCTTCGGTGCATAGCGTTCGGGAACAGACCGCGGACTGTGTGTCTATAGGCAGGCATACGTCACGTGGACGTTACTCCGCCCAGCAACGCCGCTGACAAGACCGACCGCGTACGAGAGACAAGTGCTACTTCTGATGCGAGTGATGGGACTTATCAGTTCACGGTTGCTGTCAGCATCGAGGGTAAGCGTGTTGTTTTCGAAATAGACATAGCAGCCTCAGTACCAGTTGTCGGCGAACATACGTATCGTTCCCAGCTTACCGCATTCCCGTTAATGTCAACCGGTTTGTCTCTCAAATTCTAGTGCCTGTTGTGTATTCTGGTCAAAGTATAACATTGCCACTCATCGTAGTAAGGGGCGATAAACCAGCTTTGCTAGGCAGAAACTGGCTTTCCAAAATCAAGGGAAAGATTTTCGCTGTGCAAAACAATGCTGCACTCGACAGGTTGTTAACGGAGTGTGCGAGCATTTTCTCAGATGAGCCTGGAGAAATTCATGGTTTTGAGGCAGATGTGCACATATCGGACGATGTCCAACCTATCTTTAAAAAGGCGTTTCAGGTTCCGTTCGCAAATTGGGACAGAATCAAGGCACAGTTAGAGGCAGGAATTGAAAAGGGTTAGTTTACACCCGTGAAGTCAAGTGAATGGGCTAGTCCACAGGTTACTGTTGTGAAACAGTCAGGTGATTTCAGGTTGTGTGGTTATAAAGTCACCGTAAATCAGGCTTTGGACGGGGATCAGTATCCTCTCCCATCCGCACAAGACTTTTTTGCAAAATTGAGTGGTGCGAAATATTTCTTAAAGACTGATTTGACAGATGCCTTCCAACAACTCAAGTTGAGTGAAAGATCCAAAGCTTTACTCACTGTCAACGCCATCATAGGTTTGCTAGCATGTGAGCGATTGCATTAAAACAGCTCCGCAGATTTTCCAGAGAGTTATGGATGAATTGCTCAAAGGGATTGATAGTGTGATGTGTTACATCGATGACATCATGATTTGTTCCAAGACGGAAGCTGAGCATTATGAGATTCTCATACAGGTCTTTCAGAGACTGCAGGAGCACAATGTTCGTGCACATGTTGTTGTTTTGCAGAGTAGCATTGACTGTCTTGGACACACTATCGATCGTGAAGGGGTTCATCCTACACAGAGCAAAGCAGAGGCACCGTTGCATGCACCTGTACCAACTACTGTGGCAGAGTTGCAATCATTCTTGGGGTTTGTGAACTATTATGGGAGATTTTTCAGATATCTGTCTGCTCTCCTGAGCGAGCCGCGGAATGCTTTATTGAGAAAGGATGTTCCATGGAAATGGACGAAAGAGTGTGAATCTGCTTATAAAGCATGCAAGATTGGCATTTCAGAGGACAGTTGTTTGACGCATTACGATGTTGGGAAGCAGATACGACTAGCTTATGGCGCTTCTTCTTACTGCACAGGGGCTGTCATATCACATGGCATGGATGATGGCAGTGAACGTCCTGTAGCCATGGCTTCTCGCACGTTGACTAAGGCGGAAAGGGGTTATGCACAAATCGAAAAGGAGGCACTGTCCTTGATCTTCGGCGTGAAGAAGTTTCATATGTATTTGTATGGAAATTCTTTCACTTTGGTAATGGACAACAGACCTCTGGTGACGTTATTCGGAGCAAAGACAGGAATTCCAACACTTGCTGCTGCCAGAATGCAACGATGGAGTCTGATCCTGTCAGCGTATGACTACAGCATAGAATATCGCAAGTCGATTGATCATGCTGATGCTTTGTCGAGACTGCCAGATGCATCGTCTAAACCGGGTAATGAGGTACATAACTTTCCGATAAACTTGATATCTTTTTCAGACGAATTGCCTGTGATGGCTAAAGATATCAGCGAAGCAACCAGGAAGGATCCTATCCTTTCTAAGGTAGTCGAATACACACAAAATGGATGGCCAAACAAGGTTACATACGACAAGTACCTACCTTACTACAGGCGCAGAAATGATTTGTCTGCAGATCAGGGTTGTCTGTTGTGGTGTATGCGTGTTGTAATACCACTACGTGTTGTAATACCACTACGTGTTGTAATACCACTACGTGTTGTAATACCACTACGTGTTGTAATACCACTACGTGTTGTAACACCACTACGTGTTGTAATACCACTACGTGTTGTAATACCACTACGCTTTCGTGAACGTATGCTAAATGAACTTCACGACGAACATCACGGTATTGTCCAGATGAAAGGGTTGGCGAGATGCTACTTGTGGTGGCCAGGGCTAGACGCCGACATTGAGAAATTCATAAGAGACTACACATGTCAGTCGATGCGCAATATGCCGCCCGAGGCACCAATGCATCCTAGCTACTTACGGGGTTCCGGAACAACTAGTGTCGGATAACGGACCACAGTTCACTTCAGATTAGTCCAAGCAGTTTGTAAACACTAACGATATCAAACATACGCTTGTTCCCTAGCTCAAATGGAGCAGCTGAGCGTTCAGTGCAGATACTGAAACGACGTCTGGAAAAAAGGTGTTTGGGGGGTACATGGTTCTCTGAATAAGAGGTTGTCACACTTTCTGCTACTCTACCGCAGTACTCCTCATTCCACTACTGGTAGAAGTCCCGCTGAACTGTTTTTGAAACGTCAACAGAGGACAAGGTTTTCCCTTCTGAAACCAGGGTTGGATCAAACCATAGAAAACAAACAGGAAAAGCAACGACAACAGCATGATAAAACAGCTTCCCGAGATACTCGTATCTTTCGTTGTGGAGATCGGGTGGGAGTTAAAAGCTTCAGAGGCGGCAAGGAGAAATGGTTCTGGGGCATTGCCACTGAGGTGTGCGTACCTCGTACATATGTCGTGAATGTGGGGGGAGCTCGTCGCTACGTGCACGTCGATCACGTGATCAGTGTAAATGCACGTTCAACAGACAATGTAACATTATCCGTCATTCCCAAACCGGGGCTTAGACCAACAAGGACTGAGAATGCTCAAGCACGGTCCGGTGGCGAAGTTTCGCATGCAGCGAATGCGCAGTTAGACCGGCCGGGTATTTCCAAGGGAATCACGGTGTCTAATGAAACAACAGAGGTAAACAGGGATATACAGTCTGGGGTTAGGGAAGGTGGCAGTCCGGTTCCAGCGTCCCCTATCTCTCATCCAAGTTCTCCTGAGCCTAGATATCCCACAAGGCAGAGGAATCCTCCAAATCACTTAAACTTGTAAAATGTGAGGCTGCGTGGCTAATTGAGGTAGCACGCGTATCTGTTGTGTTGATCAGCAGCTTGTGTCACTGAGTGCTGGTTGTAGTTTATTGTCTGCACCATATTAACAGTAGAGACATTCACAATATACATTATATTAGTGAAACGATACAGAAACATGGTAACTTCATGCACAGAGAGTTGGGTAACATTTATGTTAGAAGGGAGGAGATGTAGTGTATCGAGGCTACTCGATCGTAGCTCGTGAATATGTAATGACGGCGCATCATCTTGAGCATGCGCACCAGGAACAAAAATAAAGGCGTGTTTCAGCAAAAGTTGTATTCTTTAATTACTCGATATAATCTATTTCAATCGAACCCGTGTCCCATAGTTATCGATGTGAGAACACAACACTTAATGTCAAGGATTACCATAAACTCGGCGATCCACCTTTGAAGCTGAGTCATGCCAGACTGACTATGTATGACCGCACCGTGGTTAGGTCCAAAGGTCGCTGCCAGCAGGACGTATGCGACAACAAGCGCAACGTACCCCTGATGTAGGGGTACATTACTCACTACTGTCAATGGATACATGCCTACATCTCTATTTGTTATCAGTGAACGAGCACGTTCATATGGTGATGTGGATGCAATGCTGGAGGAATACAAGGACATATTCTCTGGACTAGGGTGTCTGCCAGGAGAGTATAACATAGTGGTGACCAACAATGTCAAACTTTGCAGAACAGACCACGCAAAGTGGAATATGTCCTCAAAGACGATTTGCAGAAGAAGATTTACAGCTCTTCAGGAACAAAAGATGATAGCTAAAGTGGATGTTCCAACGTCGTGGATATCCAGTTTCTCAGCAGTTCGCAAATCAAATCGCACGGTGCGGGTGTGCATAGATCCGACCGATCTCAACAAATCAAATCGCACGGTGCGGGTGTGCATAGATCCGACCGATCTCAACAAATCAAATCGCACGGTGCGGGTGTGCATAGATCCGACCGACCTCAACAAATCAAATCGCACGGTGCGGGTGTGCATAGATCCGACCGATCTCAACAAATCAAATCGCACGGTGCGGGTGTGCATAGATCCGACCGATCTCAACAAATCAAATCGCACGGTGCGGGTGTGCATAGATCCGACCGATCTCAACAAAGCCTTCCAGCGAAACCATTTCCCATTATAGAGGAAGTTTTGCCTAAACTGAATGACGCGATTATGTTTTCCCTAGTGGATGCCAAATATGGTTTCTTACAGGTGAAGCTAACGAATGAGAGCAGCTATCTGACCATTTTCTGGACCCCGTTTGGAAAGCATAGGTGGCTCCGAATGACATTTGACTTCACGTCCAGTCCCGAAGAATTTCAGCGTCGCCTCCAACTCGCCTTAGAGGGTCTAGACGGGAATTTCATTGTGGCAGACGATATCCTGATCATAGGTCGAGGTTAAACAAGGCCGATATGAGGCTTCACATGACTGAAATAGTATATAGGACACGTTCTGTCACCAGGAGGGATAAAAGCGGATCCTGATAAGGTCTATTGTCTTGGGTTCCCCTTCCATTCTGGCCTACCTGCCGTAGTTCCCAGTAAACTGTCAATTGTCTATTCCTCCCTCCCATTTCCACCACCTCTGCAGGACTGGAACTTTGTGACACAGTGTACAACTCTACCTACATGTTCATGTAGTGGGACTGCTACGTAGTGGATACAGTATTTATTAAATAAATTAGTAATGTGTTTGTATACATTATGCTTTTTTTTTCTCCAAATAAAACGAATCGTCAATATAAAGCCAACACATTTGAAATTAATTCAAATGCATTTGCAAATGTGTAACCAAAACAATTGCAGTTGATTGCGACCCCAAAACATTTGCATTTGAATGCGTTCCTGGAAAATGGCACTTGCATTCGCATTTGTCTCAAATGAAACATTTCCATTCAAATGCGTTGACATGAATTTGTTAACAAGCCTGCTATATAATACAGACGCGCGACAATCTCGTACTGTATGTAATGTCATGCGCAGTGAACAATTCCGACATCGCCACGCTGGTTAATACATGTTGGGTTATCTGACTTAAAAGTGTTAACTTAGTTCAATAATCTAAACAACCTCCACAATTCCGCGCCATTCCGTCACCGCCGCCATTCCGTGCGTAAGTCGGGTATAGTGCCGCCACCTAACGAATGCTAGCGCTATATAAGCTAGCGAGGTCACAAACTCCCGGACAGTGGCGCCACTCAGCAAATCACCACTGACACAATTTGAATATTCAAAATGGACAATGCAGAGTGGTATAGTTTCAAACAAAAACGAGCGTTATTATTTTTTCCTATGCACATTTTCAAAGCAAACACTATCCACAAATGAGATTTATTTAAATAAATTAGGAGTTTACCACGACGTGCAGAATATGCACATCAAATGTAAGTTGTGACAGTGGTGAAATCGTGACTTACATTACATTCACTATGTGGCGCCACTGGTGGGTAGTTTGGCGAGGTCAATGGACATATATATATATATATATATATGTATATATATATATATATATATATATATATATATATATATATATATATGCCCCAAACTCCACTAATTAATTTATTTATTAATATATTTATTGATAATTTATTGATAATTTCTTAGATTTTTAAAATTGTAAATTAATGGCTTTCTCTCAATGGTTTTAATTGAAATAATATATATATATATATATATATATATATATATATATATATATATATATGTATATGTATATATATATATATATATATATTAATTCAATTAAAACCATTGAGTGAAAGCCATCAATTTACGATTACAAAAATCTAAGAACTTATAAATAAATATATTATTAAATTAATTAATTAGTGGAGTTTGGGGCACCGCTACAGAACGACGGAACAGTGGAGTTTGGGGTGCCGCTACTTTTGGGCATTCTTGTTCATAATATAATGATTAACGATTCTGATTTGTTGCGCCTCTGAGCTCGAATTTCTATGGATTTAGGCGCAGTAGCAGTGTTGATATTGTGATTATTATTATTAAGTGTAGTGGATACACATTACATATGTTAATTGAAAACACAATATTTTATTGTTCTTATCTTGTTAGGAAAATAGTAAGAGTCAGAGAGGACACAGTAATTACTGAATCCAGCACTGGTTACATCAGGCGCAGAAGACTCATGTGGCTTAAGTCCGTTTGCATTGAGAGAGCAAATTTTCAAAGGACAGCGAAAGAGAAGAAGGCCACTGAAGAGGTGGAGTGACCAGATCAGGAACGATACTGGATTTCCATTGCTGAGGTGCGCAGTAAAACAGCAGTATGGAGTAGTGCAACATCCCGAGGGACAGCGAGGGAAAGGAAGGCCACTGAAGAGGGGGAGTGACCAGATCAGGAACGATACTGGATTTCCATTGCTGAGGTGCGCAGTAAAACAGCAGTATGGAGTAGTGCAACCGTTACTCTGTGCCGTCCAGTTGGCCGATTTTCCTACACCTTTCTTTGTTGTCTTTGCTGTGTATTTGAATGCACACTCGCACGCAAGCACACACACGCACGCACGCACGCACACACGCACGCACGTTCTGCACATTTCAACACCGCCTCGTACAAAGATATATTGCCTTGGGCGAAATATCTACATGTTGCCTCAAAAATAAAATAAGTCAACCAGATAAAACAGCACCAATATAATGTCAAATGTGTCAACAGTCACTCGAATTGTGAGTAAAAATCAGAAGATGTCAACAAACAAGCAATATTTAACGACCATTCATTTTACAATCGGCTTATATAAAACCAACTGCTACATGGTATATATATTATGTTGCACTTACTAGAATATGATGGTCATGCGAAGCCTGAACCAAACAGTTAGCCTTTTTCAGAACATCCCGCCAAGCTGTGATCATCCAAGTGACGAGGGATACACAGTCCCCAGTGTTGACATAATCAGATACAATAAAAGATAAATATTATTAACCTACATGAACGGAAGACAAGGGCTGTATCCTTGCCAATCATTGTCATTTCTAAAGCAAAGCGTCAGGTAACACAAACCTCTTAGGAAGAATTCTAAAGGTACACAAGCCGATTTTGCACACACAATTAAACATCAGCTACGGTGAATGACATCAGCTTCAGCTGGTACAATACCAGATTATCAATATAGTTGTGTTGTGTATTCTAATAGAAAAAGCAAAAGACTGCAATGGTCTACTGCTGCTGTCAAAATGATATAACAAGCTACGTGTTAAAAACTGTAATAGACCCCTGTATGAAGTCAGCTACGGCACCGCTATCATACACAACGGCAGCAACGTTACTGCTGAAACATGGCGAGTTCTCTCGACGCTCGCTGCAGTCGACTCAGTTTCTTGGTCAGTTGGTCACGCTTGAGTGCAACTTCACGAGTCTCTTTCAGCGCGTCCACGGTGCCTGGGTCTGCTGCCAAGGCGATCACTTCGTTGCGAATCTTTGACGACAGTTCGTCAATCATGTCATACGAGATGGTCATGGGAACGTAGTCAACGAGGCGTCGGTTGCAAACCTACAACAAACGAAACCAATTGAATGTTCTACGTGCCAGTGTTACCAGTGGTTACATTCTATGCGTGCACGTATACAGAGTGTAACAAGATTGTCACCCAAAGTAACAGTTTCCAGGCAGTAAGTGGATAATGAAGCCTTCGTGGCATCTAGAGTACTTCAGCAGAGTACTTCAATGTTATTAATACATTATTCAAACTTCTGAAATTTACTGACGGCAGAACTGTTTAGAAAAGTGATGGAGATACATAAAATATGAGGTAGACAAATTTGGCTGAAAAATGGCAGATATTATTCAAAGTTGGGAATGCAAATGCTTACACAAATTACATTGTAACGTAGACGGAGTATATCCAATGGATGATACTATATTAGTTACGGCCTTCGAAGAAAACAACTTAGGATTAACAATTAACGACAACACTATGGAATGGTGTTTTCATAGACAGATAGATCGTGCAATTATTTACGAGAAATCGAAAGAGATCATTATACTCATGTATAAAGCAACATGAGGCGTCGTTTCAATGACTGCATACACACGCGGGAAGTCACATCGGAAAAAAGACAAAGACAAGCCGGAAAGAATAAAAGGAATCGAGCTAGTTAATACAAATGAATGAATGTTGCAGACGGATCAGATCGCTTTCATACAGCGCATATATTCTAAAAAAATGCGACTACTGTCTTAATATTAATATAATTAAAACTTACGATAATGTAGGCTTTCATCATGTGAAACATCTGCTCAGCATCTTCACTGCGAGTTTGTTCACGCCCTGTGTGGCCGAAGGCAGTCACTGAGCTGACCACTGCGGATGCGCCGAACCCTAGCTTTTGCGTTTCTGCCAGCTTCCGTTCTTGCTCCTTCTCTAGGATGTCATCTGCATCATGGGTAATTTAAATATGCACAAATACATCTTAAGATTTGGTGTTCGAGAGGATGAGTTTGCGAACATGCTGAAAATTTAAGTAAGTTTTAAATGCATAAGTGATGTTTTGCAAAAAGGATTTCACCGGAATTTTAATTATCATTGATAATAAATTAACATTTACTAACTGTTTGAAGCATAAACCTAAGCATTATATATACGTGGGAAACTTAATACAATAACTGTCTTAATTCGATTATTAGGGATAAATTTACATTAAAAAATCTACGTCTTCGTATTTACCCCTTTCAAACATTGTATACACATTTACAGTTATGTGTTTGTTCTGTATATATGTATCATTAGACATATTACATTATTACTTAAGTGTGTATCTAGTTATATATACACATGATTGTACTTGTATATTGTTACCAATGTTCGAATAAATAAATTAATCAATTCATAAAAAAACGAAATGTTTGTGGCCTAAACCTACAAACCAAACACTGTTTGTGTGAATCGTAAACGTCGTTGATACATTATACAGTATATGTTTAGATTGTCTCAGGATGTGTATAAAAAGTTCAGGGGAGGACATGTCGCATTTCACAATTACCTACACAATTACCCAGCAAGCATTTCTATCCAAGGAACCAGCATATTTACTTTCATTGCTCACACCAGCAAGACTGCCCAGGTCCAGCTTCGATCATCTGGTTCTAGTCCACTGTTCGTTCCCAGTGTTAAAACAAAAGCTTTGTCAGTTGCCGCACCAACTCACCCCTTGTTCTCGTTAAGTCGACAGATAATATAGTGTGTTTGCATTATTTCAATGTGGACTGTAATAGCCGTAACATATAAAAATGATACTAATATGATTTTGTTCAACGTCCGACGCATTTAATATATGACAAATACACAATGTGACATTGATACATCTTGTGTGCATACTAATGCAGGTACGTACTGGTGGATACATTTATGGCGCAGGTGTGCAGATTGAAGTAATATTAACAAAATTACATCTACCTTCATTGAATGTTATTGAGTTGTTCTGCCCAAAGCAAAAACCTTCAGTGTGTGTGGGTTTGATAAATGTGGAAGTTGAACGCTGTTGTACCCCTTTCCTGTTGGCAAAATAGTCATGTAGACGCAGTTCCTGAAAAAGGATTATCTTGTTAGATGTACCAGCTATCGTAAGAGCAGATGCAGCTAAATAATATCTTCTTTTGAAAAAATTGATTTGTGGAGAAGTTTTGTAGGGATGGCTGATATCTACACGAGGGATGGGCTTCATCTAAGTGGAAAGGGTACAGCAGTATTTGCTGATGAACTCTTAGCAGCAGTTTCATGGGTAGCATAAGAAATATGTTTGATAGTAAACACTGTTTAAACAAGAAGCGCAGGGGATTACTTAGAGGTGTCTCAAACATTACAAAAGGCCACTAGTACACACAAATCATTAGGTATTGCAACTTCAAAGGGTAATCAAATTCTTGGGTTGATTAGGAGAAACATAACATACAAGGGAATAAAGCTAATTATACCTCTGCATAAAGCAATAGTTAGACCTCATTTAAACTACTGTATACAAGCATGGAGACCATGTCGTAAGAAGGATATAGATACGCTTGAACGCATACAGAGGAGAGCAACTAAAGTTATTCCAGAACTGAGAGACCTTAGTTATGAAGAACGCCTGAAAGAATGTGGTTTAACAACTCCAGAGACAAGGAGGTTAAGAGGAGACCAGATTGAAGATACTGAATGGGTACGACAATATTGATAGAAATATGCTTTTATCACTCAAGAAAGATAGTAGAACTAGATGACATAAGGTAGACTTAGTAAAGGTTTAGGATTTGAATTAGTAAAGGATCAGTGGACATCAGGAAGCACTCGCTCTCACAGAGGACAATAAATGAAAGGAACAAATTGTCTACGGATTGTGTAACTGCTAGCAGCGTGAATATGTTTAAAAACAGGGTTGACGCATATCTTAGGAGGGCGGGTTACACGCAGATGAACATTGTTGAACTCTCGATAATCCACTGGCTTCCTTGTTCACTTGCCATCTGGGTGCTTGGCTTGGATGGAAAATCTTGTTAAAAATTTAATCTGTCTTTAATTGTGCAGCTTCTTCTTCGAACATTACAACTGATGACTTCGTAATGTCACATATTTAATGTGACTTGATGAAGAATGACCCGAGGGAAGTGATTGGGATGCACTTCAGCCTAGCGGGAAGAATCGTAAGAAGCCAGTTGATGTGGGCATATCACGTGGTGCGGATGCAGGCCTGCCGGCTACCTTAGAAAGCAGAGGCAATGAAACAGCCAGGCCGTAGGAAAAGTGAAAAACCACAACTAAGATGGAAGGACTGCATAAAGAGGGATGGACAACATAGACACGACCAGAGTATGAGTCCATGACAGGTTATATATTCACCCCATGTGTGACAACTCTGTGTTCCTCTACAGCTTGGAGTGTTGGCGCAAGACATTAACATATTTTCAGTTGCTTGTTAAGGTTGGAAAGGGCGCTATATAAATACGTGTGATTGACTGGGTGATTGATTGAAGTAGCACAGTAAATGGGAACATTTAGTTCCCGTTGTATACACTATGTAGAAAGGACTTGCGGTTTAGTGTGCATATATCCAACTTCCTTCCCATATGCTAGGTGCTAGGTGACTCCAATTTTTCCAAAATGGCTTGGTTTGTTCACCAGACTACGGATCCAATATTTCATTATCCCAATGTCAACACTAAGCTATTGAATCACAACACGTTTTGTTGGTGTCCATGTGATGATTATGTGATGTCCCGTCAAGTCGTACTTCTGGTGACGTTCACGATCAGCTGTCTCCAACCAATCAAGTATCTTGCTACTTCTGATGACGTCCAACCAATCAAGTCTCTTGTTACTTCTCTCAATTCGGCTATCGTCAGATATGATGCATCCCTAATCTCATCCTTCCATCTCATGTGTGATCTTCCTTTCTTTCGCTTGCCTTCAGTCATTCCGATCATTATTAACTTTCCCACCTAACGTCGTCTACATGCATGATGTGCCCGAAATACGATAGCTTCTGTCTTAAGATCAGTGCTTCTAGTGGGGAGATGTTATAGACCTCTTCAAGGAAGAACATGTTTGTTTTCTATGTGGGCGTATCACATGCTTACAGTACAAATTCAGTTGATTCAATAAACAGTAAACATTCATAGACAACTATAGCTGACTTTTGTTTCAATATAGTTTTAGATATTAGCCTATTATTCAAATTCCCCGATGATTTTAAAACCGTATTAAAAACGTAACAAATGCCAACAAATTGTCATATGTCTTTACGGTGCCATCATACGGAATGAAAATCCGTTCCATTCACTATTAATAATAATGTTCGTTACGCGTATGATGCATTCGTTATGTGTGCTTGTCGTTTGAAATACAAATGTAATACTCATATCAGAAACACAATCCAGGTGACCCTACCTCCAGGCTTAGACAGCCATAAGCTTCCATGGCTGAGATACACTGATGCCGTGTATTCACAGTCTGCTGATTGCCACCTTTCAGCATGCATTCAGCGCCAGCTGGTGGTACGAACTTTGCTGTGGTGCCACATATATCACCTAATCTCAAGTAGCAATGATCAGGACTTACAACAAAATCAACAATGACCACAGCGTAAGAACATCATATTATTAAAGTAGGTGCCTACCCTGAAATCAGATTAATTGCGCATCGGTCCGAGTAATGTAGACGTAACATGAATTCAACACTCGTAAACGTTACACTGTCGAAACTACGTCCATAATGCGAACAGTAAACACAAATAATACATTTACACTGTATTAGTAAAGAACACTAATAAACATTTATAAAAGAACGTACCTTTATCCTTTTCCCGGGTATTCAGGTATTGTTACTTGTCAGATGTCAAAAATAAATGTAACTTAGTTTTTGTTAATTCTCCTGATCTATTAAATAACCTACTTGATATAATTAAAAATATACAGAAATACGTATTACGGATTCAGACCTAATCGGAAACATGAAGCAAGAACTGTACAAATCTTCCCAGATGGACATATCACTAGCTTCTGACGAAGCTGCCAAGACAGCCGCTCGCGTATCCCAGCTGGAGACGGAAAACGTGAAACTGTCCAATGAGATCGACGCGCTCGAACAGTATAGTAGGAGAAATTGTTTAATTGTCCATGGTGTGCCGGACACCGCCGACCCAGTGACCGCAGTTCTGGACATCATTAACAACAAACTCGGCGTTCCGAACGGATGCGAGAGCATTGAGCGATGTCACCGGCTCGGAACGTCATTGATCGATGTCACCGGCTCGGAACGTCACTGATCGATGTCACCGGCTCGGAACGTCACTGATCGATGTCACCGGCTCGGAACGTCACTGATCGATGTCACCGGCTCGGAATGTCTGCAAATTTGTCAAATTCGCGACCGCGACCGATAATTGTGAAATTCATGAGCTACCAAGTACGGCAAAAAGTGTTCTCGGGGAAACGGCGCCTGAAGGGAACGAAACTTCCCATCACTGAAAACCTAACCAGACGCCGCAGTGAATTGCTCAACAAGGCCAAGACACTGAACAACGTCACCGCCACCTGGACGGCAGACGGCCGCATCGTGTGCCTCCTCTCCAGTGGAAGGAAAGTATCCGTTACCTCCGTCCAAGACCTCCACCAACTGGACCAGCAGTGAAACCTCTTAACCGAACAACACAGTCTCACCCTCCGGACTCTATCATGGCGAACAATGTATATATGGATTTATCCAACTGTGATAACACCAGTGAAAACGACACGTTCATTTTAAATAATATATCAACATCTGTTACAAAACTGTGAGTACTTTACAGACAATGAACTGATCAGCTTATATACTAACTTGAAGCAAAACTCAACGTTTTCTACACTAGCTGTTAATACACGCAGCCTACGAAAACACTTTGTAAAACTGGAACTGTGCCTAGATACACTAAACATTTCATTTGTTTACATAGGGTTAGCTGAGACATGGCTCACCGACCACGATGACACTAATTGCTATAACATGAACGGTTATACTCTGGTTACGTATCCCAGACAAGAAGGGAGAGGAGGTGGGGTTGGCATTTACATATCCAACAAACACGGATATAAAATTAGACGTGACTTAATGAAGAGATATGACCGTAGTCATTATGAATCCATCTTCATTGAAATAAAAACAAGCAACAATACCTTCATAATAGGTTCTATATATAAACCTCCAAATACTAACATAAGTAGCTTCAACGATTAACTACTTAGTATCTTAAACTCAATATCTCGGGAAAATAAAAACAGCATAATAATGGGGGATTTTAATTTAAACTTAATTAATACCAACTCACGCCAAGTTAATGATTTCACCAACAATATGTATGCAACTGGAGTCTATCCAACAATCAGTAAACCAACAAGAATTGCCAATCACTCGGCTACAATAATAGATAATATATTCACCAACATAATACAACACAAAATCCACTCTGGCATTTTATACACTGACATATCCGACCACCTCCCAATATTCAACATTTATGACATTTGTAACCTCCCACTTAAACCAGGATACAAAACACTGTACAGACAAAATAAAAGTGAAAACAAACTTAGCGAAACTCAGAATAAAATTAAAGTGGACAAACTGAGATGATGTCTATAACGAATATAATCCAGAT
The DNA here is from genome assembly GCA_963662155.1 of Lamellibrachia columna. NCBI lineage: Eukaryota > Metazoa > Annelida > Polychaeta > Sabellida > Siboglinidae > Lamellibrachia > Lamellibrachia columna. Next base: position 65,404,918 of record OY759262.1, read on the forward strand.
GCCTCATACAACGCATTCATAAACACACTTAATACATTAATTGATGAATATCTCCCGATGAAAAAAATTAAAATTAGAGACAATCCCAGCTCAGAATGGTTGACCAAGGGAATATTAACCTCAAGCAACCACAAAAATATTTTATATAAACAATTTAAAAAGAACCCAACAGTTGACAATGAAATAACCTACAAAACATATAAAAATAAACTGACACATATAATCAAGCTTTCAAAGAAAAATCATTATAAAAATAAATTTTATCTTCAAAAATGTAATGCAGGGAAGTCATGGCAGCTAATTAAAGAAGTCTTGAAATGCAAACCAAAAGTAACAAATCCGAGCACAAGTTTCACTTTGTTGGACTGCTCAGAAACTTCAAACCCAAAAGACATAGCAAACGAATTTAATGATTATTTTATAAGTGGCGTCAAATCTTGTTGAAGACATACCCACTACAGGAGATGACACAACTGAATTTGTTCAAACAAATACTAATAGTTTTTTCTGCCGACCCACAACCCCCGAGGAAATTGTTTCACTATTATGCAACATTAAGTCTAACACGTCTAGTGGTTTTGACAATGTTGAGCCACATATTATGCCAGAAATAAGTTCCCAAATAGCTCCTCTACTATCGCATATATTCAACAACTGTTTTTCTACTGGAGTGGTACCACGTCAACTAAAAATAGCAAACGTAATTCCAATACATAAAAATAATGATCCGAATAATTTCTGCAATTATAGACCAATCTCAATTCTGCCATGTTTCTCAAAAATTCTGGAACGTCTTACGTATAATCGACTCGAACGCTTTCTCAACCAGTCCAACATAGTATCAGAAGTCCAATACGGTTTCAGGGAAAAATATTACACTTACATGGCTCTAATAAATCTGATAGATAAAATATCAAATGGAACCGATAGCAACTCCTTCAATATAGGTATATTTATTGATCTATTTAAAGCCTTCGACACTAAAGACCACAATGTACTATTCCAAAAACTTAACTGCTAGAAGGCACATACTTACTTGGTCCAGGAGTTACCTAGAGCACAGGACACAATATGTCACTTACAACAATGTAAATTCAAATCACAAGACAGTGATGAGTGGTGTGCCACAAGGATCTATACTAGGGCCACTATTATTTATAATTTACATCAACGACCTTTGCAACACTTCAACTATTATGAACTTCACTCTTTTTGCAGATGATACCAGTATGTATCATTCACATCAAAATTTTACTTCACTCATAGACGAGGTTAATAATGAAAATAAAACAATAACACAGTGGTTCAATACAAATAAACTTTCCCTAAATATTAAAAAACGAACTATATTATATTCACATCAGCAAAATAAAAAGTACAACATCTCATCTCAAGCAATACAGATTAACGGATCGGCCATCCCTCAGGTTCACCTCACCAAATTTCTTGGTGTGTATATAGACGAACACTTAAATTGGTCAATGCACTTGAACAAACTGGCAACTAAACTTGCACAAAATATTGGCATACTCTGCAAACTTAAACATTTCCTTCCCTCATACATCTTAAAAACGATTTACTGTTCTTTAGTACTTCCACATCTACAATATTGTACTCTAATAGGGGCTAATACATACTCTACAAAACTTAACAAGATCAGAATGCTGCAAAAAAGCTGTTAGGATCATTAACAACTCTGATTACCTCGCTCACTCTGAACCGCTATTTAAACAGAACAGTTTACTAAAAATTTAAGATATCTACAAACTGCAGCTACGGCTACTTATGTACAAGCATTCTCGTCAAGCACTTCCAAACAGCATCTCAACACTATTTCAAAGGAATATTGAAATCCACAATCACAATACTAGGAACAGCAATGATTACTTTATGCACAAAGCACGGACAAACACACGGAAATTTACAATTAAATGCTCTGGGCCCTTGTTCTGGAATTCCATACCGGAACACATACAGAATTCTACATCAGAAAACCAATTTAAAAACAAGTTAAAACAACGCCTGCTCTCAACATACTGCAACATGTCCTAATTTCCCACTTAGACTTGATTCGGGCCTTAACCTGTGCTAATGTTTTTTATACTAATGAATCATCACTATATTGTTCAACTATCATTTTGCCTCACGTTGTTATATTGTGCTAGAATGATGGATTACAACCACTTGTAATTTTCTATATGCATCACATTTACTATTATTAACATATTATTTTTTGCATATACTAACGAATATTCACTATATTGTTCAATTAACAAGTCGTTAAATTGTACTAGATTGCTGGATTAAGACGCCAAGTTGTAATTTTTTATTTGCTTCATATCTAGTATTATTAACATAATTGCCAACTTGCAGCATCATTCCATGACAAGATTACTATACGTAATCATATGTGGTTCTCGCAATAAGCCCCTTGGGGTTTCCAGAGATCTCCTGAGTTACTAAATCAAATTGTTTATGACCATACCTGTAACAACATTGTAAATGAGTAACCAAATAAACTCACATTAAATTGAATTGAATTAAAACAAATTCAAAATTCCCTCGGCAATGGAAATATTACGAAGGAACATATGTGGACGTTTGACGTAGATTACGTAACTCAGAACAGCTGTACGAACAATTATTAGCAACGTTATGCAAATGAGTAATATTTTTCCTTATTTCATAGTCACTGTACCTTAAACTGACTGTGAAATAAGTAAAAAATATTCCTCAATTGCACCGAGTTACATGATCTAAGTCAAACGTCATCTACTAATATTAATCGTAATTAGGTTTAAAACTTTCTATGGCACATCGGGCAAAAATGCCCAAAAACGTATTTGTGCGTAGCAGCCAGATTGCCGACCCCTGCTTTTTAATGATGTCATTCGTCTGCCATCAGTTTGACCTTTTCTTTATTTATTGCAATTGTATTTTGTTAGTCCAGCACATTTTTTGGAAAGTGTTTGCACTCTTTCAGGTGTTGTTTGATATCATTTTGAATTGCACTTGAATTGAAAAACAAAATATTCCAGTCATTATTCACAAAACACAACTGGTAGCTATCTTGAAAATTACGACTGTTATGTTTTTATGCAAGTTGACATCAATGTCATAATAGTGAAACCATCACAATTGGATAATTGTTTAAGGGGCAAAAAATAAGAAGCACGGCTACATGTACATCTCTTGGTTGATGGTAATGACATTGGAATTGTTTTTAGCTTGGTGAAGTTGATGTTTACTTCTTTGTCGATATTCTCTATAGTTTGCTTCGTTACTTGGAACTCACATTATTGTAACACGGTAATTTTAACATAATATTTCATTCACACATTTTGCGAGTTGGGATACCTTAGTTTTAGTGCAAGCCGCTCGAAAATACTCTCGCCACATTTATATATGGCTAAAATAGAGTTATGAGCTCAAATGGAAGAAGAAGACGCAACGCGCGATATAAAACGCAATTGGCGACCATGTTAAGCTACCGGTGGTAAACCAGTTGTCAAAACATTATGCTCGTATGAAACTTCTCACTGCCCGTATGAGCTTAACCTTAATAAATCTTGGGTGCGATCGATAAACATGATATTTCTCCACGATCTTCCTGTCATCGTGCGTCAAACGTTTGCAAAATGTAATTTGTTTTTAATGAAAAGCTAACGAACCTGAAAACCGCTGTAATTGTTATAGTGTGGACAACAATTGGGTGTTCAAGCAGTTTGCTTTGTGACATTACATGCTTTTATTAAAAAAGTTAATATTAGTAATCACTTAGATTAATTATAAAGCACGATCGACGTAACCAATACTTTATTCGATAGTTTATAGTTCAGAATATATCATAACCATGCTACCTTTCAATAGTATTACAAATCCAGATTTTCTCTGGTTGAATAAATGAGCAGGTAGCATTTAATTGTTTGATGGTGTTTCCGGGAAGCATTATTGTTTACCGTTGGTTATGGGAATAATTATTGCGTGCTGTTGGTTAGGAGGTGTGTCCGCCCTTGCGTGGGTGTGTGCGTGCGTACGTGCGTGTGTGTGTGTGTGTGTGTGTGCGGGTGCATGCTTATACCCTTGTTTGTACATATGGGCCAAAATTATGGGTAACCTTTAAAATGGCTACATTTTTTATATTAATAAATTTTTTCTATATATTTTCGGGTGGCCTAAAGAAGAGGTTTGACTACTTAGACTTCATGGCAGACATTTGACTTGTTCTGACTCAGAGTTAATAATGCTATCATATACTTTTCACACCACGAAATCTCAGAGACTTTCAAAACACAAGAATTTCCATATACAGAACCATACAAAGTATCGTAAAGAACCTCAGCGCTACTGGTGTTGTTAATTATCAAATAAGAAGTCAAAGCGGATGCAAACTACTGCCAGAACACATTAGAAGATCCAAGTTGTACGTCACGCTTCACACGCCTAACCTAGTAAGTCAACAATATCGTGTTGTTACGCACATCGAGAGAAGGGAGATCAAGCTAACTCATATAGAATTTTGATTTTGGTGCCTAGACCCACACATTTTTATTATGACAAATACAAAATTACTTTATGATCGCCATCTTAGATTTAAAAATGGTCACCACTCTATTTTCCTATTGTTCTCATATATCTTCTTATATACCAGATAAAAGACATTTTTTTTGGGTTAAAACCACATTTTCAGGGGAACAGAATTAAGTTATGTGATTTTCAGATAACAGTAGATGCCATCTTCATTTTTAAACTAAACAAAGTTATACTTTGGGGCTATGCAGGAGCAAGGCGATCCTCGAAGGAGAAGGAGGACTGCGAAGCATCATCAACAAACCAGCCACACTGCTCAAGTACGGCTTCGCAGTTCCCGTTCTTGGTCAGCTTTCCAAGGAGACACACGCCATGTTTGGTGTAACACATGCTGACACATAGCAACACCATCACCATTCTGGTGTCAGAATGTTGCACCATGAAAAGTAGTGGAATCGCTGTAAAATAACCTCATGCAACCTCATGGACTATTCAGTGACCAAAGCAAACAAAGACCTCGTTAAAGCTTTGAGCGGTTTGCATCATAATGAGCCAACAAAGGAAGATGAAACACGTACAACTGACAAAAGGTACCTCATTATTGATAGCGTGGGAGCAGTATACGCATTCACGCAGGCAACAATATTCAGAACGTGCAAAGATTTGGAATATGCACGTCCTACATTTATTGACAATATATTGCAAAGTTATAAAGGTGACTGAGTGATCTTGCAAAGCTACAACCGGAAGATAATTATCAATGATGACATAATCACATTAGGTATTCCCAACAGCATTGTCTTGGAGAAGACTTGTGTACTGAGGACACTACTCTAATCACTGAAACAAAATGCTTCATGTCCAGTAGAAAACCAACGATCGCCTGACCCTCTACCTGGCTGACTCATTCTGTTATGCAAGACGTTTGTGGTCACAGTCACCAGGAGACATGTACTCACAAATGTGCTAGAATGCCGTCCAACCACAAGTGTGGCAAGAAGAAGCAGACGCACCCGTGGTGCCAAGTGCTCAATGCTAACTCTCCAGGTGCCTGCTTACTTACTTTTCCTCTTCGCACCCTAGTTGGTGCATAATGCCACTCAGTAACTTCACCCTAGTTGGTGCATAATGCCACTCAGTAACTTCACCCTAGTTGGTGCATAATGCCACTCAGTAACTTCACCCTAGTTGGTGCATAACGCCACTTAGTAACTTCACCCTAGTTGGCGCATACTGCCACTCAGTAACTCCTGCTATTTCGTGCTATCTCTAGCTGCTTTCTCTGCTATCTTACAAGATTACATCCCGGTTGTTTTCTCCCTGCTTTTCAAGGGACCAGGTTAGTGCTGTTTTTGTGTCTTACACACTTGGTCAGGACTGAGCGTCAGCCCTACCCGGCTTCCATGCCGCGACTGGAAGTTGCAGAGGCAGTTGTGGAACTCATCCATTGTCATTGTGGTGTTAGCAGGTGTTCAGGTAGATCAAAAAGTTCAAAATCCATAATCTAGACTCTGGAGTGCACAGAATGGCGTCTATAAAAAATGTAGTTTTATCATAATCAAATTCCATGTTTCAAAATATGTGAGTAAAGGCACCAAAATCAATATTCTATATGACTTAGAAGCCCATATACAAGCTGTAGAGTCCAGCAAAATATATGGCAATTTGGCTGCCATTTTTATTTTCCAGATGGCTGTCAAGATGTAGTGATAAAGAAGTGCCGCAGATGGATTTCTGCTATAGGAGTATATTGTCTACATGGAAAAAAAACACTGACAATGTGGGCTTAGCAACGCATAAGCTTTCAATGTGATCTAGAAGAAGAGATAGGAGAAAATGGTAAAATTTTATAGCGGCCAATTGAAATCTAAGATGACGGTCATCAAGTAACTTTATTTTGTCATAATCAAATTACGCGTCCCCAAATACGTGGAATTAGCTACCAAAATCGATATTCTACATGGCTTAGAAGCCGAGATAGAAGGTGTTGAGGCCAGCATATGGTGATTTGGCTGCCATTTTAAAATGTCTAGATAGCTGCAAAGATAGCGCGATAAAAAATTATTTCACAAATGGATTTCTTTTACAGAAGTATATTATCTAAATAAAAAATAATGTTTACCTTTCAAAAAAGTGTCCATCATTTAGACCCACCATATATATATATATATATATATATATATATATATATATATATATATATATATATATATATATATATATATATATATATATATGTATATATATATGTATATATATATATGTATATATATATATATATATATATATATATATGTATATGTATATGTATATATATATATATATATATATATATATATATATATATATATATATATATATATTGTACTCACGTTGGCCAAAGTTGAACGACCCCGAACCGGGTTGATGCACGGATCCAAAGCCGAAAGAGTAACCTTGCTTTAGATACTGCTTTTCTGCCTTCTTCCATTTTTGTTCCTGCTCTAGGATGTAATCTATATGATGGGAAATTTACGTATACATAAATGCATTTTACGTTCTTGTATTCAAGAGGACAGTACAAAAAGAATTTACAATTTCAATAAATTTTAAATTGATGCATAAATTATGTTAACCAACATGGCCTCAATTCAATCCAAGTTAATAAGTCTTAGCGTTTACGTTTCTGCCTACTTCCGTTTTTGTACATGCTGTATGATTAATCTGCATGACAGGTAATTTAAGTGATCACAATTATGTAGCACACTTTTGTGTTCGAGAGGACGAACAAAGAACAGGATGAATATTTTAATTAAAAAGTAAAGTTCAATATGATGCTTAATTTATGTTAAAATTAAAATAAGTGTTGTAGATAAACATTATACTTCTTCAAGGAAATCACAACATGGTGTTTTTGTTTCGTAATCGTGCGACTAATTTAATATGTTATAAAAACATATGGTACTGTGTATGTGGAAAATAAGATACGTACGTACGCACGTTCGTTCGTATGTACGTACGTACATACATACATACATACATACATACATACATACATACATACATACATACATACATACATACATACATACATACATACATACATACATACATATATATATATAAGCTATACACACAAACTGGACTATCTATGGTTTATTTTCAAACTTTCGAACATAACTGATCCCCAAATACCATACCAAAATATTTGAGATACAAAGAAATGTAGTTCCTACCTAAAGTCTTGCTGTATGTGTCGTCCTGAGCAAACGGCCTCTTCTCCATCTTGAGCAGTTTCCGCAGAGCGTCCTGACACGCATTGTCTGCCTCGACACGCAGTCGGTCCACGAGGCCCTGGTGGTAAAGATGATGGTGGTGATAAAATGCTCCCTGGCAGTAACATATTCACTAAACATACAATGAATGTATGTGTGGGACATGCTCTCCTAATACGAACAATTATTCTAACATTTAAGTAACATCTAGATAGATGTATTATACAGTTGTAAATCTTTCATTTTGTATAGTTCAAAACATTGGCAGATAGTTTCGTTGAATGAACAAGGATAATAATCAACATCTTATAATGCTTCTGATGATAAACTTACTTAATTACTCATGCTATTATATATTACGCATTTTGTAGAACTCTTCAAACCTTGATTTTTCTATCAAGGTGTGGGAGATTTTCAAACTTGTTGGTTGCAAGTTTGCCAAATATATCCCCAACCAACTGACTGACGTCCTGTAGAGTTTCCATCAGTGGTTCTTCATATTTCTCCACGATCTCCACAATGAGAGCTTCACAGATGGAATACTTGAGGAACCTCGGCAACTCTCGACCGCGCTGGCCGCTTGAAAGCTCCATTATGTGTTGAATGTAACGTTTATTTCGTGCTGAAATGAAGATGAAATATTACATTTGTAAATTATCAAAACATAATTTATCGCAACTTAATTGTTAAAATATATATAGCCACAACTTTGTTGTTATAGTTGCTACCTACTGTATACAAATATGAATTTATGTGACAGTGGGCGCATAAAATATGTTATGCTGGATAACAGGGTAAGCGACCTTATGCGGTTATTACTCATATCCAGTTGCAGGATAACCTCGTAGAAGAAAGACAAACAGACATACATATGTGTTTTCTTTGGCCCAAATACGTATCACTAAACAAGTGAGTATGTACATACAAGTATAAGTAGTTAAAGTATAAGTATAACACAAATATCAAATAAGGGGCCAGGAGACTCCCATTAAAGCTAAGGACTAGCCGCTCTCACAGGAGCCACCCTATGTACAATTAAGTACAACTTAAAGATTATACAAATAATAACTTAACATTATATAAAGTCTGAACAATTCTAGTCAATAAAACAGAAAAAAACATGACATAATAAATGATTTGGTATGGCTGGTTCATTGTCAAAGTGTTATTACATAATAATTCTTGTTGGCACATATAACAGTTTCTGATATTACATAGCGATATATAAGTTTGCAGGTAATAATTTTTGTATAGTTTGCAAAACCATGTAGACTGTGAGTTTATACTGTGCTTTTCAATACAACAGGTGCATTATTTATGGTGTGTGGCAAAGTATATATAAGACTGTGCTTAGCAAATTTGTGTTGTACTCTGACTGTGTGCATGTTGTATTGCCCACGTGTGTTGAAGTTCTGAATGCTACTGTTTTGATCAAGTGAGGAGTGTTGAAGGTAGACAGGTAGTTTAATATGTGTGAATTCATAATATATTTTAGTTCTTGTAATTTTAGTATGTGTTCTACTATTTTTTAAAGAATGTTAAACAATGGTTTATAATGGTTTATATTGCATTTTTATTCTGTCACATTTGTAGCCCCTGGCCGTTATGCCTTAGTTCAAATGTGGCAATATCAATGAGGTGTGTTGTACAACATAATCTTTATGTTAAGATGTGATAATTGTTTGAGTCTATTGCGAATATCTAAAGTGATTCAGCACCTATTTGAAATGTTGTCAAGATGGCTTTTCCAGTTTAATTGTTAATTAAAATATAATCCAATTTTAGTAAAGGTGGATATACACATTTTCTTCTAGCCGTTTTGAAAAGCATATATTTAGTTTTGTCAAGGTTAAGAGATAATGAGTTTAGTTTAAGCCATTCATTGATTTTAAGCAGTTCTATGTTGACATAAAATTATAAATTGTCATTATCTTCGTGAGTTGAAAATGAGCCTAGGGTACTTGAGAGGGTGGTAGCATCGGCGTACATTATAAAATTGAACTCATTAATATTATATAATAAACAGCAGTGGGCCTGGAATCGAGCCCTGTGGTACACCTGTTGAACTATTCAACATATTTGATTTGATGTCCTCTATTTAAACATACTGCTTACGATCTGTTAAATAATTTATAATTAAACCTAAAGCTACTCCTTATGCGCATTAATATTATAATTTAGCTAGTAATATTGCATGGTCTAGGGTGTCGAATGCTTTTGAAGCAGCTATATGAAATAGTGCAGCAGTGATTATAAGGGAACGATGTTTGCGGGAGGATTAGGCTAATTACTCCCTCGCGCAGAGTGATACATTATATCTACTATATAAAGAACCGCGTGGCCTTGATCCAGCCTTACTCGATCTCTATAATTTATTTGGGTCACCGTTGACGCTTTGCTTTGCAAAACCTCAGCTACGATTAGTAATTGTTATTAATTCCTAATTGATGAAGTTAATTCTAGACTAGTTGGACAGGTAATAGTTATGTGTGCTTATCCCACCATAGTTACATGTTTTTATCCCACCCTCTTCCCTTTAACATGGGTGGACCAGTCAGTCAAGTAGAGGCTGTATGCTGTAGTAGATTGGGCCACAGGTTTTGTACTGCAATTTAATAAGATGAATCATTGTAAATCACTGAAGTGATGCACTTAATGCTTTGATGCTTTCACCTGTTCCAGATTTGTACAAAAGGTTTTGCCTTAGTGCTTTTCCTGTTATGTAATATTCAGTGGTGTTCACAGGGTTTTTATGGCGGTATATTTTATTAAGTATTGATGTGGGCAGAGAGACCCCCACATATACAGTGTGAATGGTAAATGCTAGTCAGTAGTGATATAGTTAGTACTTGTAGCGGGTGGCTGCCGGAGACAATTAAATACTATCGTTATCATTGTTTGCTAGTCTGGCATAATACATATGTGAATTATAGATATTACGTGTGCACACCATTTGGGGGCCGGCATGCCTGCTGTGATGATGTGTGTTGTTTTGATGGTGAATGTTTGCATAATTGCTGGCAAATGATTATAATTAATTGTCATTTATTTGTGTGGATGTGTGTTTAGTATATAGTCTACATGCTCCAATGATGCAATTTCCATAACACAAACTTAACAAGATGGAATGACAACTCTTATGAAGTTATACGCGCAGCTTATGCTCAGCTATAATCTATCTTTAGTCACTTAAACACCCGTGTTTGTTGTAATGTAAAGTTACGTGAACAAAGAACGTTGGTCGTCTCACCTGGCGTCAGTGCACGTGTTTTTGTTGCCAGTAGCTCGTAATACTCTCTGCATCTTGGCACGAGTTGGGGGACTTTCATACCCTTGTGTTCCCCACTGACGACATTCTTGATGTCATCCGTGTACTGCTGAAGCAGCTGTTGATGAAAGCAGTCACATTGTTTCAATTGTTATGTGCTGCAGTCAGTGAACGTGTAAAACAGAGGGTTGCAGAACGCTCTAACTGAACACTCTAAGTGAACACGTCATTTTTATATGAAATTTATGTGACAAAGAACCGTTTTCAAACAGTATCGTATCCAAGACTAACATACACATAACGTAACCTTTGCAAACTAGGTTGTTGTGGTAAATATACGATGTTGTGTTGTGTTTTTGTGTTTGGGTCATACAAGCTAGATGGTAGTGGAACATACTGAGAAGGTCCAACAGAAATAAGAGTACCAAATAAAGATTACTAACACTGAGGTTTTGCAATATAGCAATGTTAGATGTTTGAGATGATTAAAGAATGCTGATGCCGTAATGATTATGTATAAAACTGTGTGATGATTATTGGAACATTAATACAATGACATATTGAATATTGTAACTGTCAGTTTAGCATGTCACAAACATGTCACAAACATGTCACAAACATGTCACAAATATGTCACAAACATGTCACAAACATGCACTAAACATTCCCTAGCTACCAATTGAAAATATAATGATATGTTTTCAACTATCTATTATTTCACACAAGTTCACGAACAATATTTTATTTAGTAGAATCACATCAAGTGGTTCAGATTTGTCACACCTTGAAGAATTAAGATAGTTTAACTTACTAGATAGTTTCTTATTGACTGAAAACAATATCATCATGACAAACAATATAAAATATATTTTGAGATAAGTAAGCCTTTATGTCTAGGTGGAGTATAATATGAAAAGGGGGAAAGTCTGAAAAAAAAACTGTGAACAGAACATTTTTAAGAGAGGGAAAGGTCATAATCCTCGAAACGATAGACAAAATGACTGCTGTGGATCAGAACAGAGGAATGTGACGTGCGATTGTCTCCGCCTTCTACGCAAGCGAATAGAAGATATTATTACCTGCAGCAAGTAGATGGTTCGTTGTCCGATGTCTTCTGGAATCCCGGGTGTCATGTTTTCCACGGCACGTTTTGTGAGGTTCAGCTTCTCTTGGATTTGTCCACGCATTTCCGGCAGCGCCTTCTGTTGGGGATGTAAGCATATTGAAACATTAGCGTCAGCGATTGTGCTTTAACAACAGTAATTAATTGCCTAGTAAGCTAAAATGTCTGATTAGACATAACGTCTTGTAACGTTAGGTTGATTTCTGTCTAGATTGTAATCATTTTACCATTATGTAGAGTAGACAGTAATTATTTTGTGGACATACGTATCAAACATAGCTTGATGAGATTGAGCGACATGCATTTTTATTTCAGTTGAAGGATGACAACTCATAAACGCTCACTAGTACTAGTTTCCCATACATGGGAATGCACTTGGGATATGCTTTTATTGAGTTTCAATCTGCTTCAAGGTCACTAATGTCTGAAACTGCTTGTGTTATTTCTTATTGCTAAATAGGAAGCTAGATGACCGTAGCACGAGGCGAACGCACAGTAAACAACACAATACACTACAGCAACAGATTCATAGAGAACTACATACGAGAAATTACATATAATATACAATGCGAAGAATTCTAGCGCGCTACAATCAAAGAGTCGGATCATCTCAAATCGGAAAACAATTGTAAAGTGTTCAACATATGGACGAATACAACGAGGAACTAAAGCGGATAGACAAAGTTAAAAAGATAGGTTTTCAGATGACGTCGAAATGTTATTACATTTCCTGCTGACCGACAAATACCAGGGAGTGAGTTCCAAAAAGGTCGTGCGACAACTGAGAAAGCCCTGTGAATAAAAAGGCGATCAGAACTAGATGACCGTAGATGTTTACGCTTTCTTGCAGGAGCGAGAAGTGCATAGAAATATCCCGGTTGCATAGATAAAAGGGTAAATACACAGGTCTTGAAAACAATACGATATAGGACTGCTGGAAGCCAATGCAGATATGTCAGAAGTGGCACTGAGTGAGAGAAAGGAGGAGATCAAGTAACTACCCTTGCCAAACAAGTGAGTACATGGCGAAGTTTAATGAGTGTTCCCAGCAGCTACAGCTATAGTACTACCGAATACTTACCTTAATTTGCTTGACGAGTTCATACGTGAGCTTCATGGCAAGATTCTTCACGCCAAGGATAGATTCGTCAACGTCACTGTGAACAAATCAACCTCAACAAATATTTTGCTGGGGCTTATTCTTCAAAATAGCTTATTATATTATATTCTTTAGCGCGCACACGCATGCATGCACGCACGTATGCCCGCACGCACGCCGCAAGCAAGCACGCACGCACACGCACACACACACGACATTTCAACCATTTGATAAAAACTAACCTGAAATGAGGTGCACTGCTGAAGAAGTCTGTGTCTTGTTGAATGGCTTCGGCAAGAGTCTGTCCCTCGTTGATTGCCTTCTGACCACGACATCTCACGCACGAATAACCCTTTTCCAGAGGATATGTTTCGTTGTTGATGATGTCTATCAACCCCTTTTCTGTGCCAATGTCTATCAGATCTGGCTTTGTCACAACACCTGTGCGGTAGATACGAGCTGAACGTTAATTACTGTCTCTAAATAGGACCACAATACAGGTTTTTATGTGACTCATAACATAGTTTATTGTCACAGAGTAAAAACGAAACAATAATAAGTATATAAGTGCGTTTGTAATACAATAAGAATAACGCAGTCTAATGAGCCACCACATTGCCGTCCAACCCCCAGTCACGACAACGATGTAATTCTTGGACCATCCAACCTCCCAGTCATGACAACGATGTAACTCTTGGATCGTCAAACCTCCCAGTCAGGACAACGATGTAACTCTTGGACCGTCAAACCTCCCAGTCAGGACAACGATGAAACTCTTGGACCGTCAAACCTCCCAGTCATGACAACGATGTAACTCTTGGATCGTCAAACCTCCCAGTCATGACAACGATGTAACTCTTGGATCGTCAAACCGCCCAGTCATGACAACGATGTAACTCTTGGATTGTCAAACCTCCCAGTCACGACAACGATGTAACTCTTGGACCGTCAAACCTCCCAGTCATGACAACGATGTAACTCTTGAATTGCCAAACCTCCCAGTCACGACAACGATGTAACTCTTGGATTGTCAAACCTCCCAGTCACGTCAACGATGTAACTCTTGGACCGTCAAACCTCCCAGTTACGACAACGATGTAATTCTTGGACCGTCCAACCTCCCAGTCACGACAACGATGTAACTCTTGGATTGTCAAACCTCCCAGTCACCACAACGATGTAACTCTTGGATTGTCAAACCTCCCAGTCACGACAACGACGTAACTCTTGGACCGTCAAACCTCCCAGTCACGACAACGATGTAACTCTTGGATTGTCAAACCTCCCAGTCACGACAACGATGTAACTCTTGGACCGTCAAACCTTCCAGTCACGACTACTATGTAATTCTTGGACCGTCAAACCTCCCAGTCACGACAACGATGTAACTCTATGATTGTCAAACCTCCCAGTCACGACAACGATGTAACTCTTGGATTGTCAAACCTCCCAGTCACGACAACGACGTAAATCTTGGACCGTCAAACCTCCCAGTCACGACAACGATGTAACTCTTGGACCGTCAAACCTCCCAGTCACGACAACGATGTAACTCTTTGACCGTCAAACCTCCCAGTCACGACAACGATGTAACTCTTGGACCGTCCAACCTCCCAGTCACGACAACGATGTAACTCTTGGATTGTCAAACCTCCCAGTCACGACAACGATGTAATTCTTGGACCGTCCAACCTCCCAGTCACGACAACGATGTAACTCTTGGACCGTCCAACCTCCCAGTCACGACAACGATGTAACTCTTGGATTGTCAAACCTCCCAGTCACGACAACGACGTAAATCTTGGACCGTCAAACCTCCCAGTCACGACAACGATGTAACTCTTGGACCGTCAAACCTCCCAGTCACGACAACGATGTAACTCTTGGACCGTCAAACCTCCCAGTCACGACAACGATGTAACTCTTGGACCGTCCAACCTCCCAGTCACGACAACGATGTAACTCTTGGATTGTCAAACCTCCCTGTCATGACAACGATGTAATTCTTGGACCGTCCAACCTCCCAGTCACGACAACGATGTAACTCTTGGACCGTCCAACCCCCAGTCACGACAACGATGTAACTCTTGGATTGTCAAACCTCCCAGTCACGACAACGATGTAACTCTTGGATTGTCAAACCTCCCAGTCACGACAACGACGTAAACCTTGGACCGTCAAACCTCCCAGTCACGACAACGATGTCACTCTTGGACCGTCAAACCTCCCAGTCACGACAACGATGTAACTCTTGGTCCGTCAAACCTCCCAGTCATGACAACGATGTAACTCTTGGACCGTCAAACTTCCCAGTCATGACAACGATGTAACTCTTGGATCGTCAAACCTCCCAGTCACGACAACGATGTAACTCTTGGACCGTCAAACCTCCCAGTCACGACAACGATGTAACTCTTGGATTGTCAAACCTCCCAGTCACGACAACGATGTAATTCTTGAACCGTCAAACCTCCCAGTCACGACAACGATGTAACTCTTGGATTGTCAAACCTCCCAGTCACGACAACGATGTAACTCTTGGATTGTCAAACCTCCCAGTCACCACAACGATGTAACTCTTGGATTGTCAAACCTTCCAGTCATGACAACGATGTAACTCTTGGATTGTCAAATCGCCCAGTCACGACAACGATGTAACTCTTGGATTGTCAAACCTCCCAGTCACGACAACGATGTAACTCCAGAATGTCTTGTTGTTGTTGCGTCTTTCGAACGAGGTGTGCCATTTTCTGGCGCACGCTTTTGCCCTGTCCATGACTGTGGCTAGACCTTCCTTGAGCATTGATCGTCCAGTTGTCGATAACAGAGGGGGTGAGACATTGTCTGGTCTCAGACGGTTACGTAATCGTCAGCAGAGCTACAGTTGCTCAGACCCTGCGGGTAGAGATCCGGCTGATAGTCATAACATTCTGACGACTGCTGGTGTTTCTTGCAGTCGTATGTTCCAACTCCTGAATGTTTGTTGTATACAAATGCATAGCTTAGCGAATTACATGTTGACTTACCTAGAGTTCGGCCGCCAGAGGGATCCACCTCCTTTGCCATCTTCAGTGCCTCTGTCGTGGCGATGTCAACATTGGCAGGTACAACGGCAAGAATGATCGTCTCTTCCTTCTTAATGTAGTGTCCTATCAGTCGCTTGATCTAAAGTAATAGGATTTCATTAATGAATGTTAATTCTACATGAAGCAGCAATTACATGAATTGTTTAATCGTGTATATCTTTGTTTAAGTTACTAGTTGTTTACATTCAGGTACTGGTAGATATTGGCATGTACTTTTAATTTTTTTCAACATAAATACTATTTTATACCGTCTGTTTTAATGTGGCAACAATTTCAAATTTTTTTTTTTCAGTTATAGTAAACAACCCAGTTTGCCACAGCCTGATGCATGACAAGCATCAACGAAACACTAGCAAGAACGAGACAGATTGGGTGGACACTTACTTGGTCTCCAATGTCAGGTGGTTGTCCTTCCACTGCGACGCGGGTGATTCCAGGGAGATCAATCAAAGTCAAGTCAGGGACCCCGTGTGATGTGATTTGCAGCGAGATCAACGTGTCACTGATACCAACGTTCTTTCCAGCGATAGCGTCTTGTGCTAAACGTGACCGACACATGGCGTGAATTCATTCTTTGAGTAGCAGGATATCATTAGTAATGTTTCCATTGATTGTACATTTCAGTGGTCAAAATGGCACAATTGTTGAAAAACAGGAATTTATTTACCATCTGTTCCATTTGTGTGTCCATTTCGTTTGAATTTTGAATTTTATGGTGGCACGTTGCACTGGATTACTCCTCAGGGAAATGTTATGGTGGCACGTTGCACTGGATTACTCCTCAGGGAAATGTTATGGTGGCACGTTGCACTGGATTACTCCTCAGGGAAAGTCAATTCTTTTTGCACTGCACATTTTTTATCAAATTATCGAAAGAATTGACTTAGTCATTAGATCTATCTAGTAAGACACAGAATAGTGGATATCCAAAACGGTGAATACTGTAATGGTTTCGCTGATGATTTCACAAAAACTACAAACATAGGTTGCACACGAGCTAGCTTGTCGTGGTGGATAGAAGGCAGGGTTGAATGTTCGCAAAATTAATTTGAAATGTCGCGAGAAATCATATTGAGGAGGAACATTTAATTCCGTATGTTTGACCTATTGACTGGGAACCTTTAATTCCGTATGTATGACCTATTGACTGGGAACCTTTAATTCCTGACCTACTGTGGCGCAGTTGTTGTTTCTCAAATAAGCAGACAGTTTGTTTGGCAAAATCAATCCTGAACAAAAGCAACTATAATATTATATGCAGCAGTCAATTAATAACAATTCATGTCAGTTATGTATCATAATGTGATTAAGACTATATTTGTGTCACCTGGGCCTATGTGATTGACGTAGATCATGGGTTACATTTGAAGAACTAGTTCTTACAAGGACTTATCAGCACATAATTTTAGCATTTGGTTACTTACCTTCGCGTACTTCAGCGCCAACTTCAGTAGGTCCTTCGATGGTTTTCTCCACTGGGTGATTGTAAGTGTCATACTTGATGACGCCGTTCCAATAACCAGGCGTGTCGTGCGACTTCAGTTGTAGTGCCAAAGGACATCGGGTCACGATACCTGTGGTAGAACAGTTTGGTCACATCTGAATATAGGGTGGGTACTAACAGATTGAACAGCAACATTCGCATAATAAAATGTACACAGACGTAGAAAAACAATATATTTAAAAGAAAAGGAGGAACACGGAGGGACGGTGGAGGAGAGGGGGTGATGGACAGAGGGAGGGGAGTGACTGAGGGAGGGGGAGGGAAGGAGGTGATATACAGGACTGAGGAAGGGAGGACGGACGGACGGACGGACGGGTGTTTAACTAATAATTAATAATTTCGCTCCAATCCAACCCTTTCAGATGTATATTCAAAGACATCATGCTAATGTTTCTTACACTGGTAAAGTTGACAGTTGAAAACAGGGGACTGAAACGTGACTCCTACCTGAGCCGCGGGGCAGCTGTACCCCTGAGATGGCTTCTAGCACGGAGCTCTTGCCCGCACTCTGGTCACCAATAACTGCTACTTCAGGCAGAGAAATATCCTTGTCAAGTCCGAGCAGCCTCAGTTTGTCGATGAGGTCGATGAATGGACGTACGTTTTCTTCAAAGGCTTCTGACAGACACGGCAAATGTTGTGTTTCTTCCATTCTCGTCGCCTACAACAAAAATGTTATATAATTAAGGCCACAAATTATTTATTTCCGTTATTGTATACAATAGTATAGTGTTGCTTATTAACTGGAAAACAATGTTTCGATTGTTGTTAGACAATGGGGAGAGAGGAGCGAAGGAGACAGTAGGGAAGGGATCAGGACAGAATGTGATGGAAGGGATCGAACGGAAGAGTTGTTCTGCAGCAGTGATAGAGGGGGTGAGGAAGAGAGCGAGGGTGTTTGTGGGGGATTCGATAGTTAGGAAGACCGACAGAGTCTTAAACAAGGGAGATGATGTGGTGGTCTGCTTGCCTGGAGCCAAAATAGAGGCGATAACTGAGAGGGTAAAAAACATCGTAGGTTCGGGTAAGGTTGGATCTGTTTTAGTACACGTAGGGACAAATAACGTAGAGAGGGAGGGTACAACTGCCATAGTTAGGAAATATATGCAGTTGGTCAGAACACTAAAACAGACGCGGGTTGAGCAGGTAATACTGTCAGGGATTTTACCTGTAATGGGCAGGATGGGTCACAAATATCGAAATTGTCGGGGGATGGCAATTAACATGTTAGTCCAGAAGCTATGTAGGGAAGAGAAAGTTGGATTTGTGGATTTATGGGGAAGTTTTGTTGGGAGGGCTGGTATGTACATGAAGGATGGGCTTCATCTAAGTGGGGCGGCAGTATTCGCGGACAAACTTTCAGCAGCAGTAGAGAGTGACATGGGTACAATGACAAATATTTTTGGAAGTAAACATTGTTTAAACTAGAAGTGCAGGGTGGTTACCTAGAGGAGTCTCAAGCAGAACAAGAGGCCACTAGCACAGATAAACCAATATTATATCATCCGAAAACATCTCTGAAAAAGGTTATAGATGTGTATGTTTAAATGCAAGGAGCATAGTAAATAAGAAAAACGAATTTAACATCATGGTAGAAGATATTGACCCTCACATAATTGGTATAACTGAATCATGGGCCAACACAGATATATCGGATGCCAAATTAGGACTGACAGGATACGTAATGTTTAGGAAAGATCGAATAGGAAGAAGGGGCGGGGGAGTTATTTTATATGTTAAAGAATCTATTCAGGCTTATGAAATAAAACTAGAAAGGGAAGCAGATTGCGATAAAGCTGTTTGGTGCAAAATTGTTTCAGGAAATTCAAAATTAACTGTTGGATTAGTTTACCGAAGTCCAAACATAAACGAAGAGGACAACACAAAAATAAAAACCGCTATAAAGGAAGTTAGTAAAGGGGAATGTATCATAATGGGAGCTTTTAACCATGGACACATACAATGGAATTCTCTAGAGAGCACAGGGATTGAGGACCAACAATTTCTATTTTTAATCCAGGATAGCTTTCTTACTCAGCACGTGCTAGAACCAACCAGGGGAGAAAATGTATTAGATATAGTTTTGTCATCACAAAAAGAATTAGTGGACAACGTAAAAATAATTGAACCATTTGGTAACAGTGACCATAATCAAATACATTTTGACATCAATGTAAAATCTGAAAGTAAAAATAAGAAAACGTACAAGAGAAACTTCCACAAAGGTAACTACAAAGATATGAGAAAATACTTAGCAAAGCAAGATTGGAATAACATGCTGATGAATAAGACCGCAATTGAATGTTGGAATATTCTAAAATTGAGATTGAAATTGAGAGTATCATCGATACATTTTTTCCCTTCCAAAAACAAGGAAAACGGTGTAGAAAGAAACACTTGTCAAACAGAGGCTATTAGAAAAATAGTGTTAAAACAAACTATGTGGAGGGTTTATAGGCGTGCTAGAAAGGAAGAAGACTATGCAAATTACAAAGAGGCACTTAATGCAGCTACAACTGAAATCAGACAATCTAAAAGAAGCTATGAGCAAAAACTAGCATGTAACATAAAAAATTACAGCAAAAGTTTTTATGCATATGTCAGGAGTAAACAAAACGTACAAGACAAGGTTGGACCTCTAGAAGACAGTGCTGGAAATATAGTATCACAGGGGTTTTTAATGGCGGAAGACCTAAATGGTTACGTCAGTTCAGTGTTTACCAAAGAAGATATTAGTTCATTACCAGTTGCTGATGCTAAATTTCAGGAGGCTAAATCTGACTATTTAGGTCCGTTAGTTGTAACTCCAGAATTGGTAGCTAAGAAAATAAAGGCAATGAAGGATAACAAATCACCGGGAGTGGATGGGATTCCTCCAAAATTACTAATGGAAACAGTAGAACAAATCAGTATACCACTTGCAAAAGTATTCAACTTTTCATTAAAAGAGGGAGTTGTTCCGTTTGAATGGAAAGAAGCAAACATCATACCATTATTTAAAAAGGGTTCGAGAAATAAGTCAGATAATTACAGACCAGTGAGCTTAACGTCAGTGATTTGTAAATTATTAGAAAGGTTAATTAAAGACCATATGGTGGAGTTCCTCGTTAAGCATAAATTATTACATTCATCTCAACATGGATTCCTTGAAGCGAGGTCATGCTTAACAAATATGTTATGTTTTTTGGAAGAAATCACTAAGTGGATAGACGTGGGATCGCCAGTAGATATTATCTACTTAGATTTTCAGAAAGCTTTTGACAAAGTGCCACATCAAAGATTACTACTTAAATTAAAAGCCCATGGTATCGGGGATAGCATAACTGACTGGATAGAACAATGGCTGACTGACAGAAGACAACGAGTTGTAGTAGACGGAGAAGTTTCAAATTGGAAATCGGTTTTGAGTGGGGTACCTCAAGGATCACTATCAGGACCTATATTATTCTTAATATATATATATCAATGACTTGGACGACAGTATAACAAGTAACGTACTGAAATTTGCGGATGACTCAAAACTGTTTAGAAAGGTTAATACTGATGGTGATAAACAACATTTACAAAACGATCTAGACAGATTAGTGAAATGGTCTGAGAAATGGCAGATGCTGTTAAATTTTGGAAATGTAAATGCCTACATACAGGACATGGGACCTTGAATGTAAACTATAAAATGGGAGATACTGTTCTGGGTACTACTGTAAAAGAAAAGGACTTAGGAGTTACAATAAGCGCTGATATGAAAGTATTGCAGCTTCAAAGGGTAATCAAATTCTTGGATTGATTAGAAGAAACATAACATACAAGGGAAAAAAGTTAATTATACCTCTTTATAAAGCAATAGTTAGACCTCATTTAGAATACTGTATACAAGCATGGAGACCATATCGTAAGAAGGATATAGATACGCTTGAACGCATACAAAGGAGAGCAACTAAAATGATTCCAGAACTTAGAGACCTTAGTTATGAAGAACGCCTGAAAGAATGTGGTTTAACAACTCTAGAGACAAGGAGGTTAAGAGGAGATCAGATTGAAGTTTTTAAGATATTGAATGGGTATGAAAATATTGATAGAAATATGTTTTTCTCACTCAAGAAGGATAGCAGAACTAGAGGACATAAGGTAAAATTAGTAAAGGATCAATGTAGATTGGACATCAGGAAGCACTCGTTCTCACAGAGGACAATAAATGAATGGAACAAATTGTGTACAGATTGTGTAACTGCTAGCAGCGTGAATATGTTTAAAAACAAGGTTGACACATATCTCAGGAGGGCGGGTTATAAGTAGATGAACATTGTTGGACTCTCGGTAAGCCAATGGCTTCCTTGTCCACTTGTCATCTGGGCCTTTGGCTTGGATGGCAAATCTTGTTAAAAGGTTCGAAGCGAGAGCAGTGGGATTTGAAACCGGGTTCTCTCGATTGAGAGTCCGGCATTCTAACCATTATGTTATCACAATGATGAGTTAAATGCCGCCTTCACAGTTCGTGATTATTTATATTAGTAACTATCTCAGTTAGCTAGATCAACAGGCAACACGTCCACTGGACACACTGCAGTATATGGCAAGATAATATGTTACATATTCTTACAAGCGGCACACGATGTTGTCACATCACCGTAAAAAAAGCTTTATTAGACGGAGAATAAAGTTAGCTTGCTGAAGCTTAGAAAGCTTGAAACAAGGGGCGACAGGGCAGCCTATTTGTGAACTTCAAGAAGAACAAAATAACGTCGAATGGAGAGCATAGCGAATTTACAATACAAAGCTAAAAAAAGGTGGCAAAATGTCGTTTTTTCTCGGATCAATGTTTGAGAAAAACGGCAGTTGCAAAGACGAAATATGTAGATGCTTGGACGAACATCAATGACATGATTAAGCAAGATCTGGAAAAAAAGGTGTGGAAACATGTTCTTCATATGTTATGTCGTTTGATTTATTATTTGCATTGTACACTTAAAACTTTCATATTTTTTGGTTTTATATTATTCTAGGTAGGGCATAGCGCCTATTCCTAGATCTCAACTTGCAACAGTCCCGATTTGAGCTTTGATGAAAGGTCACGGCCCGTTTCGGCCGCTGTTTTAAAATTGAATAACTCGAACTTGTGTCAGTGAAATTAGACCAAGCCCCAATTCCACCGATACAATCCTAGCCACACATTATCATGGCCTTCCTAAACGGTCTCTCGAGGTTGTTTACCCGACCGATTCTTCCATCGGGACCGATTCAGTTTTAAGTTTGTCGGAGAAGATAACTGTAGTTAATATTTGGTTTGTGATTAAAGTTAAAGATTTTGTCAAAACAGGTTTAACTGACTTTAGAAGCCGTGATGAAATACCGTCAAATCTGCAACTTGCTTTCTGGGTGCATATCATCTATTGTTTCTAGAAATTGTTTGTATCTTCATTAATAAGTTGAAAATTAAATACATTGCTATATTTTCCATTAAGGTGGCATCTCAAGGTTTCATTTGTGGAATTTTGTAGATGGTTGGCTAAATTTGGGCCAACATTTGTAAAATATGAATTAAATGTGTTTGCAATTGCTGTTTTACGTTTTCTTTCTGTATGTTCAAGAAAGAATACCATTAATTGTTTCCCACGTTTCTTTAATGTTATTTGTTATGTGTTAAAACAAGATTCACAATGCATGCTGTACGTATGCTTTTTTAAGGATGGTATTATAGGTCGTTATATAGTTAAATATTCTGGTGACTCGATTAGAGTAATTGTTAGTGTCTTATATAAGTTATCTCTGTATCGAATGGATTTGAGCAGACATAACGTGGTCCAGGTGGGTTTCTTGCATTTGCATTTTCTTATTTAACTGTTTTATATGGCATGTTTATTTTTACACATTTCATTACGTCATGTATGATATCATAGTTTAAATTAGGGTTTGCATTAGGAGATTGGTCAAGGTTGCTGTAAACCTTTGATGAGAAAACCTCCTGTATAAAATCAGATATTGAATCATAGTTATGTACGCTAATTGTTAGATACATTGGTAAAAGTTCAGTGTGCGAAACTGTATTTAGATAAGTGAAGTATGATTGGTGGTCTGTTTAGTTAAAATGCCTGATTTAGGCTTCATTGTAGATTTAGTTAGTTTACAAAAGAAGTTATCAATTAGTATTCCATTATTCTTGGAGAGCCTGGTAGGGAGTGTGATGTGGGGGTAAAAGTTATATGATGTTAAAGTATCAAACAAATCCCCAAATACTTCTTTTTCGTTTGTTTTCAAAAGGTTTATATTGAATTCTCCTGAAATAATAACATCCGAGGTTGTTCTGTCAAATGACGAAATGATAGGTGTGACTTCAGCAAGTAATTGTTTATTATTTTCGATAAGGTCTCTTGGGGGCCTATAAATGTTACCAATTATTACCAAGAATTACCAAGTTACCAATAATTACTTTTTATTTAATATTTTTGCTTAAATACATGACCAGTCCACTTGTATTGCTACGTTTTGCCTTGTGTAATTCATTGATATCCCTCAAGTAGTAAATGACACATATCATCATTCTCGGAAAACCAGCATTCCTGAAAACATATTAAGCTAAATTTAAAGTTTATCAGTTTATCTATTCCACCAAGTTTAGCATTGCTTGATTCGATGTTTGTGCTTATTACATTAAAACGTTTGTTGTGTCTTACTGCAAGTAACTTAAATTATAAAATCATAATAAAGGGAATTACGTATTGGTTGAATATCCTCATCAAGTGTTTCATTTAATGAAAATGAATAAATGATTCATCATTATCCATTATTTGGATACGTAATTCTGGTTATGAAATATAAAATATAAAACCGATGGCCTGCTATATATTATACATATAACATTTATATATTATACATATAACATTTATATATTATACATATACTATTTATATATTATACATATAACATTTATATATACAATATAGAGTCAGCTGTGCCGCGATTCACCATAACTGCCTGTTTAGGAATATGAGAGTAGTAAATGAGTACTGATACGAACATTATTATTTGGGATTAACAAAAACATAACAAATATAATAAAAAGAAAAAAGCGCACCAAAGAGAGCATCGAAGTTGATGTTTACAAAACAAGTTACAATACAACGGTGAGATAGGACTGCCAATCATAATATTATTACAATCGCAGGTGCCCATTAAATTATATGTGCACATAGGCTCAGTTTAGTCATAGTGTTGATATAGGCCCACCAAGTAAAAAATAAAAAACCTTATCATCTAATACCATTTCAGAAATTAAGGTCCAAACACATTAGCAAGAGAAGTGATCATTTTGTGGTCACAGTTATAGAAATAATAATAAATAACAGCGTACATTTCTTGTAGTACAACTAATTTGAATGTTGTAAGTACATTAAATACAAATCATTAATTGCATTTTGAATCTAACAGTATGATATGGATATTAAATAATTGTTTATAAACAAATAATAATATAATAAATTGCTATCATGATTTGGCCTGTACCAACTCCACATCAACATAATTAAATATATTACTGTAATTGTCTTTACTCTGAAACATAAAACTTTAATGTTAATATAGGAGTAATAATAATAATAAATGGAATATAATATCACTGTACGTTCTAACATCAATACCAGAACTAAATATAATTATTAATTACATTATAGTATATCCGTATAACATGTGTAGGTTATTATATTAAAATAAATTAATGCTGTTTATAAAGAAATACTAATAATACTACTGTCATAGTGCCATGGAAACTGGATGCGTAGGTTCACGCTACTTGAAGGTGTAAAAGTCCCAGAGTATGTTTACGTCATTTGACGCAGCAGTGTCTCGGGAATGTTCACAGGAGTTACGTAACACAGGCGTCAAACACGGCGCACCTTGAAACATGCGTCATGTTTACTTCATACTTGATGGACAACACCCTGAGTGTCTTTGTACTCATATGCGTTTGAGATTATATGTTCACACTCTGTCACATGGTGCAACACGTTAAATATCTTACAATTCTCACCTGGTCTCCGTCAGGCAACGGCAGCTCTTCGGCAAGTTCCGGTTTCTGCTGAAAGTCGGGTTGTATATTTGCCGCTGTAGCATCGTTCGTAGCCCCGGCTCCGTCGATCTTATTATGTTCTGGTTCGTTATGTTTTCCCATTGCAACTTCGACTAAAGTAGAGGCGCTGTCTAGAAAATGTATACAATTAGCGCTAAGCGGTGGACTGTTGACATGGCACAATGAAATGACAACTCGAAGTCAGTGCAGTTTCGTTTTTCTGGAAATTTGTACGCCGATCGATCGAAACCGGAAGCGTATCACTTCCGATGTGATATATCGACCTTTCAAAAGCAGTACATTCCCAAGTGCAGCGGTTTCCCAGTGCAGCTACCTATTGTCACTCGCGTGATGGTAGAGTAACTGTCTACCATATGTCTATTTGGGCCGAACGAAGCGCAACTCCGCAACACGATTTCGTTTTCCCGGAAACGTTTACACAAATAGCAGGATTACGCAATGCTTAGCCTCAGGCTCCGTTCTGTGGCGCCACCGTTTGTCGCACACATCGCATGGCGAAGGCGAGCGGAATAAGCGCGACTACTCAATGTTGTGTATCGACAGGATAGGTGCAAACACTCACGTATCAGTCAGAGGTAGAAAAATACTAATTTTTAAACTGTAGTATATCCTATACTCAACCAATAAACTTTGACAAGAAATGTGAACGCTCCACACACACTATATTATCGCCCGTCCGCCAAGCAGTGGACCATTACCACTGATCTATATATAGATCAATGACCGTTACGGGAGTGACGTAATTGTATACTTACATTTACACGTAATGGGCATTTGTAACGCTACTGATAAGCCTTTTATTATTCGCCTATACCTTAACCCAGTTTGTTTCTATTCTATATAAAATCTTTAGCAGAGGTTGCAGATATAATATGATAGGTAGATGCTACCTGGTGGCGAGCACCATTTTAAAACATGCTTAACATTTTTATTATAATATAGTTTTTTAAGACAAAAAGTCCATAATATATACATCGAATAAAAATGCACGCACACACATGTTGTGCATGAAAAGCACATATATAAGCCAGTTTAATGTATTTCACAGTGATAATTGAGAAAATAACGTGGATATGTATGATTGTGTCACAAAAAAGGTTTTCCATGATATAATAATCAGTAGAAAGACATACCAACACACCATTTAGAAATAATTCACAATACGCACAGTTGTAAAATATATGTATCAAGGATGAGTCTATAATGTACCCCCATGTTTACTATGTTGAACAGTGTTATACTCACCAAACCAGTGTTATGGTCAGCAGATTGTATGAGACTTCTTATAAGGATAATTTTCTGAAAATTACAAGTGGATATTTATGATTGTGTCACAGCAAGATTTTCCATGACATGATAATCAGTAGAATGACCAGGGTTGTTTAATGTAAAGCATTTGATTTAAATCATTGATTTAAAATCATGATTTAAATCACTCCAAAAACATAATTGATTTAGGATTTTTTATTTAGGATTTTTTAAATCTCAGATTTATATAAATTGAACACAAATAATTTTTTACAAGCATTGGGCTCAACAAAGTTTTGTATGTTTTTTAATACAAAAACACAAAGTGCTCACACTTGTGTAGTTGTATTGTCACCAGATAGCCTGATTGTCAAATATGTTATGACATTGTGTATGTTTGAGCTATTCCCTTTCTGAATGCAGTTAAGCCACACAAACGTTTCTTCCAGAGGAAGTATCTTTTCAAGTCAGAATCCCTGAGTTAAAGTCCACTTACAGTTTGTGCTAGTTGTTACCAATTCAGTATGTTGACTCAAGTGAGACAGTTTTGGTGACAATTGTTTAATACTGTATCAGTTTGCAGTATGGTAGGAGACCCATAGATTACACAGATCCCTGGAAATGTGCTAATCCACCCTCTCAGCAAACAATAATTAGCACTGCTACAGCCACAGACACACAGCATGCTTTCCTTTCCAAGACAGATTATGCAACTACAGGGGGTGATGCCTTGTGGACATTGCCTAATGTCTTTATATAACTTAAGCAAAAATCAAGTGCCCTCTGTTAAGACAAGTACCCAAATCGATTTGAATAGAACATGTTTGAAAGAGTTTATAAATATAAACATATATATATATATAAATATCCATATACCAGATTAAAAAAAAAGAAAAAAAATCTGATTAAAATTTTTTAAATCCGATTTTTTTAATAAAAAAAATCATGATTTTTTTAAACCCTGAGAAAGACACACTATTTAGAAATAATTCACAATATACACAGTTGTAAAATAGATGTCTCTAGGATGAGGTCTCTAATTTACCCCCATGTGTATTATGTTGAACAGTGTTATACTCACCAAACCAGTTGTATGGACTTCTTATGATAAATGTTGACTAACTCCGAATAGCAAAGGCAACGAAAGTATACCTATATAAATAAACATTAAATTGATATACATAGTTTGACCCTTCATTTGCCTAATTTGTACTTTTTTAGGGCTAGGGCTATTGGATAGGCTAATACCCAGAAAGCAACATGTAATATATATACGTAATATATATACATACATTGGTGCATGAGAGTTATTTGGGTTAATAAGACTTTACTAATCTAACATAGATATAATATATACATTAAATGCATTAATATAGTTATTATCAAAGGCAATGTTTAATAACTTAAGGCATGATATGTAAAAAGTTGATGTCTTAACAGTTTTCTTGACAGATTTCACATATTAATTTCTCATGGCACGGCTGCTAACATGTAATGAAAAAACAGATCTGCAATTTGAATTTTTATATTTATTTTATTTAATTTTTTATTATATTTAAACAAATACTATATTGACTTTGAAACGTTTTTCCCATTTCATTTTCTCATGCGTACTACCATATCATAAAACTATTTTAAAACCAGGTCTGCTATTTGAATTTTAATTGACATCTTAGTCAGTATCAAATGCAACACAGTCTTGGCAAATAACATTTGTAAAATGTTGACATCTTTAAAAAAATCAAATCTCGAAAAAGTTATTTATCGATTTTGACACTTCTTTCACTTTTAAGTTTTCATGGATATTATCGTATCATAAAACTATTTTAACAACCAGATCTACAATGTAATGTTTTTAATGACATCCCAATCAATGTCAAATGCACTGCCACTAGACTAGGACTAGGTCTAGAGTCAAACTCGGCCTTACAATTTATTAAACGTTGACGTCTTCCAAACCTCGTATCTCCAAAAATTCTTTTTAGATTTTGAAACTGTTTTCACATTCCATGGCTTCTGTCATACCATAAACACATAAAAAACAGTTCTGCAATCTGAATTTTTTATTGACCTCCCTAGACTAGGCCTATTAAATTTGAAACGCATCACCGAGTCGGCTGATTTTCTTAATAATGTTCTGAATATTATATACGCTGTTAGTTTTTACCAAATTGTGTAGGAAACATAACTTCACTTGATTTATTGATTAAAAGTTGACCTTCGCCATTTTGTAAATTGACGTCCAGCGCCACCAAGTAGAGGGCAGCTACAACTTTCGTCAGCGTGAGTGACACTTTTGTTGATGTTGGGGATATCAATGAAAATTTCACATTGGCATTGCTATTCTGTTTTATACATGTTTATGATATTGCTGAAATTCAGCACAACGTACATATCACGTTTTGCAATTACCATCTGATATGTGTCATTTCCAAAGAAATTAAACCTACCCTGTATATCTCACATTTCCTAGGCAAATTTTCGGCGTACCAAGTTATACATTATCAGTATCTGTAAACTAGTTCTATTAACTTACTAGTCAACCAGAACATTATCTCAATGCCGATCTCTAGTTTCATGTCGTATTTTTTTGGCATTCAGACTCAATCAGACTTGGTCTTGAGATCAGTTACCCTGTAATTGTAACGTCAATTCCGGAATTGGTGAAAATGTAAATGGTTTTTCAGTTACTTTTCAATAACATCTTGTAACTGTTCTACTCAAACTCAAATCAATATTTGCTACAAATATTAAATTAAATATAATATGTTGCATATATGTTTACCATTATATGTATCATGTACTCAAAAGAGTACAAGCTACAAATACACATCAAAAGAAATTGTTGCCAATAATTCGGAAAATGAACTTAATGTATACGCTTAAATGCCAGGATCATTGTAAATAAAAAAGCGAATTAGACATTATAGTAGCAGATATTGATCCTCACGTGATCATGGGCAAATAAAGATATAGTAGATGTAGCATCAACTTGAAAACTTTAAATTTGCTTTACCCATCTATCTGTAATAGCCCATGATGGCTACTAACATGTGCATTGTACTGTCTAATGCTGGGTAGTACCTGTAAATGAATCTTGATTTAGAACTACCTAGTTTTTCCTGTCTCGTGTCATCTTGTTATTTGCACTTTGTCTTCACAATTATTAATATAAAGTATGTTTTACAGATGTTTGCAGCAATACTAAAAAAATATGTGGCCAACTTGTCTGAGCTGCTGCTTTACACGTGGACTGTTTGTCATCTGAGTATCTTCACCGCCATTAAAAACCCCTATGATATTATATTTCCAGCACTGTCTTCTAGAGGTCCAACCTTGTTTCGTACGTTTTGTTTACTCCTGACATATGCATAAAAACTCTTACTGTCATTTTTTATGTTACATGCTAGTTTTTGCTCATAGCTTCTTTTAGATTGTCTGATTTCAGTTGTAGCTGCATTAAGTGCCTCTTTGTATTTTGCATAGTCTTCGTCCTTTCTGGTACGCCTATAAACCCTCCACATAGTTTGTTTTAGCATCATTTTTCTAATAGCCTCTTTTGACAAGTGATTCTTTCTACACCGTTTTCCTTGTTTTTGGAAGGGAACAAATTTATCGATGATACTCTCAATTTCATATTTTAGAATATTCCAACATTCAATTGCGGTCTTATTCATCAGCATGTTATTCCAATCTAGCTTTGCTAAGTATTTTCTCATATCTTTGTAGTTACCTTTGTGGAAGTTTCTCTTGTACGTTTTCTTATTTTTACTTTCTGATTTTACATTGATGTCAAAATGTATTTGATTATGGTCACTATTACCCAATGGTTCAAATATTTTTACATTGTCCACTAATTCTTTTTGTGATGACAAAACTATATCTAATACATTTTCTCCCCTGGTTGGTTCTAGTACGTGCTGAGTAAGAAAGCTATCCTGGATTAAAAATAGAAATTGTTGGTCCTCAATCCCTGTGCACTCTATAGAATTCCATTGTATGTGTCCATGGTTAAAATCTCCCATTATGATACATTCCCCTTTACTAACTTCCTTTATAGCGTTTTTTTTATTTTTGTGTTGTCCTCTTCGTTTATGTTTGGACTTCGGTAAACTAATCCAATAGTTAATTTTGAATTTCCTGAAACAATTTTGTACCAAACAGCTTCATCGCAATCTGCTTCCATTTCTAGTTTTATTTCATAAGCCTGAATAGATTCTTTAACATATAAAATAACTCCCCCGCCACTTCTTCCTATTCGATCTTTCCTAAACATTACATATCCTGTCAGTCCTAATTCAGCATCTATTATATCTATGTTGGCCCATGATTCAGTTATACCAATTATGTGAGGGTCAATATCTTCTACCATAATGTTTAATTCGTTTTTCTTATTTACTATGCTCCTTGCATTTAAACATACGCATCTATAACCTTTTTCAGAGATGTTTTTCGGATGATTTGATATTGGTTTATCTGTGCTAGTGGCCTCTTGTTCTGCTTGAGACACCTCTAGGTAACCCCCCTGCACTTCTAGTTTAAAGAATGTTTACTTCCAAAAATATTTGTCATTGTACCCAAGTCACTATCTACTGCTGCTGAAAGTTTGTCCGCGAATACTGCCGCCCCCTTTCCACTTAAATGAAGCCCATCCTTCATGTACATATCAGCCCTCCCAACAAAACTTCCCCATAAATCCACAAATCCAACTTCCTCTTCCCTACATAACTTCTGGACTAACATGTTAATTGCCATCCCCCGACAATTTCGATATTTGTGACCCCTCCTGCCCATTACAGGTAAAATCCCTGACAGTATTACCTGCTCAAGCCGCGTCTGTTTTAGTGTTCTGACCAACTGCCTATATTTCCTAACTATTGCAGTTGTACCCTCCCTCTCTACGTTATTTGTCCCTACGTGTACTAAAACAGGTCCACCCTTACCCGAGCCATTATAGTAGCAGATATTATAGTAGCAGATATTGATCCTCGCGTGATCATGGGCAAATAAAGATATAGTAGATGTAGCATCAACTTGAAAACTTTAAATTTGCTTTACCCATCTATCTGTAATAGCCCATGATGGCTACTAACATGTGCATTGTACTGTCTAATGCTGGGTAGTACCTGTAAATGAATCTTGATTTAGAACTACCTAGTTTTTCCTGTCTCGTGTCATCTTGTTATTTGTTATTTGTCTTCACAATTATTAATATAAAGTATGTTTTACAGATGTTTGCAGCAATACTAAAAAAACATGTGGCCAACTTGTCTGAGCTGCTGCTTTACACGTGGACTGTTTGTCATCTGAGTATCTTCACCGCTATCCGCCAGTTGTCAAGTATCTTCACAGCTATCCGCCAGTTGTCAAGTATCTTCACCGCTATCCGCCAGTTGTCAAGTATCTTCACCGCTATCCGCCAGTTGTCAAGTATCTTCACCGCTATCCGCCAGTTGTCAAGTGGGATGCACAAATACTACGACTACTGTTGCAACAACGGGAAAGAAATCAGCGCCACACGAAGCAACGGAACCCACCCGTTCTGTGGAGAATAACTTGTCATTGGTTGACATTCCAGCAGTCGGACTTGTTCAATCAGATTATCTTGACTTATGCGATGAGCTGAAAAATAGCGATCCATATGAGCCTATGTCTTTCAGGTCATCCTGCTATTCCAGATGATAGATTTGACAGACGGGGATGGTTGGGGAATATTTCTTTTAGTGTCTCAGTATCATACTACACATATCACCAGGGCAACTGCAAGGGAAATTTGGATTTTGTCTGGGAAACTCTTCCAGACAACAGAAGTGAGAAAAGAGTTGGCTCTGTTTCATGCATCCACAATATGTTGCCAGTATATGCAACACGTCAGATGAAGGCTGAATTCATAAACAGATACAAATATGTTGCAAAAGTTGACAAACGTATCCTACGAGAAATGTTTAGGTTTCTGTGTGATGATAGCAGTGCCGCAGAAATCCAGATCTCATCGGCTCTTGAAGAGAGATTCTTGAAAATACTGTTGTATAATGATGTCGGCATAGTCTATGTATGACATGGGTTGTCAGGATGATAATTCAGGCCGTACCTGGTTTGATATATTTTGGTGAGAAATGGAGAGATACTTCAATGAAATCACTTGTGCTGCCCAAGAAAGACGACATAGCAACGAGTTGTACCTTCCCCTGGCTATATTGGCGGAGGATCTCGTGTAGATTATTGGCAACCGTGTGCCAGAAGGTTCGGTGATTCCAACTAATACCTTACCCTAAGATACCGTAAGATGGTCCTGATTGTGACTCCTCAATGATCATATCTTCTTCTTCGTCTATTAATAGTTTAAGAATTCCTGTTCCTATTTTTAAAGGTGCTTCGAAATTATGCAGAATTTACTGATCGGACCAGAAATGGTTTATAAAAGTATTTAAAGATTTTACTTGAATGAATGTTTCCGGGAGGAAATCCAAGGTTCAGTCACTCTGATGGGAAAAGCATTTTTTCTTATATTTGTTTTTGCTCTTTGAGTAAATAATTTTAGAGTATGCCCTCTATTACCTGTCCTGAAGGATGCACCCTCCCATTTTAAGAGTTTAAGCGATGATTCAATGTCGTATGGATTGTGTATAATTTTATACACTTCAATCATATCACCTCGTAGACGTCTATATGCTAATGAGGTTAAGTTTATCATACCTGGTAATTCTTTTGTTGCTCTTCTTTGGATGTTTTCTATTGCAATAATATGTTTTTGTTGCTTTGTTTATTGCTTAGGTTAATGTGGTCATCAAAGGATAGCTTTGTGTCTATAATAACCCCTAAGTCGTTTTGTTTTTGTTTACTGCTTGGTTAATGTGGTCATCAAAGGACAGCTTTGTATTTATAATAACCCCTAAATCGTTTTGTTTTTCAATTGTGTCGAGCGGACGTATGGAGTTGTTAAGCGTCATAGAATATTTGAATTCTCCAACGTTATTATTTCCAATAGTCATTTGTTTACATTTGTTTGGAAGAAATTTTAGTAACAATGTGTTGCTCCACTGCTCTAAGGTATTTAGGTCGTGTTGTAAAATGCCCTGGTCATCTTTATCAGCAATAGTTCTAAATATCGTGATGTCATCTGCAAATAGAAATGTATCAGACTTGGTTAGTTAGTTCTGGTAGGTCATTTATGTATAGTACAAAAAGTAACGGTCCTATAACCGAACCATCGGGTATCCTAGAAGCTTTATTGCGCCACTTCGATTCTTTACCATTTACAGCCACCTTTTGTTTTCTATCTGTGATAAATGCTTCGATCCAATTTATTTTTTCATTCCTAATGTAGCTATCCAATTTATTTAATAACCTCTTATGTGGTGCAGTGTCAAAAGCTTTTTGGAAGTCCATATAAATGACATCTGTGTAATATCCATTATCGAGTCCCAGGGTCCAGTTATCTAAAATAAGTTGGAGGACTGTTGATCGCCCTGATATAAAACCATATTGTTTTTGGCTAAATAGACTTCATGTATTCAATAATATGGTTTCTAATGATCCTTTCCATGCAATTACATAGAATACTTGTAATGCTTACTGGGCGGTAGTTGCTTGCTAATGACTTGTTTCCTTTTTTATAAATAGCTGAAATTGTCCCTTCTTTCCAATCGTTCGGGATACTAGCTGTTTTTATCGATGTTTTAAATATAGTACGTAATGGGTGAAATATTGGTTTCGAAAGTTCTACCAGAAGCCTGGCTCCTGTTTCATCTGGACCAGGGGATTTGCTTATATTTAGGCTTTTCAATGGCAATAATATTTTACTTTCAGTTAATGTTAACTCTGCCATAATAATAATAATAAAACTTTATTTTGACACCATCAAATCCGGGGCTACTGCCTCGTTCACGGGTGTGCACAGGCATCAGTTCACACGATACAAACTTGTATGTAGATAGTGATAATAATAATAATACATACGCTGTATAAAATGTTAAAAACTATGCAGAATGTTCGCGTGTGTAAAATTATTTTAAGAAAAAGTATACTGATTACATGGCATTTGTATATAAAATATACATCTCAAATAGGAAATAAAACGCTAATATCATCAATAATACAGAACATAAATAGGATTGATAATATGTAATAACATCATTAAAAATGCAATATCAAAGCGGTAAAACCCATTAAGTGGAAAAAAGAAATGTCTTTAGTAGCTTCTTGAATTGCGGGTGGTTGCCGTTTCCACGTATGTTGGCAGGCAGTTTATGCCACAGCGCAGGCAAATGCTCGGCGGCCGAAACGTTCTAGGTTGACTCGTGGCACGTCGAGAAGTAGCCCGCCGGCAGAGCGTAGGCCGCGTCTTGGTGCGTACTGGTGCAGCAGTGCGGCAAGGTACTCTGGTGTGCCTTCGTAGAGTGCCTTGTGCACAAGGACGAATATCTTATACTCAATCCGTCTCTTAATGGGCAGCCAGTGTAGTTGCCGCAGTATTGTCGTCATGGATTGGCGATCACCCCGTCGAATCTTCCATCGACAGATGAGTGGCAATGGCAAATCCAAGATCTCGGATAACGGCGGATGTGTCAACGAACTGGCCACAGATGTTGATGCGGCTAAACGTAATAGGAGTTCGCAGACTTGGTGAACGGATAACTATGGCTTCTGATTTGTTCTCATTCATGACGAGCCCGTTGTCACAGAGCCATGTTTTCACTTCCTGTATGCAGGCCTCCATGCCTACGAGAGCTTGCATGTGGTCCGTTGGTGGGAAAGTGACGTACAATTGAGTGTCGTCGGCATACAGGTGGTGTTGCATGTTGTGCTGGTGTAATAGTTTCGCTAAAGGAGCAATGTAGGCATTAAAAAGTATAGGTCCAAGAACCGACCCTTGCGGTACTCCTGTCGTAATGTTATTAACTTCCGACAAGCTACTCTTCACGCGTACTACATTTGTTCGATTATGCAGATACGATGTGAGCCAAGCATGTACGTCGCCACATAATCCGTAGCCACGCAATCGTCGCAGCAGTATGGTGTCGAATGCCGAATTGAGGTCTAGCAACACCAGAAGTACACCCCGGCGACTATCTATGGCCTGTGCCACGTCGTTATGGATACGCAAAAGCGCTGTCTCGGCACTATGATGTGGACGGTACGCACTTTGATATACTCCGTAAATACCGTTCTCGTCCATGAAGTGTTGCAGTTGTTGCGCAACGAAACGCTCAGTTATCTTCGCCACAAACGTGATGTTAGAGATAGGGCGGTAGTTGGTGAGTACGTTGATGTCAGAGCCTCGCTTCTTTAGTATTGGTGTTATAACAGCGTGCTTCATTGATGGAGGAACCACAGAAGACGATAGATGATACGTTGATGATACGGGCCAGGACCGGAGACAGAGAATCAATGTGACACTTCAGGAGCGATGTTGGGAGTGGGTCCAGTTCACACGACTTCACAGCAGATGCCACCACTATCCGTTTCACGTCCGATGGTAACGCAGGTTCAAAGAAATTTAAACGAGCAGTCACCTCTGTCATCATGTCTTCGCCTGGCTGCTGAGACCGGTTACGACACAGCGCATCCACTTTGTCTGTGAAGCTTCGCTGGAATAAGGTAGCAAGTGCCGCGTGGGTTGCGCCTGACCCTTCGGCTAGGGGCCGGTCTACGCCTCGACCCAGAAGTGCATTTGCGATTTCGTAGACCAGGCGTATGTTGCCGCTAGCTTTCTCGATTTCTGCTCGATAGTGTTCAGAACGTGCTTTCCTCAGTGATTTCCGGAAAGTGTTACGCCGGTCCGTATATATTTGTCGATGAACTGTTAAGCCTGATTGTCGCCAATGGCGTTCGGCCCGACGCACAGCTCGTTTTTCTTCGGCCAGTTCACTGGTGTGCCATGGGGTCATCGGCCTCACCGTAATAGTCTAATAGTCCGTGACACGGGAGGGGCATGCTCATCAACGACAGTGCATAGGCAATAGTCATAACGATAGAGAAGTGCTATCGGGTCCAACTCATGAGCATTGAAATCGGCAGCCGCCAGATCAGCTGCAAACCGACTGTTGTCAATCGCTGCGTACCTCCGATACTCGACGTGGCGCTTCAGGCGCGTTGGTTTTGGCTGATGCAGTTCGTATTCAATTGCGTAGTGGTCGGTGATCATAGTTGTAGGCTTAACAGCAGTGGCAATAACGTCTGACGTTTCCGACGTGATGATAAGATCGAGAATGTTGCCACGCTCGTGGGTCGATCTTTTGACATGTTGTACGAAACCTGAAGTCCCCAGCAAATCGGCCAAGTTAGTTGCATCAGTGCAAGTCGGATCGCGATATCTCGTGTTGAAGTCCCCACACACGACAGTCTCAGTAGGGTGGGCCGCGGCGATGAGCAACACCTTTCCAACATCATCCAGGAAGGAGCGGAAGTCGGACGTTGGCGGTCGGTAGACGACGATCACGCGTATGGTACAGCCGATGCGGATGTTGCGCAAAATAACGCGACATGTCTCACTCGCATGGGTGTCAATATTGGCACGTGAAACGAGTTGTAGTGTTTTTCGAAACAGAATTCCCACGCCTCCACCACGGCGAGCGCCACCACACGGCTGGTGTACGAACGTGAAGTCATCTCCGCTTCATCTTCTCCCAGCCAAGTTTCCGTCAAGCCGACGACATCCAATTCGCGTTCGTCGATGTAGTCACGCACGAGCAGCGCCTTGTTGCGAATGGATCTTACATTGATCAAGGCGAATTTCGCACGAAGGTCAGGCGAGCTTCGCACAATGAACGACCAATTCCCAATTCCCCTCGATGTCAGTTGTATCAGGTTTGAATTGTTGACACCAGTTTGTTTGCTCACAGAACTGACCTGATGACACCGTCTGCTGGCCATCCTGGTTATTGGCCTGGATCGTCTTATTCCGGCTTTTGTGCCACGTCTAGTGGGTGGTCGACACAAATGCAGTCTTTCTATTGTTGCCGTCCACGGGTGACTAGGCGGCTGCATGCATTTCCATAAATTCAGAAGCAATGTCCTGGACAGCGACATGCTTCAGTGGTCGCTACCCCAAGCAGGCAATGTTCCGGTACGGTGAGTTTGGTAGCGCATGGATGTGTAGTTCAAACCGGTTAAAGTTGATAGCGGCAGCCACGCCTTAGAATAAAGGCCAGTTTAAAAGTCAATGTAAAACGTATTATTAAAGACACAAGCAAGTCATAGACCTTCCAGTTGTACTCTCTGTACATTCACGATATATAACACACAGTGCGTAGACAATCCAGAATCTAAGAACGTTGTTAAATGACGATAACAGTCAGACCGGGAGCAGCCGCACACAGCAGCGCTACAACCTTTTCTATTTGTTCATTGTATTAGTCTTAACTATTGGCATAGTTGGTATTTCCCATGTTTTTTTCTTTGTAAATATGCTAGCTAAATAGGTTGCAAGAATATCTGCTTTTTCCCCATCATCTGTTGTAGTATTGGATTTGGGATTGGATCTATTTTTAACTTACCAATTCCTGGTCTGATTGTAGCCTTCGATTTATAGTATTGCCAGAAGGCTTTTGGGTTCTTTTTTGTTTGATTAGCTACATTTCTTTCAAACTCCTTTCGAAGTTTTCGTGTTAAAGCTCTGACTTTGTTTCTAATTTTGCAGTACTTTAAATATTTCTTCCCGTCTCTTGTTTCCATATTTCTTGTTTATAATAAATTTTTACGTCTAATCAGCTTTCTAGTTTTGGCACTCAGGGGAAAGTTTCCCTTCCTGTGGCTAGAGATTTCTTTTGTGGTATGTATTTATCTTCCAATAGTTTTAATTCTGTCTTAAGGTTTTCCCATTGTCAATTTACATTATTGTCCGAATCCTTAAATTTGGTGTTCCAATTTATTTTTGAAAACTCAATCCTCATTCCATCAAAATCTGCATTTTTGTAATACTTTCTTCTTTTAGTGTAATTATTTAGTTTGATTGTACACATAATTTCAAAAGTCAGCATACAGTGGTCGCTTCTTCCTAATGGACTGAGGTTTTCTACATCTCCTATGATGTCATCATTATTTGATATAATTAAATCTAAAACATTTGTGTTATTTGAACCTCTGCCTCTGGTTGGGTCTGTCATATGTTGAAACATAAATGCATATCGTATACATTCAACAAATTAATAATTTAGGTTGTTAGGGTTGTTAGATTTGGTTTAAATGAATGGGTGTGCCTCCAATTCTGGCCTAAGGACCCAACAACTGTTAGAGCACTGCACCATACAGGTCGATTCGCTATTACTTTTGCCGTGCAAACCGGGCAAATCAGAGGCTCGCATGATGTTGTCTGGTTCTGTCAGTACCAGCTACGTCTGCTAAAAATATTTTGTAGGCAGGTGGAAAGACAGTTCCTGCATGCTTAGTTTCGATGATAAAGCTATCATCCCAATCGGAGAGCCAGCGCAACTGCCGTCCTGTCAGCGCAACTGCCAGACAACACAATCGTTGTCTGGCTCCTTTGGATGATGGCAGCTGTATGGATCATGATTTTTATGGGTGCGAGATCATTCCGTTTGTGGTATTTAAGTCTGAGATCCCAAACCCACCATTCGACACTTTCTTCAAAAGTGACGTACACGTGGTCTTAAAAGGCAAAATCTGTCATCCCTCGAATGCATTAAGGGGTGAAAAAATGTGGGCTGTAAAAAGAAAAGAAAATGAATAGAGATGTTGCATTGCTTCAACTCATCGGAATCCTGAATGCTAAGTAACAGCTGTTCTGATTGGTTGCCGACAGGTGGCCATCCAAGTATATAATTGCGCCATCGAAATCATCGTGTTATTGCAATGGAGGCATTTACTATGGCTATGCTTTAACATATTCATCTGTTGTAAGCAGTACAAGGTTGTGAATCATGATACATTATTTTTTTAGTCAACAGTTTTGAAAAAGGTTTGTCTGTTTCTTTAATTAGTTGAATCTTGTCAGTACTAGTGATTGCTAGTAGTGTGTGCTTTTTTAAATACAATTTACTCGGTATAAGTGTTTTAACAGCTGTTCTGATTGGTTGCAGGCAAGTGGCTAATTCAAGCATATAATTTCTCTTGTGCCATCAAAATCGTCGCGTTATTGCAATGTAGGCATTTAATATGGCTGTATTTTTATAAAGAAAATATATACTCGAGTTTCCGAACTTCGTCTTCGACTCGTGCACATTTTGTTTTTGTTCGCATATGCAACGTTAGCGAAACTATCCAACTATTGTATTCGTAAATAAATGCATATTTTGTTGTGATGCGATGTCCACAACTGCAACTGTCAGTTCAGCATAAACATTGACCTCCAATGACCAACCGCTAGTTACAGAACGATAAAATACCTCGTTGCCACGGAATTGTGCGACGCATGAATTTGGGACACGCAACTATACAAACAAGTGTTTTTATTTGACAGATTTTCGGATATCATGAAGATTTCTTGTTCTGCTTAAAATACCATTAACCCAAAAGCTATTTGTGCAAGAACTGTGAGATTTTGGCATGGTTATTCTCCATCATTTGTAGATGCTAGATAGCAACAGACATACTACTGTATATTAGTTCTCCCTCAATCTGCCATTGGTATTGAAGGTGTGTGTTTTTATGTGTGAGATTGAGCCAACGAGTGAGTTCAACAATAAAATATATTAGAACACAAATAAATCTTATTTGGATCAGTAATACACCTACATATATGAAAACTTTGAAGTTTCTATGTTGTTGGTAAATAGTGAAAAGTGGCCATAGTCATAGAGATAAAATTCCAATTTATTTGTATACGAAAAACAGGTACAATGCTTGTGTAATGCACCATATTTGGATTCCCTATTTAATTGGCTTAATGTTTAAAACAATATTTTTGATGGATGCATCAGATTGCAACGCAATATCAACGAGGTTATTTTATACCTATGAAATCTGTAGTAAGAAAACTATGTAAATATTGTTGTCAAATGCAAGAAAAACCTTCTCAATACATAGTTCTAGATTATTTTTATTAGGTAACTTGGGAAGTTTTCAAGGTATGTATCTGAAATTTGCTGAAAATGTTGTTATATTGGTACACAATTTCTATGCAAAGTTACACAATGTTTAATCATCCAAAATAAATTTGGCAGAACACCATCGTGATAACTAAGAAATCTACAAAGGTGGAAATGGTTATAAATCAGAAATTAATCTAGCTACATCCCTATGGTTTAACATGTGTGGTTACATAGACCAATACATTAATTGGTAAACTGTTGGTAAAATCCCAAAATACGAGTGCCACAAGAATTTCTTATTTTTATTGATTTGAGACGGAATGCCCCATTGCCAACTTTTTATTGTCATGTCTGTTATCTAGACCTATGAGGATGTGTAATTATAATGGATGTGTGTAAATTTTGGGGTGTAATTTAAAATTCGGGATTTGGTCAAATCTGAATTGGAGTAGAATTGATCCAAACATTGTGTGACTTATAAGAATTGATTTTATAAAAATCAAAACAGATTGATTTGGAATTTAATTGGAATTGGAAAGTCTGCAAATTTAGTTGAATTTAATTAATTGTTCAGTTCATATAAAACGTAAATGTTTTGATATATATTTACACATATAAACAAAGAACTATATTATAATTTGTTTATTCTTCAGACTTACTTTCACTTAAAATATTACCAAGGTGAGATAATCTTATTTGGAAATCAAAACAGAAACAGCACCTGCTCTAAGTAAACATGTAATTTGTGGGACAACACAATGAAAGGTAAATATAGATGACGCCATCCGCGTAGATCGAGTTACGTTGGCGCGTGTTGCAAAAACTTTACTCGGTCCCCGATCTCCTACCCGCTCCTACTTCCCGATTGCGATCTCGCGCGCGATCGGGAAGGGAGCCGAGATCGGTACGCTTGCAAAAACTCACCGATGGTACCACGAGCTATGAATCCGCGAACTTGATATGCTCTTCAGTAAGTCCATCTGTGGCGACTTATTATAATAGTTATAATATTCAGTTCACCTGCATCAATAATCATTCCAGTGTTGTATGTAACGCAATTAAACTGCACTTTATCACAACGTCTGTCTTTCACACGGCTAAAAATATTTTCTTAGTGGTACTTCCACATTGACCCACTGTTTACATCGCCATGGAACCTTCAATGTTCGTGGGAAGTTTAACTTTACTGTTCGTACGGTGCTTACTTTCCTTCCAGAACCTTTGTCTTACATCAATTATGACCCCTACTTCCACTTGCTACATCTATTCCGTGCCGTCCAATAGATCGACTTTCCTACACCTTTATTTGTTGTCTTTGCTGTGGATTTGAAAGTACACTCGCACGCATGCACACTCACACACGCATGCACACTCACACACGCATGCACACTCACACACGCATGCACACTCACACACGCATGCACACATGCACACTCACACACACGCGTTTTCAATATTTGAACACCGCCCGGTACAAAGATATATTATTATCAATACAAATATTTCATATCACGCAAATAAAAGCATAAACCGCCTTGGACGAAATATCTACGTTGTCTCAAAAATCAAATAAGTCAACCGGTTAAAACAGCACCAATATAATATAAAATGTGTCAATAGTTACTCTAATTGTAAGTACAAATCAATAGATGTGAACACTCTACCACCGTGCAATTTATTAGTCAGTCAAAAACATGTTAACGAAAAGAAAAGTAGCTACACACATCGATGCAAACAAGCAATAGTTAAAGAACATGCATTTTACAATCACCTTACATAAAACGAACTGCTACATGGTATGCATATCTAGTATGTTGTAGTTATTAGAATCTGATGGTCATGTGAGGTCTCAGTCAACTATTTAGCCTTTTTCAGAACACCGCGCCAATCAGTGATCATCCAAGTGACGAGGGATACAAAGTTCGCAATATTGAGAGCAAGATTTTTACATCAAACGTACATTGCCTGGTCCGGGTCTTGAGCACATGTAATAAAGTGGACGTGTTAACCACGACATTCCGCTTCTCATATGTAAAACAACATTATGTTACATCAGCCTTCATCAATTAGAGGTTAAGTCAGCTATAACAGAATTCATTCACACACAAGCTAATCTCGAAAACATCAGAGAAAATAAAAGATGATTATTATTACGCTACATGAACGGAAGACTAACTGGGACTCATCAGGAAGCGATTTTCAACAAAGGTTTGTATCTTTGCCAATCATTGTCATTTCTAAAGCAAAGCAAAGCATCACATAACATCAACATATTTGTAGAATTCACAGATAAACATCATAACATCAACATCTTACGAAGAATTTAAAAATAAACAAGCCGATTTTGTACACAAAATTAAACAAGAGAATCAGCTACTGTCAATTACCTCCATAATACAGCTGGTACCATACCAGATTATAAATGTATTTATGTTGTGTATTCCAAAAGTTTCTAACAAAAATAAAAGACTGCAATGATCTACTGCTACTGTTAAGATAATATCTCAAGCTACATACTAAAAACTGCAATAGACCCCTGTATGAAGTCACCGCTATCATACACAACGGCACCGCTATCATACACAACGGCACCGCTATCATACACAACGGCACCGCTATCATACACAACGGCACCGCTATCGTACACAACGGCACCGGTATCAAACACAACGGCACCGCTATCGTACACAACGGCACCGCTATCGTACACAACGGCACCGCTATCATACACAACGGCACCGCTATCGTACACAACGGCACCGCTATCATACACAACGGCACCGCTATCGTACACAACGGCACCGCTATCATACACAACGGCACCGCTATCATACACAACGCCACCGCTATCATACACAACGCCACCGCTATCGTACACAACGCCACCGCTATCGTACACAACGGCACCGCTATCATACACAACGGCACCGCTATCATACACAACGGCAATGCTATCATATACAACGGCACTGCTATCATACACAACGGCACCGCTATCATACACAACGGCACCGCTATCATACACAACGGCAGAGACGTTACTGCTGAAACATGGCGAGTTCTGTCGACGCTCGCTGCAATCGATTCAGTTTCTTGGTCAGTTGGTCACGCTTGAGTGCAACTTCACGAGTCTCTTTCAGCGCGTCCACGGTGCCTGGATCTGCTGCCAAGGCGATGACTTCATTGCGAATCTTTGTCGACAGTTCGTCAATCATGTCATACGAGATGGTCATGGGAGCGTAGTCAACGAGGCGTCGGTTGCAAACCTACAACAAACGAAACCAATTAAATATGTGCACGT
This sequence comes from Lamellibrachia columna, assembly GCA_963662155.1. Lineage (NCBI taxonomy): Eukaryota > Metazoa > Annelida > Polychaeta > Sabellida > Siboglinidae > Lamellibrachia > Lamellibrachia columna. Next base: position 65,449,405 of record OY759262.1, read on the forward strand.
ATACGGAGTGTAACAAGATTGTCACCCAAAGTAACAGCCTCCAGGCGGTAAGTGGACAATGAAGCCTTTGGGTTATTGAGTGTCTAACAAGTGTGTATATATCTGTAACCATTCTTATGAGATATGCAAAGCCTGTTTTAAAAGTATTCACAACGCAAACATCATTTAGATAATCAGTAGATACTTTGTTACATGAATACTAACTTAAATACGATTTACATTCATTTGTCGTCTCCGAGGAAATGAATACTAACTAAAGTACGGTCTACATTTATTTATCGTCTCCGGGGAAATGAATACTAACTTAAATATAATCTACCTTTATTTATCGTCTCCTGGGAAATTAATACTAAATTAAATACGATCTACATTCATTTAACGTCTCCATGGAAATGCATACTAACTTAAATACGTTCTACATTCATTTATCGTCTCCTGGGAAATGAATACTTTTTAAATACGATCTACATTCATTTATCGTCTCCGGGGAAATGAATACCAACTTAAATACTATCTACATTCATTTATCGTGTCCGGGGAAATGAATACTTACATAAATACTGTAGAATGGAGGTTTCGAAGACAAATAGATTGTGCAATTATTTACGAGATATTGAAAAAGATAATTATACTCTTGTATAAAGCAACACGAGGAGTCGTTTCAACTACCGCATACACACATGGGAAGTCACATCGCACAAAGATACAGGTAAACCGGGAAAAATGCAAAGAATAGAGATAATATGCTTATTTGAGATTTAATAACTCATTGATCAAAGTGTTAGTGCGTTGTTGTTGTTGTTGTTGTTGTTGTTGTTGTTGTTGTTGTTGTTGTTGTTGTTGTTACTACAAATGATTGAATGTTGCAGACGGATCAGATCGCGTTCATACAGTGCACATATTCTAAAAAATACTAAAACATTGTCTTTATATTAACATAACTGAAACGTACAGTAATGTAGGCTTTTGTCATGTGAAACATCTGTTCAGCATCTTTACTGCGAGTTTGTTCACGCACAGTGTGGCCTGGGGCAGTCGATGTGCCGCCGAACACTGGTGTGTGTACGCCTCCGCCAAACAGGGTCTGTGTTGATTGCTGTGCTGACCCGAAATTAAAACCTGGTGTTGGTTTTAGCTGAAATTCAGCATTCTTTCGTTCTTGCTCTTTCTCTAGGATGTGATCTGCATCATAGGTAATTCAAATATACATAAATACGTCTTAAGATTTTGTGTTCGGGAGGATGAGTTTGCGAACAAGCTGAACATTGAAGTCGGTTTTAAACAGATACATAAGTGATGTTTTGCAATAAGGATTTCCCCGGAATTATAATTATTATTGATAAGAAATTAACATTTACTAACTGTTTGAAGCATAAACCTAAGCATTATATAAACGTGGGAAATTTAATACGATGACTGCCTTAATGCAAATGATAGGGGTGAATTTACATAAAAATCTATGTCTTCGTATTTACCCTCTTCAAACACTGTATGCACATCTACAATTATGTGTTGTTCTGCAATTATATGTATTACATTACTACGCAAGTGTTTGCATAGATACACATACACGTGTTTGTATATTGTTGCCAATGGTTGAACAAACGAATTAATCAGTCCATCAAAAACACACACTGTTTGTGTGAATCGTAAAAAGTAGTTATCGGTCACAATAGTCATATGTGTAGTAGATAAACCATAGATATAGATATAGACTGGAGAGGCTATGACCACGTATTTAACGATTACGTACATCGGCCATATTGGAGTTTCAAAACAGCGTAAAAATGCTAAACGTTATTCGTTTTGGGTACGCGCGATTATCCAGTGTTTTCATTAAAATATCGTTCCAACTTACATGGCTCAAATTTATACTCTTCTAGTTTTCTTGTACGACCTGAATGAGAACGTACATGTCTATCTGAAACCATAAATATATAAGTACATACGGCACATTTAAAATACATCCAAACCAATTATAAGACATACTTTTGTAGTTTTGGTATCCCATGTTTCGTTTAGCGCATTAAGCACTGTGTGAACAAATCTTTATTACGAGTACCTCTTGCAAAACCGTTATACTTAAGCGAGGCGAAATATCATATAAAGCAACTGTGTGAAGTGTCACTGATAACTTACCGTGGGGTTTAGAGTACGACGCGGATTTCCGCTCATTGCCGAAAACGACATGACTTGCGTTATCGTCAACGGCAATATCAGTTTATCGAAAGCAGTCACTACAAATAACTGCACGGACCATTATGTGGATTACGTACGTGGGATAATGTTAGTTATTTATATTTCATATATTATATAAACAGGTTGCACCGAACCAATTAAAGTATTGTTTACAGGCAAAACATTTGTTTTAATTATGCGTATATTAGCCTTAGGAGCAGTGAAGTCTGGCTGCCGAATTGAATTAGTGTTTAAAGTAACTATATGATATTAAAGTATTGTTTATATACGGCTGAGTTTCATTTAAAGCATATAAAATATACATTTTATATGTATAATTGAAAATTACATGACTACGTCATTCACGGTTATGTGCGTCGGCCATGCTGGAGTTCCTAGATGAGTCACCGTTTCGAGATACGCCGAGTAAATTCACTCGTAGTGATCCTTTAACGAAATGCCTAATATGCAATAAAATATACCCATCGCCAAGAACAGATGTAACCATCCATGAGTGAGTTTTATGAGTACATTATTCATAAGTGTTCTTTACTCAAGCTTATATTACGAATCACCTATTTTGCTACAACATCAACAATAATATTACTGTCGTCTTTGAATTTGTTGACTTGTTGACGTTGTTATCAATACTATTATATTTAGTGGCACTGGCAGTAGTAATATTAATGATAGTCCGTTAAACACACGCTTTCATTTTATGTAGCTATGTTATAAGATGTATAGTAAATAAAAAATATAATAAAAATTGAAGTTAAAAGCAATGTACCAGAAGCCATGTAACGAGGTTTAATGCATGTGATATTTGGATGGCCTTAACCCCTGTTAACGCAACGGAAAGGGAAGTTACCCTATTACTATAAAGCGGCGGATGACAGAAGCGGGCAGCGACGTCCTCCGCTTTACTCTAATTTGTAGATGATCGAATTATGTTTAATATATATGATCAGGGCTGCGTAAATAAAATTAGATGTGTTAATTGTTCTACGCGTGAGTCACACGGTTGTTACATTGTGTCCATTGCATATGCGTGAAATAATCAATTGTCAACCTTTAAAATTCAACCTCCCTGAGACGTATGTAAACAATATTGAATGATATTTAAAATTACTTGATTGCCAAGGCAGTGTTAATATACAACCCCCCAGTTCAACAAAGGCTTACTTATTCAGCGCGCGGCGCGTTGGCGCGTTGAACACAGTGCGCTGGTGCGCAGGTGCGCTGGCAGTAGGTGTGAAGTGGTCGATTAATTTGGAAAATTCGTTTTGCGAAAAGACGCCCCTGCACAACATTGCTAGGGCGTGTTCTGAAGTCTCGCTGTATGGCAAAACGCAACACATTAAATGTATGGACTTCACGGAGCTGTTCGATTGTTTCTGTGGTGATTATTATTATAAGAATAGTTGCGTTCATTTTCATCCGATAAAGTTAAAACGTGTTGTATGTTTACAGTCACCGATTTGACCCGCTACTGTGTTTGTGACTTGTGTTTGATACTGCATTATAAGGGCGGTTTAATTATGGATCTAAACAATATAACGTAATATAATATGTGTGTGTGTGTGTGTGTGTGTGTGTGTGTGCGTGCGTGCGTGCGTGCGTGCGTGCGTGCGTGCGTGCGTGCGTGCGTGCGTGCGTGCGTGCGTGCGTGCGTGCGTGCGTGCGTGCATTGTATTCACGTTCGCCAAAGTTGAACGACCACAAACCGGTGCAAAATGCACTGATCCAAAGCCGAAAGAGTTACCTTGTTCTAGATACTGCTTTTCTGCGTTCTTCCATTTTATGCTCTATCATGTAATCTACGTGATGGGAAAATCACTTATACATAAATACGTTTTACGTTCTTGTATTCAAGAGGACAGTACAAGAAAAATTTACCATTTAAATAAATTTTTAATTGATACAATTTATGTTATCCAACAGGGCCTCAATTCAATTCCAGTTAACCATGTCTTAGCTTTTACGTGTCTGCCTATTCCGTTTTTGTTAATACTATAGGATAAATCTGCATGACAGGTAATTTAGGTGAACATGATTATATTGCACACTGTTGTGTTCTGGAGGACGAGCAATGAGGGTATATGTATGTATATAGAGATGGAATTTAGCCAAAAATTAGTATGAGAAGCCCGACCCCACTTTTCATATTCTAGGGGTCCGCCACCAAAACTGTGGGCCCAAAGTGGTTTCAAGGAAGAAAGCCATCAAATAAATTTTATTGACTTGTACATTTTTGTTTTGCCGCCTCCTGTTTAAACATCTGTCCCCACCTGGCATATATGTGCTCAAGAGAATTATCCATCTAAAGGTATATAATTGATCGAATAATTAATACAATTAAAAGTTATTTTGGCCAATCTCGTGGACATGAGCAACCAGGTATGAGAATGGAATGTTCAGCTTAAATTTCCAACTGAAAATTAGCCGTGAAATTCTTAAATCCTTGCGTTTTGATAATGTTAAAAACTTTTATTCTAAACTGTATGGTAATGACAGTATTACAAAATTATTACGAAATCCACAACTAATAATTACAAAAGCCTACAATGATTATCAACTACAATACGTCAAAGAATATAACTGAGAAACCATACCTTAGTGACAATTCGTCATTGTCAGGACTTCACAGATGCAGTTATATATTTCTTTTATTTTACGATCCTATTTAGTATAATTGCCGATCCCAATCAGTATAATTTGTTCGTCGTAACGCAACCTTCTTGCGCTGACCTGGGGCTTGGACTTGATATGTTCGTCCCATTCATTGCGTGCTCCGTCCAGTTATTACCTCGGCAGTGTTTTCCATGACTGCCTGGCACATCACATTTCTGATATAATCAAATAACATTTCAACCACTTTTTCCTGTCTTCCCCAATAAAACAATACAATCGAGAGCGCATTCAGAAAATCGCCATGTGCTCGGCTAGCTGCCATAGATATATCGAGGCCACTTATTGGTTGTTCAGCAGTCAGTCAGCCAATCAAAATGTGTTTTGCATCGAAGACATATTTCTTTCCTATTGTCAAGCGGTATAGCAAACTTTTGACTCCCATGAAAAATGAACACCTCACTGGTAATGATTCTTTGTTGGATTCGTAAAATCAGGTAATGCACATGTGCTATGCTTTCTAGACGCACCGATATCGTAGTTTTTGCCAAATTTTAGGGGCCTGCCGGACCTCGATGTTCCGAACTATTGGGGGGTCCGGCAGTGAATCTAGGGGCTTGTGGACCCACAGACCTCCGCTAAATTCGGACTCTGTTAATGTATGTATGTATAATTATATATATATATATATATATATATATATATATATATATATATATATATATATATATATATATATATATATATATATATATATATATATATATATATATATATATATATATATATATATATATATATATTGTGTTACACACACAAACTGGACTAACTTTGGTTTACTTACGAACTTATGAACAAAACTTTTCCCCAAATACCATACCAAAATATAAAGAAATGTAGTTCCTACCTAAAGTCTTGCTGTATGTGTCGTCCTGAGCAAACGGCCTCTTCTCCATCTTGAGCAGTTTCCGCAGAGCGTCCTGACACGCATTGTCTGCCTCGACACGCAGTCGGTCCACGAGACCCTGGGTGTAAAGATGACGGTGGTGATAAAATGCAACATGTTACATGGCAGTAAAATATTCACTAAACATACAATGCATATCTGTGTAGTACATGCTCTCATATTGTAAACATTTATTCTAGCCTCTAAGTAACATCCAGGTGTATTAGACAATAGAAGATTTTTTATTTCAATTAGTACAAAAACTCAGACAGTTTGGTTGTATGAACTAGGATTATGACCGACATTTTATAACACTTCTTCATGCTCTCATAGTGCAAACAGTTATTCTAACCTAACATCCAGATGTTTTAGACAATAGTAGATATTTTATTTCGAATAGTACAAACAAACATTGGCAGATAGTTTCGTTGTATGAACTAGGATTATAATCGACATCTTATAATGCTTCTAATGATAAACTTTGGTGAAAACTTGAGTTCATGTTACTAACAGTTAAACAACGATTTGTCAACAGTATACAAAGGTAATGCAAGTTAAACTTAATTACTCATGCTAGTATAATTTATGTTACACATTTTTAGTAGAACTCTTCAAACCTTGATTATTCTATCAAGGTGTGGGATATTTTCAAACTTGCTGGTTGCAAGTTTGCCAAATGTGTCCCCAACCAACTGACTGACGTTCTGTAGAGTTTCCATCAATGGTTCTTCATACTTCTCTACGATCTCCACAATGAGAGCTTCACAGATGGAATACTTGAGGAACCTCGGCAGCTCTCGACCGCGCTGGCCGCTTGAAAGCTCCATTATGTGTTGAATGTAATATCCATTTCGTGCTGCCAGACAAAATATTTCATTTGTCAAATGTCAAAACCTAATTGATCGCAATGTATTTGTTGAAACGTATATAGCCGCAATTTCGTTGTTATAGTTGTTATTTATATTATACAAGGACGGTTTGTGCGTGCATGTGTGCGTGCGTGCGTGCGTGCGTGCGTGCGTGCGTGCGTGCGTGCGTGTGTTGTGTTGTGTTGTGTTGTGTGTGTGTGTGGGGGGGGGGAGGGGAGGGGCAGATCGCGCGAATATGTTTGAACGACTTTCTGCCTACGTTTATTACATAGTCTACATATTCCAATGGTGCATATATAAATAAAATAAACTTAACAAAATGGAGTGATGATTCTTATGAATTTATACGTGCAGCTTCTGCGCAGCTTTAATCTCTGTTTAGTCAATTAAATACACGCATTTGTTGCAGTGAACAAAGAATATTGGTCGTCTCACCTGGCGTCAGTGCACGTATTTTTGTTGCCAGTAGCTCGTAATACTCTCTGCATCTTGGCACGAGTTGGGGGCCTTTCAGACCCTTGTGTTCCCCACTGACGACATTCTTGATGTCATCCGTGTACTGCTGAAGCAGCTGTTGATAAAAGCAGTCACATTGTTTCAATTGTTACGCTTTACAACAGTCTGTGAACGTGTAAAAAATAGAGGGTTGCAGAATAGACGAACACTCTAAGTGAACACATCATTTTTGTGACAAAGAAATGTGTTCATACAGTGTAGTATCCAAGACTAACATACACATAACAAAACCTTTGCCAACTAGGTTGTTGTGGTAAACATACAATGTTGTATTTTTAAAGTGTCTTTGATATTTTGGGAACGTAACATCATCAGCAGTATTTTTGTTTTGGATCATACAAGCGAGACGGTAGTGGAATATACTATTGTGGGAAATTATATTTTGCGATATAGCAATGTTTGATGTTTGAGATTATTATAAAATGCTGTTGTCGTAATGATTATGTATAAAAACTGTATGATGATTATTGGAACGTTATTACACAGACATCCCGAATAATATAACTGTCGTCTTACAATGTCACACATATGCACTAATACATTTCCCAGCCACCGATTTATAATATAATTATATGCTTTAAACTATTGATTATTTCACATATGTTCACGAACACGATTTTATTTATTAGAATTGAAGAATACAGATAGTTAATTTTTTTACTGACTGAGAAACAATGTCATCATGAGAAAAGATATCAAATACATTTTGAGATAAGTAAGCCTTGATGTCTAGGTGGAGTATAATCTGAAAAGGGGGAAAGTCTGACAAAAACTGTGAACAGAACATTTTTAAGAGAGGGAAAGGTCATAATCCTCGAAACGATAGACAAAATGACTGCTGTGGATCCGAACAGAGGAATGTGACGTGCGATTGTCTCCGCCTTCTACGCAAGCGAATAGAAGATATTATTACCTGCAGCAAGTAGATGGTTCGTTGTCCGATGTCTTCTGGAATCCCGGGTGTTATGTTTTCCACGGCACGTTTTGTGAGGTTCAGCTTCTCTTGGATTTGTCCACGCATTTCCGGCAGCGCCCTCTATTGGGGATGTGAGTACATTGCAACTTTAACGTTATCGGTTGTGTTCTAACAACTACTATGCAAAAATGTCTAGACATAACATCTTTTAAACTTAAGTTGATTTCTGTATAGAGTGTAATCATGTTGCCATTATGTAGAGTAGACGGTGATCATTTCGTGGAGATACACATCAAACATAGCGTGATGAGTTTGAGTGAAATGCATTTTGGTTTCAGTTGAAGGATGACTCATCAATGGTGTTGATGTTATATAGTCTTGCTAATAGATTAGCGTTCAAATGAGATATCCAGCTATGTCACATGACGGAAAAAAGTGATGGTGTCGATACATTCCTCCATCTCTATTATTCACTGTTGTTTCTCCTCGGTCGATGAATAATATGTGATGATGAAGGATTATTTTTCGGGTGCCGACGGAACAATTCTCTTTTACCAGTCCGATTTGAATGTATTGTTATTTTTACAGCAGTGAACTTGCTGAATGGTTGTTTCACATACAGCAAGACTAAGAGCCAAACATACTTTGGAATGCACTTTGGATATCCTTTTATTGAGCTTCAGATAGATAGATAAGGATAGGTTTTCAGATGACGTCGAAATGTTATTACATTTCCTGCTGACCGACAAATAACAGGGAGTGAGTTCCAAAAAGGTCGTGCGACAACTGAGAAAGCCCTGTGAATAAAAAGGCGATCAGAACTAGATGACCGTAGATGTTTACGCTGTCTTGCAGGAGCGAGAAGTGCATAGAAATATCCCGGTTGCATAGACGAAAGGGTAAATACACAGGTCTTGAAAACAATACGATATAGGACAGCTGGAAGCCAATGCAGATATGTCAGAAGTGGCACTGAGTGAGAGAAAGGAGGAGACCAAGTAACTACCCTTGCCAAACAAGTGAGTACAAGGTGAAGTTTAATGAGTGTTCCCAGCAGCTACAGCTATAGTACTACCGAATACTTACTTTAATTTGCTTGACGAGTTCATACGTGAGCTTCATGGCAAGATTCTTCACGCCAAGAATAGATTCGTCAACGTCACTGTCAACAAATCAACCTCAACAAATATTTTGTTGGGGTTTATTCTTCAAAATAGCTTATTATATTCTTTAGCGCACGCACGCATGTACGCCCACCCGCGCGCACGCAAGCAAGCACGCACGCACGGACGCACGCACGCACGCACGCACGCACACACACACACACACACACACACACACACACACACACACACACACGACATTTCAACCATTTGATAAAAACTAACCTGAAATGAGGTGCACTGCTGAAGAAGTCTGTGTCTTGTTGAATGGCTTCGGCAAGAGTCTGTCCCTCGTTGATTGCCTTCTGACCACGACATCTCACGCACGAATAACCCTTTTCCAGAGGATATGTTTCGTTGTTGATGATGTCTATCAACCCCTTTTCTGTGCCAATGTCTATTAGATCTGGCTTTGTCACAACACCTGTGCGGTAGATACGAGCTGAACGTTAATTACTGTCTCTAAATAGGACCACAATACAGGTTTTTATGTGACTCATAACATAGTTTATTGTCACAGAGTAAAAACAAAACAATAATAACAGTTTGAAATAATTATTTTATTGATTTATGGATGATTAACTGTCAGTGTTTGTACTTTTACTTAAAAATAGTTCTCCCTAAAGAAAACAAGGTGTAAGCAAATCAACAGAGATAATTCGGAACGAGTATCAAAGGTTAATTAGCGCTAATATATGGAATAAATGTATATAAGTTCGTTTGTAATACAATAAGAATAACGCAGTCTAATGAGCCACCACATTGCCGTCCAACCCCCAGTCACGACAACGATTTAACTCTTGGTTCGTTCAATCCCCAATCACGACAACGATGTAATTCTTGGACCATCCAACCTCCCAGTCACGACAACGAGGTAACGTTCGGATCATCCAAACACAAGTCACGACAACGATGTAACTCTTGGACCGTCCAACCTCCCAGTCACGACAACGATGTAACTATTGGACCTTCAACTTCCCAGTCATTACAACAATGTAACACTTGGGCCGTCCAACCTCCCAATAACGACAACTATGTAACTCTAGAATCGTCTTGAGCCACCACATTGCCGTCCAACCTCACAGTCACGACAACGATGTAACTCTAGAATCGTCTTGAGCCACCACATTGCCGTCCTACCTCACAGTCACGACAACGATGTAACTATAGTATCGCCTTGAGCCACCACATCGCCGTCCAACCTCCCAGTCACGACAACGATGTAACCCTTGGATCGTCCAACTTCCCAGTCACGACATCGATGTAACTTTCGGATCGTCTTGAGCCACCACATTGCCGTCCAACCTCGAATCACGACAACGGTGTAACTCGAGGACCGTCCAACTTCCCAGTCACGACAACGATGTCACTCTTGGACCGTCCAACTTCCCAGTCACGATTTCGATGTAACTCATGGACTGTCCAACCTCCCAGTCACGACAACAATGTAACTCTTGGACCGTCCAACCTCCCAGTCACGACAACGATGTAACTATTGGACCTTCAACTTCCCAGTCATTACAACGATGTAACACTTGGGCCGTCCAACCTCCCAGTAACGACAACGATGTAACTCTAGAATCGTCTTGAGCCACCACATTGCCGTCCAACCTCACAGTCACGACAACGATGTAACTCTTGGACCGTCCAACCTCCCAGTCACGACAACGATGTAACTCTTGGATCGTCTAACCTCCCAGTCACGACAACGATGTAATTCTTGGACCTTCCAACCTCCCAGTCACGACAACAATGTAACTCTAAGATCGTCTTGAGCCACCACATTGCCATCCAACCTCCCAGTCACGACAACGATGTAACTCTTGGACCGTCCAACCTCCCACTCACGACAATGATGTAACTCTTGGACCGTCCAACCTCCTAGTTCCGACAACGATGTAACTCTTGGACCGTCCAACCTCCCAGTCATGACAAAGATGTAACTATTGGACCGTCCAACCTCCTAGTCCCGACAACGATGTAACTCTTGGACCGTCCAACCTCCCAGTCATGACAACGATGTAACTCTTGGACCGTCCAACCTCCTAGTCCCGACAACGGTGTAACACTTGGACCGTCCAACCTCCTAGTCCCGACAACGATGTAACTCTTGGACCGTCCAACCTCCTAGTCCCGATAACGATGCAACTCTTGGACCGTCCAACCTCCTAGTCCTGACAACGATGTAACTCTTGGCCCGTCCAACCTCCTAGTCCCGACAACGATGTAACACTTGGACCGTCCAACCTCCTAGTCCCGACAACGATGTAACTCTTGGACCGTCCAACCTCCTAGTCCCGACAACGATGTAACTCTTGGATCGTCAAACCTCCCAGTCACGACAACGATGTAACTCTTGGACCGTCCAACCTCCTAGTCCCGACAACGATGTAACTCTTGGATCGTCAAACCTCCCAGTCACGACAACGATGTAACCCTTGGACCGTCCAACCTCCCAGTCATGACAACGATGTAACCCTTGAACCGTCCAACCTCCCAGTCATGACAACGATGTAGCTCTTAGAGCGTCCAACCTCCTAGTCCCGACAACGATGTAACTCTTGGATCGTCAAACCTCCCAGTCATGACAACGATGTAACTCTTGGACCGTCCAACCTCCCTGTCATGACAACGATGTAACTCGTGTACCGTCCAACCTCCCAGTCATGACAACGATGTAACTCTTGGACCGTCCAACCTCCTAGTCCCGACAACGATGTAACTCTTGGACCGTCCAACCTCCCAGTCATGACAACGATGTAACTCTTGGACTGTCCAACCTCCTAGTCCCGACAACGATGTAACTCTTGGATCGTCCAACCTCCTACTCCCGACAACGACGTAACTCTTGGACCGTCCAACCTCCAACCCCCGACAACGATATAACTCTTGGATCGTCAAACCTCCCAGTCATGACAACGATGTAACTCTTGGATCGTCAAACCTCCCAGTCACGACAACGATGTAACTCTTGGACCGTCAAATCTCCCAGTCATGACAACGATGTAACTATTGGATTGTCAAACCTCTCAGTCACGACAACGATGTAACTCTTGGATTGTCAAACCTCCCAGTCACGACAACGATGTAACTCTTGGATGGCCAAACCTTCCAGTCACGACATCGATGTAACTCTTGGACCGTCAAACCTCTCAGTCACGACAACGATGTAACTCTTGGATTGTCAAACCTCTCAGTCACGACAACGATGTAACTCTTGGATCGTCAAACCTCCCAGTCACGACAACGATGTAACTCTTGGACCGTCAAACCTCCCAGTCACGACAACGATGTAACTCTTGGCTTGTCAAACCTCCCAGTCACGACAACGATGTAATTCTTGGACCGTCAATCCTCCCAGTCACGACAACGATGTAACTCTTGGACCGTCAAACCTCCCAGTCATGACAACGATGTAACTCTTGGACCGTCCAACCTCCCAGTCACGACAACGATGTAACTCTTGGATTGTCAAACCTCCCAGTCACCACAACGATGTAACTCTTGGACCGTCAAACATCCTAGTCACGACAACGATGTAACTCTTGGATTGTCAAACCTCTCAGTCACGACAACGATGTAACTCTTGGATTGTCAAACCTCCCAGTCACGACAACGATGTAACTCTTGGATGGCCAAACCTTCCAGTCACGACATCGATGTAACTCTTGGACCGTCAAACCTCCCAGTCACGACAACGATGTAACTCTTGGATTGTCAAACCTCCCAGTCACGACAACGATGTAACTCTTGGATCGTCAAACCTCCCAGTCACGACAACGATGTAACTCTTGGACCGTCAAACCTCCCAGTCACGACAACGATGTAACTCTTGGCTTGTCAAACCTCCCATTCACGACAACGATGTAATTCTTCGACCGTCAATCCTCCCAGTCACGACAACGATGTAACTCTTGGACCGTCCAACCTCCCAGTCATGACAACGATGTAACTCTTGAACCGTCCAACCTCCCAGTCATGACAACGATGTAGCTCTTAGAGCGTCCAACCTCCTAGTCCCGACAATGATGTAACTCTTGGATCGTCAAACCTCCCAGTCATGACAACGATGTAACTCTTGGACCGTCCAACCTCCCTGTCATGACAACGATGTAACTCGTGGACCGTCCAACCTCCCAGTCATGACAACGATGTAACTCTTGGACCGTCCAACCTCCTAGTCCCGACAACGATGTAACTCTTGGACCGTCCAACCTCCCAGTCATGACAACGATGTAACTCTTGGACTGTCCAACCTCCTAGTCCCGACAACGATGTAACTCTTGGACCGTCCAACCTCCAACCCCCGACAACGATATAACTCTTGGATCGTCAAACCTCCCAGTCATGACAACGATGTAACTCTTGGATCGTCAAACCTCCCAGTCACGACAACGATGTAACTCTTGGACAGTCAAATCTCCCAGTCATGACAACGATGTAACTCTTGGATTGTCAAACCTCTCAGTCACGACAACGATGTAACTCTTGGATTGTCAAACCTCCCAGTCACGACAACGATGTAACTCTTGGATGGCCAAACCTTCCAGTCACGACATCGATGTAACTCTTGGACCGTCAAACCTCCCAGTCACGACAACGATGTAACTCTTGGATTGTCAAACCTCCCAGTCACGACAACGATGTAACTCTTGGATCGTCAAACCTCCCAGTCACGACAACGATGTAACTCTTGGACCGTCAAACCTCCCAGTCACGACAACGATGTAACTCTTGGCTTGTCAAATCTCCCAGTCACGACAACGATGTAATTCTTGGACCGTCAATCCTCCCAGTCACGACAACGATGTAACTCTTGGACCGTCAAACCTCCCAGTCATGACAACGATGTAACTCTTGGACCGTCCAACCTCCCAGTCACGACAACGATGTAACTCTTGGATTGTCAAACCTCCCAGTCACCACAACGATGTAACTCTTGGATTGTCAAACCTCCCAGTCACGACAACGATGTAACTCTTGGACCGTCAAACATCCTAGTAACGACAACGATGTAACTCTTGGATTGTCAAACCTCCCAGTCATGACAACGATGTAACTCTTGGATTGTCAAACCTCCCAGTCACGACAACGATGTAACTCTTGGATTGTCAAACCTCCCAGTCACGACAACGATGTAACTCTTGGATTGTCTAACCTCCCAGTCATGACAACGATGTAACTCTTGGATTGTCAAACCTCCCAGTCACGACAACGATGTAACTCTTGGATTATCAAACCTCCCAGTCAAGACAACGATGTAACTCCAGAATGTCTTGTTGTTGTTGCGTCTTTCGAACGAGGTGTGCCATTTTCTGGCGCACGCTTTTGCCCTGTCCATGACTGTGGCTAGACCTTCCTTGAGCATTGATCGTCCAGTTGTCGATAACAGAGGGGGTGAGACATTGTCTGGTCTCAGACGGTTACGTAATCGTCAGCAGAGCTACAGTTGCTCAGACCCTGCGGGTAGAGATCCGGCTGATAGTCATAACATTCTGACGACTGCTGGTGTTTCTTGCAGTCGTATGTTCCAACTCCTGAATGTTTGTTGTATACAAATGCATAGCTTAGCGAATTACATGTTGACTTACCTAGAGTTCGGCCGCCAGAGGGATCCACCTCCTTTGCCATCTTCAGTGCCTCTGTCGTGGCGATGTCAACATTGGCAGGTACAACGGCAAGAATGATCGTCTCTTCCTTCTTAATGTAGTGTCCTATCAGTCGCTTGATCTAAAGTAATAGGATTTCATTAATGAATGTTAATTCTACATGAAGCAGCAATTACATGAATTGTTTAATCGTGTATATCTTTGTTTAAGTTACTAGTTGTTTACATTCAGGTACTGGTAGATATTGGCATGTACTTTTAATTTTTTTCAACATAAATTCTATTTTATACCGTCTGTTTTAATGTGGCAACAATTTAAAAAAAAAATTTCAGTTATATTAAACAACCCAGTTTGCCACAGCCTGATGCATGACAAGCATCAACGAAACACTAGCAAGAACGAGACAGATTGGGTGGACACTTCCTTGATCTCCAATGTCCTTCGGTTGACCTTCCACTGCGACGCGGGTGATTCCAGGGAGATCAATCAAAGTCAAGTCAGGGACTCCGTGTGATGTGATTTGTAGCGAGATCAACGTGTCGCTGATACCAACGTTCTTTCCAGCGATGACGTCTTGTGCTAAACGTGACAGACACATGGCGTGAATTCATTCTCCGAGCAGCAGGATAGCATTAGTAATTTTCCAATGGGGGGGGGGCCAAAGTCTTGA
The DNA here is from genome assembly GCA_963662155.1 of Lamellibrachia columna. Lineage (NCBI taxonomy): Eukaryota > Metazoa > Annelida > Polychaeta > Sabellida > Siboglinidae > Lamellibrachia > Lamellibrachia columna. The sequence goes on from OY759262.1 coordinate 65,464,900, forward strand.
ATGTACATTTCAGTGGCAAAAAAGGGGAACATTTTTGAAAAACAGGAATTAATTTACTGTCTGTTATAACCACAAATTCACGACGGTTCCATTTGATTGTCCATTTTGTTTGAATTTTAAATTTTATGGTGGCATGTTGCACTGGATTACTCCTCAGGGAAAGTCAGTTATGTTCACAGGTAAATGAAACGTAGACTCAAAAGTGGTGTTAAAATTACTTCCTCAACTAATTTATCCCATCGCGAATCCGGGTTGTTAATTTTCCAATAAAAGTGTGTGAATAGTTTAAGTAATATGCGCAGTAGGTTCAATAAAAAGTGCGTGTTTTTCGGTCAAATTATCGGAAGAATTGACTTAGTCGTTAGATCTGGTAAGGCTCAAAATAGTGGATATCCAAAAAAGTAAATGGTTTCACTTATGATTTCCCAAAAACTGCAAACAAAAGTTGTACAAACGAGCTAGCGTGTTGTAGTGGATACTAGGTAGGGTTGAATTTTCGCAAAATGTATTTGAAATGTCACGAGAAAAAATCGTATTCACTGGGAACCTTTAATTCCTCACCTACTGTGGCACAGTTGTTTCTCAAATAAGCAGATAGTTTATTTGACCAAATCAATTATGGACAAAAGCAACTATATATGCAGCAGTCAATTCATAACAATGCGTGTCAGTTACGTGTCATCATGTGACTAAGACTATAATGTGTGCCACTTGGGCTTGTGTGATTGACGTAGCTCATGGGTTTCATTTGAAGAACTAGTTCTTACTGCGCGTAATTTGAGCATTTGGTTACTTACCTTCGCGTACTTCAGCGCCAACTTCAGTAGGTCCTTCGATGGTTTTCTCCACTGGGTGATTGTAAGTGTCATACTTGATGACGCCGTTCCAATAACCAGGCGTGTCGTGCGACTTCAGTTGTAGTGCCAAAGGACATCGGGTCACGATACCTGTGGGAGAACAGTTTGGTCACATCTGAATATAGGGTGGGTACTAACAGATTGAACAGCAACATTCGCATAATAAAATGTACACAGACGTAGAAAAAAACGGACGGACGAACGGACGGGTGTTTAACTAATAATTAATAATTTCGCTCCAATCCAACTCTTTCAGATGTATATTCAAAGACATCATGCTAATGTTTCTTACACTGGTAAAGTTGACAGTTGAAAACAGTGGACTGAAACGTGACTCCTACCTGAGCCGCGGGGCAGCTGTACCCCTGAGATGGCTTCCAGCACGGAACTCTTGCCCGCACTCTGGTCACCAATAACTGCTACTTCAGGCAGAGAAATGTCCTTGTCAAGTCCGAGCAGCCTCAATTTGTCGATGAGGTCTATGAACGGACGTACGTTTTCTTCAAAGGCTTCTGACAGACACGGCAAATGTTGTGTTTCTTCCATTCTCGTAGCCTGCAGCAAAAATGAAAACTAATTACGACCACAAATTATTTGTTTACGTTATTGTATACAATAGTATTGTTTTGCTTATTAACTGGAACACAATATTCTGATTGTCGTTATTATCTTTATACAACTTTGTTTCTACAATGGTAAGACCTGCATTAATCTAAGTTATGTTTATCTTTTAAAATAAAGGTAGTTAAGCATGTGTTAGGTGGTTTGTTTAATAGTAAAGTAGTTAAGCATGTGTTAAGTGGTTTGTTTAATAGTAAAGTAGTTAAGCATGTGTTAGGTGGTTTGTTTAATAGTAAAGTAGTTAAGCATGTGTTAGGTGGTTTGTTTAATAGTAAAGTAGTTAAGCATGTGTTAGGTGGTTTGTTTAATAGTAAAGTAGTTAAGCATGTGTTAGGTGGTTTGTTTAATAGTAAAGTAGTTAAGCATGTGTTAGGTGGTTTGTTTAATAGTAAAGTAGTTAAGCATGTGTTAGGTGGTTTGTTTAATAGTAAAGTAGTTAAGCATGTGTTAGGTGGTTTGTTTAATAGTAAAGTAGTTAAGCATGTGTTAGGTGGTTTGTTTAATAGTAAAGTAGTTAAGCATGTGTTAGGTGGTTTGTTTAATAGTAAAGTAGTTAAGCATGTGTTAAGTGGTTTGTTTAATAGTAAAGTAGTTAAGCATGTGTTAGGTGGTTTGTTTAATAGTAAAGTAGTTAAGCATGTGTTAGGTGGTTTGTTTAACAGTAAAGTAGTTAAGCATGTGTTAAGTGGTTTGTTTAATAGTAAAGTAGTTAAGCATGTGTTAGGTGGTTTGTTTAATAGTAAAGTAGTTAAGCATGTGTTAGGTGGTTTGTTTAATAGTAAAGTAGTTAAGCAGGTGTTACCTGGTTTGTTTAATAGTAAAGTAGTTAAGCATGTGTTAGGTGGTTTGTTTAACAGTAAAGTAGTTAAGCATGTGTTAGGTGGTTTGTTTAATAGTAAAGTAGTTAAGCAGGTGTTACCTGGTTTGTTTAATAGTAAAGTAGTTAAGCATGTGTTAGGTGGTTTGTTTAATAGTAAAGTAGTTAAGCATGTGTTAGGTGGTTTGTTTAATAGTAAAGTAGTTAAGCATGTGTTAGGTGGTTTGTTTAATAGTAAAGTAGTTAAGCATGTGTTAAGTGGTTTGTTTAATAGTAAAGTAGTTAAGCATGTGTTAGGTGGTTTGTTTAATAGTAAAGTAGTTAAGCATGTGTTAGGTGGTTTGTTTAATAGTAAAGTAGTTAAGCAGGTGTTACCTGGTTTGTTTAATAGTAAAGTAGTTAAGCATGTGTTAGGTGGTTTGTTTAATAGTAAAGTAGTTAAGCATGTGTTAGGTGGTTTGTTTAATAGTAAAGTAGTTAAGCATGTGTTAGGTGGTTTGTTTAATAGTAAAGTAGTTAAGCATGTGTTAGGTGGTTTGTTTAATAGTAAAGTAGTTAAGCAGGTGTTACCTGGTTTGTTTAATAGTAAAGTAGTTAAGCATGTGTTAGGTGGTTTGTTTAATAGTAAAGTAGTTAAGCATGTGTTAGGTGGTTTGTTTAATAGTAAAGTAGTTAAGCATGTGTTAGGTGGTTTGTTTAATAGTAAAGTAGTTAAGCAGGTGTTACCTGGTTTGTTTAATAGTAAAGTAGTTAAGCATGTGTTAGATGGTTTGCAACAAAAGTCCACAGCTACGTTTTCAGTTGCGTTCACCATTCAGTACAGAACTAGTATGACAGTACACTGATGTGTTGAATGCAGCCTTCACAGTTCGTGATTATTTATAAATACCTATCTCGGTGAACTAGATCAATAGACAATACGTCCAGTCGACACACGGCTGTAAATGGCAAGATGATATGTTACAGATAGATATTCCTACATGCGGAACACAATGTTGTCACATCACTCTAAAATAAAAAAGGCTCTGTTAGGCGGAGTGCAAAGTTAGCTTGCTGAAACTTAGAAAGCATGGAACAGGGGTTGACAAGGCTGCCTATGTGTGAACTTCAAGAACAAGACGGCCTATTTGTGAACTTCAAGAAGAACAAAGTAACGTCGAATGGAGAGCTTAATTAATTTACAGCAGAAGACTAAAAAAGAGGTGGAAAAATGTCGGTTTCACTGGATCAATGTTTGAGATAAATGGTGGATTCAATGACGAGATATGTAGACGTATGATGGTTGGACGAACATTAATAACAGGCTGGTTCTTCATTTTTTATGTAGTTTGATTTATTATTTTTATTTTACACATGCAATTAAATCATAGAGTTACATAATTAATCATCCCCCTATAAACAAGAGCGATAAGCCAGCTCACTGCAGTGAAGCGAGCGTGGACCACTGGCCGGCATTTCATTGTACGGCAGAAACAGTTGCATCCACTGCACGACACATAGGGTAGTACTGTTTATAGTGTGAACATAGCATGTTACAAATAGTTGTCTAACATATGTAAGTAAGTAAGTAAGTAAGTAAGTAAGTAAGTAAGTAAGTAAGTAAGTAACTAAGTAACTAAGTAAGTAAGTAAGTAAATTTATTTCCTCCTCACCATCATCATGTACAATATAAGGCAAACAAAAGCAACGAAGATTAGGTGGCTACTAGAGAAGTATAAACTTATTGGGCTAGTAGCCAGTGACGATGACATCAGGAAGATTTGTCATTCTCATTTGTTCTTAATGGGGCATGTCCTCCAGACTGATTAATCATCTGGGTGAGGGTAGTCACAGCAGTTGTGTTATAAGTGTGGGCAGTTGGGTTGTTCATACTGGAGTGAGCATCATGCATTAGTGTTAAACTCTCCAAGACATAACAACTTTGGAGGCTTACTGGAGGCAGTTGTGGGACAACGAATATCGTTATTTCCTGTGTGGCTTACAGCTGTACGAATCGACAGAAGACAGGATGTACTAACAAAATTGGCAAATGTAAAAATTTCACTGGCTCATGCCTGCATCGCTGTATCATGTGTCAACTGATAAGGGCTCAGCGGTCTTGTTTTACTAACGGGTGTTCTATATATGTATGTGAGTTACATAAACCTTTACTCATAGTGTGCATATGCAACCACACGTAATCTTATAAATATTAATCTATACTGGTTTCATAGTAACACTTCTAAGTGGGGCATAGCGCCCATGCCTAGATCTGGATATGCGCCACTGCCGATTTGAGTTTTGATGAAAGATCTGTGGACCTGCGGTCGCCCGTTTCGGGTGCTGCTTTAAAATTATCAGTTTTCACGAGGGTGTTTACACGACCAATTCTTCCATCGGCCAAAGAATCGCTCGAATAAACCGGTCTTAATTAATTAGAGTAAAAAATCCAACATTCGCCACAATAACGCTTTGCCCCGCTATGGGCACTGCACCTTGCTCCGTTTTTGGGCGTTATGCCCCACTACTTCATACACCTCTGTAAGCATCTGCACTGCCTAACAGCATAAAACAGTAAACTTAGCTTACTCTTCATCCGCGTTTGAGGGTATACGTTCATACTCTGTCACACGATGAAACGCCTTAAATATCATAGAATTCTCACCTGGTCTCCGTCAGGCAACGGCAGCTCTTCGGCAAGTTCAGGTTTCTGCTGAAAGTCGGGTGGTATATTATTTGTCGCTGTAGCATCGTTCGTAGCCTCGGCTCCATCGATCTTATTATGTTCAGGTTCGTTATGTTTTCCCATTGCAACTTCGACTAAAGCAGAGGCGCTGTCTAGAAGCTGTATACAATTATAGTCAGTGTAATTTCGTTTTTCTGGAAATGTCTACGCCGATCGATCGAAACCGGAAGTGTGTGACTTCCCATGTGATATATCGACCTTTCAAAGGCAGTGAATGTCCCAGTGCAGCGATTTTCTTCGTGATTACATTACCAACAAACGAGCTACCTATTTTCACTCGCGTGATGATAGAGTGACTGTCCACGATATGTCTATTTGGGCAGAACGAAGCACAACTCGGCAATACGGTTTCGCTTTCCCGGAAACGTTTTCTCGAATAGCAGGATTACGCAATGATTAGCCTAAATTATCCAGATTTCGCTTTCCCGGAAACGTGTACACAAATAGCAGGATTACGCAATGCTTAGCCTCAATTATCCAGGCTCCGTTCTGTGGCGCCACCGTTTGTCGCACACATCATCGCATGGCGAAAGCGATCGGAATAAGCGAGACTACTCAATGTTGTGTATCGACAGGATTGGTGCAAACTAGGCAGGCTCGTCCGCCCCACTCTTGGTCTCTAGGGCGGACGCCTTTTGCGGCATTTGCTAAAGCGCCGATTTGGCAGTTCCGTAGCCAAATGGCTACGGAACTAATAACTTAAGTTTTAAAACCAATATGCACTAACCGTTTCACATATGTATTCTGTGACATACAACCGACAATTGGGCGTCAAGAAACTGAAGAAATGTGCTCCAAATAATTACTTATGAGTACTTTTATCGGTGACATAGAAAACATTTCATAATTAGCCGCCATACTGTGCACGTGATGTTGCCTTTGGGTCACATGATCAAACGCGATTTCGTGTAGAATGAGGCCAGAGTGGGCCAGCAGCACAGACATAAATAAAACACCCGTTAGTAAGTTAGTAGTTTATAGGGGCATGATTAATGATGTAACCCTATGGCCAGCAGACAGCAATTCTTAGCGTAACCTTATATAGATCTACGAGAATCCCGTTTGGTATTCTCGCTCACAACAACATCCGGTTCTATACAAATGTTGACAAGCACATGCGTTCTGACAAAAAGGTAATAATTTCACACTTTTACATGGTTATTGTCAGGTAACTTTAGTGATATACATATAAGAATGCATACAGACACGAAAGACGTGTTTATTGCTCTGTTTATGGCGTATTTGTAAGGTTTCACGTTTCTTGAAAATACTTAGGTTTTTGACGAAAGAGATCTTCGCCCCTACAACAGCAACAGCCAGATAGAAAAAAAAGTGTAGGGCGATTGACTTTGCCTAGGTGCAAACGGCCTACTGTATTCAGAGTGCTGGCGCGCGGCGCGCTAAATACAGTAGGTGCGCTGGCAGTTGGGGGCAAGCAAGTGTGAAGTGATCGATTAGTTTGGAAAATAGATATACTAGCTACCACTATTAGATACAATGAAAATTGTTAGGCAGATAGATGAATCATACATAAATATGAAAACTGTACACAATTCTTGAGGCGTTCGCCGTGATTATTGTGCGTCTAGGAACTTTGTGACGTTCAGATATTCATACGCAATCAACAAAACCAAGCGATCACTATATATATATATATATATATATATATATATATATATATATATATATATATATATATATATATATATATATATATATATATATATATATATATAGTGATCGATTGGTTTTGTTGATGGCGTATTAATATCTGAACGTATATATATATATATATATATATATATATATATATATATATATATATATATATATATATATATATATATCTTCGTAGTGGAGGGGCAGCCTTCGCAGTTATGTGCCGCCTCCTAGCGTGGAGACGCGACCAGTCTACGAAGTATATCTTGAAAGCGGTTTCCTAACATAACAAGGAGCAATGTAATCAAATGCAACACAAGGTAATATATAAAGCATAATTAACAATCAAAATAGTAAAACCGATGAAGTTTCAAATATGATTAATTGGAAAACGTCTTGTTCCAGACCTTCCAAGTTGACATAAGCAAATAGTGGCAGATTATCACCCACGTGATCATGGGATTTCATGGCAGGATATTTTTTCTGTTTCTACACCCGGCCGCCCGAGAAAAAGTAAACATTGATTAAGTGAAGTTATTTTTAGGTTTTTGGCTTTGTTAAGTTTATTTTCATCCATAACTCATTAAATTAAATGGCGCAGGCGTATGTGAATACACTTAATAAAGCCAAACACCTGAATATCAATGAAGAAATACCGTAAAACCAATTACGACAAAGACGGGAGTTACAAAAAAAATTAGTTCTTCAGCCATATTGAGAGACGCCATTTTGATTTCCCGTAGTAGCACGAAAACATGTCATGCCAGTACTAACAAATGGCTTATTGTATTCTGCAACTAATAAAATGATAAAATTAAATAAATGTTGAAGATTGAAGATTATGTGAGGTGTGTATTTGATGTTTAAGTTTTAACCATCTGATTAAATTTTTTTATATATAAAACACCTACATGCTAAAAAAGTTCTGAACTATGTACAGAATATTATATATTTGCTAGCCATTCGAATCTAACCAAATCTAAGTGTTATTAAACCTAGACCAATTTACGAACTACCAAGTTATCCCTTCCGGAGAATGGGTATTTTTGCTAGTTATATTAAGTATAAAAAATGTTGCCTCAACCAATAATATTCTATAGTGTTTTGGTTAGATTCAAATGGCTAGCAAAGATATAATATGTTATGCATAGTTCGGCTACTTCTGGCACGGCAGCACAATTAATGGGGTCACGGCAGGTCACGTTGTTCACTGCGCTTGCGCGCGCATGAGCAGTACGAATTTGCCTACTCCTGGCATGGGATACTTTCGGCCCGTGACACCGGACGTTTGACGAAGATTACGTAACTTGGAAAAAATGTTCGCAACGCTATCGCTATGCGTGTTGTCTATGACTGTTCCAAGTTGCGTAAACTGTTCTCCGATCAGTTCAATAGTATGGGTCAAAGTGGCGCTACATAGGTAAATACGGTAGAGAACAGTTTACGTAACTGGGGACAATCGTAGAAAACACGAATAGCGTTTCGAACAATCTACGAAGGGTAATAGTGGGGTGGAAAAAATAAAAGTGTCACGGATCCTTTCTGGGGTCGTTGATGAACCCCTGACAGTTTGGCGCCCGAGATGGAAAGCGTCTATACAAGCAGATATACTGAAGAAACCATAGCGCAAGCATATCCTAAATTAGTAACAGTTATTTTATCGATCGAGTGCAAACAAATTATTAGAAAAGTTGTGTTTGAGTTAAATACTTACGATTATCGAACGACAAAAAGACGTTTCTTGAAAAGACGCCAACGCACAAAATTGTTACAGCGCGTTCGACCTCTCTGTACGGCACCACGCAACGACTTACATCTATTTAACGGGGCCATTAGATAACCTTTCTGGAGTGATTACTACGAATAAATGCGTATATTTTCGTCCGATAAAGTGAAACATGTCGTATATTTACATCAACGGTCACCGATAATGCACAGTCTGGCATTGAACTCCCCGCTATCACGCCCCCGTTAATTTGTTTCCCTCTAATGCATCTACAACTTTAGCGATACTATTTTGCTCTCAAAGGATTATATTTATATTGGCATCATCTTTTATTCTGTTTGAATAAATACATATTTTTGTATTTACTTTTATTATCCGCGATCGCACAATAACAAAAGTTGCCTATAGAATTTCCCGATTCAGGTATCTTAGTGTGGACGATCTTTGCTAAAACCGCGTTTATGGCCCTATTGGTCTGATTTAACTCAGCCGCGCCAACGCGCCGCGGGCCAGCGCGCCGAATACAATAAGCCCCTACAAATTCATCCAAATGAGGGAGATGTTTATTCGTACAGTCCCGTTTGTAGCCATTATTGTTTTACGTTGGCGCACGGATTCCATAAAAATTACGTCAGCACTATGCGTGCACACATGCGCCGGCGGCCATTTCGCATTACAAGCCAACCTCGCGGCAACCCATTGTGAATGTGCTCCAGTAAATTGTTTTCTTTGTTGTTGAGAATCGCAGTATGGCTACAAAGGCAGGACCCAAGGTGGCCAAACAACCATATGTTGACACCTTAGATCTGTTGAGTAGGCAGAGGTATTTGGAGAGATTACGAATCGTTGATGTAGATCCGTATGCGTTGCCAAATCCAGCATGGTCCAAGAGTGATGCAAGCTTCCCAGCAGTGTCCTACCCAGACATTGGAAATTATTTGATATTTACAAAGAGTTTCTACACAATGGAAGACATGAAGGCGTGGAAAAGCCTAGAGGCCTACAATCAGTTTGGATTAGCGATGTAGCGTTTTTTTGTGAAAGATGGCTATCATGTTGTACGAGCGAAGGTATGATTGTTTTGGACTTTTGCTTAAGTTTTACTTTTTAGGTAGGCCTAGCCTAGGCTTTGGCTTATGCTATGACTATATCGTATGAAATGTTAAGGATATGTAAATGCAAAAATAATGTAGGTATTTTTTTATGAATTAATTTTTTTATTAATTAATATTTGTTTTATATAAACATGAATAGTAGCCTTATGTCTATGCACCAACTAGTGTATAGCGAGGATAATTAAGTAAGTATATTATTAACCACGATTTAAGGCTTTTAATTTTGTCTGTATCAGGTATAATATATTTTATTTTTCTAAATTTAATTGGCATCATACTCATATTGTGCACTCGGTTTCACAGGTCCTTCATTCGCAGAGACTTCATGAAAAGCCGTTACTGGCCTGGATCATCGTAGAAAAAGCCGGGACTGTCTGCACCGCCCATTGTGACTGTATGGCAGGGTTGGGCGAGGCGTGCACACACGTTGTGACTGTATGACAGGGTTGGGCGAGGCGTGCACACACATTGTGACTGTATGGCAGGGTTGGGCGAGGCGTGCACACACATTGTGACTGTATGGCAGGGTTGGGCGAGGCGTGCACACACGTTGCGACTGTATGGCAGGGTTGGGCGAGGCGTGCACACACGTTGTGACTGTATGGCAGGGTTGGGCGAGGCGTGCACACACGTTGCGACTGTATGGCAGGGTTGGGCGAGGCGTGCACACACGTTGTGACTGTATGGCAGGGTTGGGCGAGGCGTGCACACACGTTGCGACTGTATGGCAGGGTTGGGCGAGGCGTGCACACACGTTGTGACTGTATGGCAGGGTTGGGCGAGGCGTGCACACACGTTGGGACTGTATGGCAGGGTTGGGCGAGGCGTGCACACACATTGTGACTGTATGGCAGGGTTGGGCGAGGCGTGCACACACATTGTGACTGTATGGCAAGGTTGGGCGAGACGTGCACACACGTTGCGACTGTATGGCAGGGTTGGGCGAGGCGTGCACACACGTTGTGACTCTATGGCAGGGTTGGGCGAGGCGTGCACACACATTGTGACTGTATGGCAAGGTTGAGCGAGACGTGCACACACGTTGCGACTGTATGGCAGGGTTGGGCGAGGCGTGCACACACATTGTGACTGTATGGCAAGGTTGGGCGAGACGTGCACACACGTTGCGACTGTATGGCAGGGTTGGGCGAGGCGTGCACACACGTTGTGACTGTATGGCAGGGTTGGGCGAGGCGTGCACACACGTTGCGACTGTATGGCAGGGTTGGGCGAGGCGTGCACACACGTTGCGACTGTATGGCAGGGTTGGGCGAGGCGTGCACACACATTGTGACTGTATGGCAGGGTTGGGCAAGGCGTGCACACATTGTGACTGTATGGCAGGGTTGGGCGAGGCGTGCACACACATTGTGACTGTATGGCAAGGTTGGGCGAGACGTGCACACACGTTGCGACTGTATGGCAGGGTTGGGCGAGGCGTGCACACACGTTGTGACTGTATGGCAGGGTTGGGTGAGGCGTGCACACACATTGCCAGTGTCATCCTGCATTCGTCAGCCAAGGAACATTCCTGCGCCAAGTCCTGCTGAGCTTGAGATTTTTTTGCAGCCTGCAGTATTGTCTCTGGTGTCACCATACAGCGATGGGTTTGTTCCCAAACAGGCCCAAGTAGCATTTCCTGTCAGAAGGATGAGTCTGGTGACATGACAGCATGTGACAGTGGAAGCTGCCAATACGCGTGGTTTCACTATGTGTGTAGGAGTGCTGTCCGAGCCGAAGGGAAAGTGGTTTTCCCTGAATGTCGAAAGGACAAGCGCAAGCAGAGGATGCAGAAACGCTGACTGTATATGGTTAATATAGCAATGTGATCATACAAAGGCACTGACATATACAGATATCCAAGAAAAAAAATAACATGTCTGCAGTTTTTCAGTTCACATAAAAATCCTAGCTGCACTGGTGAGTCCTGGAGGGACGAAACATGTTTACTTAATATCAGTGTAGTTGCTATGTAGTTGTTGGAAGCAATAACTGGTAGCAGACTTGAGGTCAATTGCATTATATAAATTCCACAGTAATTACAGCTTCCCAAAATGTAACACATATTTTAGAGCAGCTTGTAAATGTAGTTTCATACATAATCTTCCACTCAAAGTGTCAGTACATTTAAAAGAAATAATTCAAACTTTTAATTATAAAGTATTCCCTCCAGGACTCATCAGTGCAGCTAGGATTTTCATGTGAACTGAAAAACTGCAGACATGTTTTTTTATAGGTTTTTCTTGGATATCTGTATATGCCATTTTCCCGTCAACTGTCATCCATTCGTACAACTACATGCCATCACATGCCATCACATGCCATCACATGCCATCTCATTTACTAGTCAAATGGAACAATGGGTCCATTCAAATTGGTCAGTGCACAGCAGACAGTGGCTATTTTGTCAATCGTGGCAATTCCTTTTCTATCAATGACAAACAGATAGTCAATTGGCACTGTGACACAAAGTTGAACAACTGGATGAGGATCCGATGTGGTGAGTTGGTAGGCCAGTGAGAACATTCACGTTGTTATCATTGCCTGCTAAACTGCTCTCAGTCAACTGTGAAGATGCCAACTGGACATTTAAGCTGCTGTTCTCTAGTGTCAACCTCTTCATCTCTTCCTCCATTCCTCGCGAAGCATCACCATTCATGTCAGTTTGACACTGACACTCTTTCGAGCCACTATCATCATCGGCAGCTGGTGTTTCAATTTCATGCAGATCTTCCACTAAGATGCTCTGCATGGATAGTAGTGTGTTGGCCATGTCTAGGCGAGCTTTATTCGCGGCATGATCAACTGTACGGTCATATCGAGATGAACTTGTTGCTCCAAATGATGGCTTGAACTTGTCATGACCAAGGTTTACGGTTGGCGCCCAGTCACAGTTAGTCTTGTCATACAAACTGGCAGGCTTGCCTGCAAAATAATAATCAAGAAAACATTTTATAGCAAGAATACTAATGCATTGCAGGTGTTTTCCACCCTTTACAGCAATATACTTCACACGTAATGTTTTGTTTAAATTGTTTTACTGTATTAAATCCAATTTTAACTATTTGTTTAAATATGCATTCATAACTTGGCAACAATATCACAAGGTATTTCACTATAGTCAATGCTAATTAATATTTTTACTATACTGATAAAAATGCATCATTCTATGTTTATAAATTTGCTTGTTAGTCACTGACACATCTGCAGACCTAGCTACATTAAAAAAATAAGCCCAGGCTCCAGTTGCACTACACACAATGTCAATGACACATGTTAGCCTTACAGGGCACTTATTTTTACTTGTTGTGCAACTTTAAATACTTTGCCTAGTGATATTACTTACCGTTCACAAAATGCAACGAGCAGACCCGGGTGTATGGATAGTTGGACGTTTTAATATCACGCCGGCCTATGTTTGAAATCCAGGCACGCTGTCGTTCTTCTGACAGCTGTCGGGACTGTTCCCCTTGTCACTTGTGTTAGGCGAATTGTTGGTAGTCGATAGTACGACAAATGACTGTCTCTGTCAGCTCGTTTCCCGCAAGCAAATACTCCGCACAAATTAACCATACTTCACTAATACCTACTAGTCACAAAGATACTCAATACAACAAAATAAATGCTAGTTGCGGTGCAGTGCCGCATTAAACAACAGTAAACAACAGCGAACATTCACAGTGAGAGCGGCCCCTAGTACCCCCCCCACGCGTGTACTCCAGGAGCTTCACACTGATCTCGGCCTATCGGGATCTCGGCCTGTTTTGGTGAACTCGGCCAGTGACCTCGGCCTGTGCGGCAGTGAATTCGGCCTGTACAGCAGTGATCTCGGCCTGTATAGCCAGTGATCTCGGCCTGTTTGAGGGCGTGATGTTGGCCAGAAATAAGTGTCCGACAGTGAACTCGGCCTGTGCGGCAGTGATCTCGGCCTGTAATTTTCTATAAAAACCGACGACGTTAGATAAAACTTCTTCTTGTCTAGTCAGTGATCTCGGTCTGTTTGAGAGAGTGGTGTTGGCCAGAAATAAGTGTTTGTAAAATAAAACGTTGTATTATGTGTTGTGACAACTGCTATATAATCGACTCAATAAAGTTCAATATTGCATGGAGCATGGTCGGACTCACTTATTTTTAACAGCGATCTCGGCCTGTTTCTATAACGGGCCTTTTTATTATAGTTATATGTCCGACATTTAAATATAAAAACTATAAATTATCATCGGCAAATTATGCGTGCTAAATACAGCCATTTTAATTCATCAGTTAAAAGTAACATTTTATTAGTATGTACAGTCCATTGCCATGAAGTGTACTGATATTATAGTATATATATATATTATTTATAGACAGTTGTTGGTTATAATTTAGATATATGGCAGATCGCAAAACTGGTGACGTCACACGCACAACCTCTCTAGTTACATTTTTCAGTGTGAGGTACTGTATGGTTATTAATAGCAACAGTGTGAATATTTTTCTTGTCCTGAGGTTTGTCATCAATAACCATACAGTAAGAGTTGATGGCACTATAAGCTATGTTAAACATATCGCCATACTCGGCACAACAACTCTGTGAGTTTTCTCAGAATTAGTTATGCCAAATGCACCAGATGTCGCCATCAGGGACCTCAGCAAAACTGATGACGTTATACACACAACCTAATAACCTGAATCTGAACGCGAACCTTGTGGTGTGGTTTTACAACTGAGTACATGAATATTTGATTTGTCGGATAACCGTAGCCAGATATGAGTGAATTTAAGATCACGTCAAGTCGAGAGGGCTCACGAAGTTTTGGAAGTAAGCAGAAATTGGTTGTGCTGGGCAAAAATTAAACACCGGATCTCCCCACTTGTGGCTGTGTCCTTGATTAGTGAAACTGAAAAGTGAAAACCCGAAACAGTCATTGGCCGTCAATACTTGCTATGCTGGACCAAAATTCAGCTATTCCAAAGAGTTCTACATCATTAGAAAGGTTTATTATTAAGAAAGGCGTCGTATACCGGGAAATCCCGGAATCAGCGTGGCACTAATCTGACAGATATCCAATCTCACAAGATTTTGGGGCACAAGCCGCTCAGCGGATTTTGTTGAAGTGCCTACAATTGGTGGTTAACAAGATTGCCATCCCAAACAACAAGTTCCAGATGGCAAGTGGACAAGGAAGCCATTGGCTTATCGAGAGTCCAACAATTTTCTCATCTATGTGTAGCCCGCCCTTATCAAATATCTGTCAATTCTAGTTTTAAACATATTCACACTACTAGCATTAACACAATCATTTGGCAGTTTGTTCCATTCATTTATCACCCTCTGTGAGAAAGAGTACTTTCTCATGTCCAACCTACACTGCTCCTTAACTAATGCTGCTTTGTGTCCTCTGGTTCTACTGCCTTCTTTAAGTTTCAAGAACATATTCCTATCAACACCTTCATAACCGTTCACTATTTTAAACACAACTATTTTGTCTCCTCTTAGTCTTCTGGTCTCTAGTGTTGTCAAACCACATTGTAATAAGCGACTTTCGTAACTAAAGTCTCTCAATTCTGGAATCATTTTAGTTGCTCTTCATTGTATTCTTTCTAGCCTGTCTATGTCCTTTTTACGATACATACGGCCTCCATGTTTGTATACATTATTCCAACCAAATGTGGTCTAACTATTGCTTTGTACAAGGGTACAATTAGCTGTTTCTCCTTATACATGATAGTTCTCCTAATTAGCCCATGAATTTGATTTCCTTTCGAAACAGCAATCCCACATTGCTCTGAAACTTTCATGTCAGCACTAAATGTTACTCCTAACAGTCCTAAGTCCTTTTCTTGGGTGGTTCTACCTAGTACAGCATCCCCCATTTTATATTCTTCGTCCATGTTTCCATGTCCTATGTGTATACATTTACACTTCCCAAAATTGGATAACATTTGCCATTTTTTCTGACCATTTAACTAATTTATCTAGATCATCCTGTAAACTTTGTTTATCTGTATCATTAGTAACCTTTCTGAATACTTTTGTGTCAACTGCAAATTTGAGTACTTTGCTAGATATGTAATCTTCCAAATCATCTATATATATTAAAAACAGTATAGGGCCTATACTGATCCCTGTGGTATCCCACTCAAAACAGATTTCCAGTTTGAAATCTCATCATCTACTATTACTCTCTGTCTTCTGTGTGTAAGCCACTTTTCTATCCAGTTGATTACATCATTACCTATACCATGGGCTTTTAGTTTAAGTAACAATCTTTGATGTGGCACTTTATCGAAAGCTTTGTGAAAATCTAAGTAGACAACATCCATTGCAAAGCAACTTAGAGTGCAGTTATCCTGACTCTCCTGGACGGGACACTAGTCCATCGCAGGTACCTTCCAAACAGTGTTTGCTTTGCACTACAGAAACCAGGTTTAAGCACTGGCCATATAAGCCTTCATGGCTTCCTAAGGCGTAATGCCTGGGGGATGACTTTACCTTACCTTTACCTAGACATGACCTTGCTTTTAGGAACCCATGTTGAGATGTATTTATTAATTTATGTTTTACAAGGAATTCCACCATGTGGTCTCTAATTAATGTTTAGAGTAATTTACATACAACTGATGTTAAACTCACTGGTCTGTAATTTTCTGGCTTGTTCCTTGATCCCTTCTTAAATAGTGGCGTAATGTTTGCTTCTTTCCATTCTGAAGGAACTATTCCTTCTAGTGACAATTTTGCAAGTGGTGTACTAATTTGCTCAACAATTTGGTGGTATCTCATCAACTCCATGTGATTTATTATCTTTCATCTTCTTAATTTTCTTTGCTATCATTTCAGGAGTTACAAATAACTGCCCTAAATATTCTAATTTATTGCCCTCAAATTTAGTAAATGGAACTGGAAGTTGCTGATATCTTCTATGGTAAAAACTGCGCTGAAATATTCATTCAGGACCTCTGACATTTGAAACCCGTCTGAAAGTATGTTTCTCCTGCTGTTTTCCAGTGGTCCAACCTTATCTCGAACTTTCTATTTACTCCTTACATCAGCATAGAAACTCTTGCTGTCAAGTTTTAAATTACCTGCCAATTTTTTTTCTAAGGTTCTTTTAGATTTTCTAATTTCAGTTGTAGCCAGGTTAAGTGCCTCTTTGTAATTTGCATAGTCTTCATCCTTTCTGGTACGCCTATAAACCCTCCACATAGTTTGCTTAAACACTATTTTTCTAATAGATTCTTTTGACAAGTGTTTCTTTCTAGACCGTTTTTCTTGTTTTTTAAGGGACCAAATTTATTGATGATACTCTCAATTTCATATTTTAGAATATTCCAACGTTCAATTGCAGTCTTATTCATCAGCATGTTATTACAATCTAGCTTTGCTAAGTATTTTCTCATATCTTTATAGTTACCTTTGTGGAAGTTTCTCCTATACGTTTTTTTATTTTACTTTCTGATTTTATATTGATGTCAAAATGTATTTGATTGTGGTCACTGTTACCCAATGGTTCAAGTATTTTTACATTGTCCACTATTTCTTTTTATGACGATAAAGTATATCTAATGGTTTTTCTCACCTGGTTGGTTCTAGCACGTGCTGAGTAAGGAAGCTCTCCTGAATTAAAAATAGAAATTGTTGGTCCTCACCCCCTGTACTCACTAGAGATTTCCATTGTATGTGTCCACGGTTAAAATCTCCCATTATGATACATTCTCCTTTACTAACTTCCTTTATAGCATTTTGAATTTTTTGTGTTATCCTCTTTGTTTATGTTTGGACTTCGGTAAACTAATCCAATAGTTAATTTTGAATTTCCTGAAACTATTTTGCACCAAACAGCTTCATCGTAATCTGCTTCCCTTTCTAATTGTATTTCATAAGCCTGAATAGATTCTTTAACATATAAAATAACTCCCCCTCCCCTTCTTCCTATTTGATCTCTCCTAAACATTACGTATCCTGTCAATCCTAATTCAGCATCTGTTATGTCTGTGTTGGCCCATGATTCGGTAATACCAATTATGTGAGGATCAATATCTTCTACCATAATGTTTAATTCGTTTTTCTTATTTACTCTACTCCTAGTATTTAAACACATACATCTAAAACCTGCTTCAGACATGTTTTTCGGACATTCTGTTATTGGTTTATCTGTACTAGTGGCCTCTTGTCCTGCTTGAAGCTTCTCAAAGTAACCCCCTGCGCTTCTAGTTTAAATAGTGTTCACTACCAAAACTATTTGATATGCTACCCGTGATGTATTGTTTACAAGGTGCCTATATAAGTAATGTTAAATAGGTCAACAACAAGTAAACAACTGCTGGTTATATTTGACCATTAACATAACATTATGTACCATGTAACACATTTGACTTGGAGGATTGTAAGTGAAATTGTTTTAAGAGTTATTGCCTATGATAAAAAACAATTTTGTTACCTCTTAACCTGTAAGTAAGCATAAGTTTGACCATAATGTTGCTCTAAAGTACTGATATTGATCTTAACATCATGCTTAAACATTGTTCTGTCCACAAATATGCATCACATGACAGCTTTTGTTGTGAATGTCGCTGACCTTGACCTTTGACCTGATATACCCAAAATAAGTAAACCCCGGTTTTGATCAAAGGTTATCATTAGCATGGTCATTGTATCAACAAGTTCCATAATAAATTCATACACAAAAATAGAGTGAAACCTTTGTAAGGTCTTGAGATACAGCAATTTTAAGTGACTTTATGGCCATTTTCCTACAGTTTTGCTTTAAAAAAATAAAAATCGGGGTTTCCTCATTTCGTGTATATCGGCTTAAAAGTCAAGGTCAGTGGCAATGTGTAAGATCATGTACATTGTAACAAGGAACTTTATGTGATGACTTTTTATTTATATTTTTTAATGGACTTAAAACTACTTTCTGAGTGTTCACCTCTACACAAATCTGTGCTGTGAAATACATGACCCTTGTGATTGTCCCCAGATCGAGGGGGTAACAGTCGGGGCAGCCGTGGTGGGCGAGGCGGCCAGGGTGGATATGACGGTAACCGTGGCAATCGCAACTACAGTGGTGGTGGTGGATATGGAGGCTACTCAGGCAGTCAGGGCAGTCGCAACATGTTCAAGAGTCGACCGCGGAGACAGACGGGCAACTACTACCGCAGCAGGGTCCCAAACAGTAAGTCAGCAGGCATTCTGTTATCATAATATTGTACATTAAAATGTTCTGACCACATCTATTTGGATTTAGGTTTATAGATGCTTGAGATAATGTTGTCATGATGCTTCTGGGAGTTTACAGACGTATATATAAATTTTTATTATTAAAAGAAATGTGCAACAAATTTTAATTGATTACTACAGTTTGATGGAGCTCTGCAACACTGAATGTACTTGATAACATCTTGATTGGTTAAGGATAGTGTCCAAAATATGTTACTATCTTCAACTGTCACCTCTTAGTATTGTTGAAGATACACGATTTGACAATATTAAAATTATATAGCACTGTGTGTGTTATTTACTCTTCAGGTGATGGGGTGAATCCCCTTTCCCGTCTGGGCGATGATGATGATGATATGGGAGATGAAGTTGGGAAGAAGCAATTAGTCCCTCGATTGTACGTTGATGAATATTTAATTAATTTGCTGTTTACCACGATTCTTTGGTTAGCTAAACCATGTGACAACTACATTTACTTTAATTTGTTGTGAATTTCATTAGCAATTTATCACTGTGTTGAACCTTGAAATTTTGCATAGGTAAATTTCACAACACGTCCAGGATTTTAATGTCATTAAAATCCGAGGGTTCAAGGATTTTATTGGTTGATTTCATATGGAATGAGCCACATCTAAATTCTTAATGAATCTAATAATGATAAATAATATTAATCTTGATAACAGTAGAATTCAGCAACTACTGTCAACTTACAAATCTAATCACAGCTAAGACCGACAAGCTTGCATTTTAACCTTAAATTGACCATGTTATTAGGGTAGTGCAAGGAGTCATAAGTTCTTAAATTGACCATGTTATTAGGGTAGTGCAAGGAATCATAAGTTCTTAAATGACCATGTTATTAGGGTAGTGCAAGGAGTCATAAATTCTTAAATTGACCATGTTGTTAGGGTAGTGCAAGGAATCATAAGTTCTTAAATTGACCATGTTATTAGGGTAGTGCAAGGAGTCATAAGTTCTTAAATGACCATGTTATTAGGGTAGTGCAAGGAGTCATAAGTTCTTAAATTGACCATGTTATTAGGGTAGTGCAAGGAGTCATAAGTTCTTAAATTGACCATGTTATTAGGGTAGTGCAAGGAGTCATAAGTTCTTAAATTGACCATGTTATTAGGGTAGTGCAAGGAGTCATAAGTTCTTAAATTGACCATGTTATTAGGGTAGTGCAAGGAATCATAAGTTCTTAAATGACCATGTTATTAGGGTAGTGCAAGGAGTCATAAGTTCTTAAATTGACCATGTTATTAGGGTAGTGCAAGGAGTCATAAGTTCTTAAATTGACCATGTTATTAGGGTAGTGCAAGGAGTCATAAGTTCTTAAATTGACCATGTTATTAGGGTAGTGCAAGGAATCATAAGTTCTTAAATGACCATGTTATTAGGGTAGTGCAAGGAGTCATAAGTTCTTAAATTGACCATGTTATTAGGGTAGTGCAAGGAATCATAAGTTCTTAAATGACCATGTTATTAGGGTAGTGCAAGGATTCATAAGTTCTTAAATTGACCATGTTATTAGGGTAGTGCAAGGAGTCATAAGTTCTTAAATTGACCATGTTATTAGGGTAGTGCAAGGAATCATAAGTTCTTAAATGACCATGTTATTAGGGTAGTGCAAGGAGTCATAAGTTCTTAAATTGACCATGTTGTTAGGGTAGTGCAAGGAATCATAAGTTCTTAAATTGACCATGTTATTAGGGTAGTGCAAGGAGTCATAAGTTCTTAAATGACCATGTTATTAGGGTAGTGCAAGGAGTCATAAGTTCTTAAATTGACCATGTTATTAGGGTAGTGCAAGGAGTCATAAGTTCTTAAATTGACCATGTTATTAGGGTAGTGCAAGGAGTCATAAGTTCTTAAATTGACCATGTTATTAGGGTAGTGCAAGGAGTCATAAGTTCTTAAATTGACCATGTTATTAGGGTAGTGCAAGGAATCATAAGTTCTTAAATTGACCATGTTATTAGGGTAGTGCAAGGAGTCATAAGTTCTTAAATTGACCATGTTATTAGGGTAGTGCAAGGAGTCATAAGTTCTTGCACTTGCAGTGGCTGTCTTTTCTCCCTGGCAATGCTGGGCAACTCTTGAGAATGTGTACATGCCCTGGAAATAAGATGTATTGCTAAGAACGCAGCCTAAATGCTCCATTTCTTACAGCAACCCCTACGGAGGTCGTCAACGGCCGCGGGGCAGGAACCCACGGCGGGGCAGTGCGACCCTGGACAACACTGGACACGACGCCCTGAGGAGACTCGGACTGCCTGTCACTTCCTCCAGCAGAGACAGGCTCCACGGCAACAACCAGGAACCACAGAGGTGGAAGATCATTGTAAGTGGCCTTCACAGGTGGTGTATATATATACGTACACCCCTGTACATATATATGTATGTACGATCATATAATATATATATATATATATTATATATACCCAAAGTTGTTTGCGTTGTTACAATTTAAAAAGTGCTGAACATATAAAATGTAGACAGAAGTTAGAAGAATGTCTTTGGAAAAAGAATAAACTGTTGTCTTGTTTATTGTTGGAGAGTCAGTAATAATGGTAACAAGCAATGTATTGTTGGAGGGTCATTGCTAATTAAAATAAGTTAACTAATCAAATAAATGAATAAAAAAGAGTCAAACATGGCATTGAACAATTTATTAAATTATTGCCTTTTTACCTATAGTCATAGCCATCAGAGACAAAAAATGACATGCACATATGTGCACACACACATCCACCACATACTGTATCTATATGAAAAGTCAAAGAAGTTTCTTGTAGTGGAAAGCCTCACAACCCATTGGTGGTTGATGTGTGCAGGAGAGTTCTTCTTGCAGATTCCCCACGGGCGCTCCAGTGAGAAGGACTTCATTGTCAAGTCCATAACAAACATGTGCGATGTGCCGTTTGTGCCGGACCAGGCAAGTGCTTCAGTTACACTTCTTGTCTTTGTATAGCTATTTAATTAAACTGTTTTGTAGTAGGGTTGTGTACGTGTGTTGAAGAAAGCATTTGTAAATTTATTAGAGATTTTTATTCTCTTGTGTTTTACATGGATAGCAGATCAACTGTTTTTTCTGAATGTTCACTTTGTTGGCATTACTTTCAGTTTCACTATGAGCTCAACTCAGCGGTGTTCTTCGTGGACAGTAGACGGACGGCCGAGGCGATCTGTGCTCTCTCAAAGAGGATCACTAAGAAAGACGGCTTCAAGGTATTTCTATTGGTTTACAAGATGTAAGATCACTCAGTTTACCATCAGCTTTTTCGTTGTAATATGTTTTTTTCTAATGGGAACATTCTTCAACGTGATGTTGACAACAAATTGAACTGGTTATTTTTCCAGCTGATCTTCAATGTGGGGGGGGGATTACAAGTAATGTCTTAAACACATATAGGAGTTACTTATAAAATACCACTAATGACACTCAATGTCACTGTCATATTGTGTCACTGTCACGCATGGTCAGTCACATGGTGTCCCTGTCACACAGTGTCGAAACATGATGAGTGTTGGTTCAGTTGACAGTCATACACTGTTTAGGTATTCCTGTTTCTTTCCACATCATTTTCCCTGTCTTCCAGATGCTCATTTTGATGCAACGAGGTGGTTCAGCAGCCGTACCACTTAGTGAAGACACTGTCACAAAGCTCAAGGTACGTATCACCTGTCACTTGACACATGTGACTCGAGGTGGCAACAGTCAGCCTCACACTGGCTGGAAACAATGGCTAGCAAGAGTTAATTTTTTGTTTGTTTCTACAACTGCCATGTCACTATCTTGTAGTGAAGTACAATTTGAGGGAACATTTTCTAATAAAGTACATTTATCTGTACTTCTGTGGTTTATTGAAACATCCTTCTTTAGCATTATATTTCTGATGTTGATGCTCATCACAGTGCCAGTTAGTGCATGGCTACTGGCACTCAGTGCCTGGCTACTGCAGTCAGTGCGTGGCTACTGCAGTCCGTGCGTGGCTACTGCCAGTTAGTGTGTGGCTACTGGCACTCAGTGCCTGGCTACTGCCAGTTACTGCGTGGCTACTGCCAGTCAGTGCGTGGCTACTGCCAGTCAGTGCGTGGCTGTTGTCAGTCAGTGCGTGATTACTGCCAGTCCGTGCGTGGCTACTGCCAGTTAGTGTGCGATTACTGGCACTCAGTGCCTGGCTACTGCCAGTTAGTGCGTGGCTACTGACTGTCAGTGCGTGACTACTGCAGGTCAGTGCGTGACTACTGCCAGTTAGTGTGTGGTTACTGGCACTCAGTGCCTGGCTACTGCCAGTTAGTGCGTGGCTACTGACTGTCAGTGCGTGACTACTGCAGGTCAGTGCGTGACTACTGCCAGTCAGTGCGTGGCTACTGCCAGTCAGTGTGTGGCTACTGCCAGTCAGTGCGTGGCTACTGCCTGTCAGTGTGTGACTACTGCCGGTCAGTGCGTGGCTACTGCCGGTCAGTGCGTGGCTACTGCCGGTCAGTGCGTGGCTACTGCCTGTCAGTGCGTGGCTACTGCCTGTCAGTGCGTGGCTACTGCCATTCAGTGCGTGGCTACTGCCAGTCAGTGCGTGGCTACTGCCTGTCCGTGCGTGGCTACTGCCTGTCAGTGCGTGGCTACTGCCTGTCCGTGCATGGCTACTGTCAGTCAGTACGTGGCTACTGTCAGTCAGTACGTGGCTACTGCCAGTCAGTGCGTGGCTACTGCCTGTCCGTGCGTGGCTACTGCCTGTCCGTGCGTGGCTACTGCCGGTCAGTGCGTGGCTACTGCCTGTCCTTGCGTGGCTACTGCCTGTCAGTGCGTGGCTACTGCCTGTCAGTGCGTGGCTACTGCCTGTCCGTGCGTGGCTACTGCCTGTCCGTGCGTGGCTACTGCCTGTCCGTGCGTGGCTACTGCCAGTCAGTGCGTGGCTACTGCCAGTCAGTGCGTGGCTACTGCCTGTCCGTGCGTGGCTACTGCCTGTCCGTGTGTGGCTACTGCCTGTCTGTGCGTGGCTACTGCCTGTCCGTGCGTGGCTACTGCCAGTCAGTGCGTGGCTACTGCCAGTCCGTGCATGGCTACTGCCTGTCAGTGCGTGGCTACTGCCTGTCCGTGCGTGGCTACTGCCTGTCCGTGCGTGGCTACTGCCTGTCCGTGCGTGGCTACTGCCTGTCCGTGCGTGGCTACTGCCAGTCAGTGCGTGGCTACTGCCAGTCAGTGCGTGGCTACTGCCTGTCAGTGCGTGGCTACTGCCTGTCCGTGCGTGGCTACTGTATATGGACACCAGATCTAGGACATCTAGCTTGTTGGTTTTCTGTACTGTAGGTTTGCATGAGCAAAAGATATGACCCGGCAACGAAGACCCTGAATCTTGAGAAGTTGTATTACGACACCGACCTGAGCAGTGAAGGCATCCGCATTGTGCTAAGTCGACGAACCGTCATGTCAGCCATCATTAACATCATCAAAGAGAACATTCCAGAGGTGAGTCTCTGCTATATGACATAGCAGGTATGTTCTTTACATTCATCTGCCACTGTGACTCCAGATGAAGTCAGGAACCTGTCTTGTGAGTTAGAGCTATGCTGGTAACACAGTACAAAATGTGAAACCTTTAAAATGGAAAACTGAAAAATATCCTAAATGTATATTACGATGTGTTTATTTAAAAGCATGGGTGTAAATTTGTGTGACAAAATGTTGCACCACATTTTTTACTAATAACGATTACATAAACATTGCAATGTTTTCCCAAAACATGATTGTGTTTGATTTCGATATAAATAGTGTATGACTTGTTGGACACTTTGTAGGATGATTGTTCTTAGTTCCAGTACATTGTTGTCTTGCCGTACACATTGACTATGAGATGAAGGGAATGTTTTGAAATATCTAAAGGTGCCTGGCAGTGTCAAATTGTTGGGGAAGTTAGTATTCTCGAAAGACTTATGAATTCGTAACTGAAATTTTCCATAGATATAGTTACAAAACTGTCCTGCGGATTCACTTGTGTAATCTGGGTAAATATCATAGCACTACTGAAGTAATACATTGTCCATGTTGAATTTCAGCCAAGACTGGCAAGCTTGCTTTATAATCTTAAATTTGTCATGTTATTTTGGTATTAGATATTGCGGGAGTGACTCTGTACTTACAGAAACTGGACTTATAAAAGTTTAGTCTTTCAATAAAACAGGACAATGTGCAAGCCCTCCTGTCTTGATGAAGCCATTTAACCATGTGAGTTTTTGTTACTTCTGTGCACTGACTTAATGGGCAGGTGAAATTCCTGCATTTTCAGTGAATGTACCTCCAGGTGTGAATTCATTGATGCTGTGATTGTCCCTGCAGTTGACGTCTCTCAGTCTCAACAGTAACAAGCTCTACTCTGTCGAACTTATGCACACATTACGTGAGGCGGCACCAGATCTTGTCAGACTTGATCTTGGCGACAATGTGGTATGTATTCCTTGGCTACTGTGGTGGTAATCAGGTGGTGTGTATTCCTTGGCTACTGTGGAGGTAACCAAGTGGTATGTATTCCTTGGCTACTGTGTGGGTAATCAGGTGGTGTGTATTCCTTGGCTACTGTGGGGGTAACCAAGTGGTATGTATTCCTTGGCTACTGTGGGGGTAACCAAGTGGTATGTATTCCTTGGCTACTGTGGTGGTAATCAGGTGGTGTGTATTCGTTGGTTACTGTGCGGGTAATCAGGTGGTATGTATTACTTGGCTACTGTGCGGGTAATCAGGTGGTATGTATTCCTTGGCTACTGTGGGGGTAATCAGGTGGTGTGAATTCCTCGGCTACTGTGGGGGTAACAAAGTGGTATGTATTCCTTGGCTACTGTGTGGGTAACAAAGTGGTATGTATTTCTTGGCTACTGTGGGGGTAACAAAGTGGTATGTATTCCTTGGCTACTGTGTGGGTAATCAGGTGGTGTGAATTCCTCGGCTACTGTGGGGGTAATCCGGTGGTGTGTATTCCTTGGCTACTGTGTGGGTAATCAGGTGGTATGTATTCCTTGGCTACTGTGTGGGTAATCAGGTGGGATGTATTCCTTGGCTACTGTGTGGGTAACCAAGTGGTATGTATTCCTTGGCTACTGTGTGGGTAACAAAGTGGCATGTATTCCTTGGCTACTGTGTGGGTAATCAGGTGGTATGTATTCCTTGGCTACTGTGTGGGTAACCAAGTGGTATGTATTCCTTGGCTACTGTGGGAGTAACCAGGTGGTATGTATTCCTTGGCTACTGTGGGGGTAACAAAGTGGTATGTATTCCTTGGCTACTGTGTGGGTAATCAGGTGGGATGTATTCCTTGGCTACTGTGTGGGTAATCAGGTGATATGTATTCCTTGGCTACTGTGTGGGTAATCAGGTGGTATGTATTCCTTGGCTACTGTGGGGGTAATCAGGTGGTATATATTCCTTGGCTACTGTGGGGGTAATCAGGTGGTATATATTCCTTGGCTACTGTGGGGGTAATCAGGTGGTATGTATTCCTTGGCTACTGTGGGGGTAATCAGGTGGTATGTATTCCTTGGCTAGTGTGTGGGTAATCAGGTGGTATGTATTCCTTGGCTACTGTGGGGGTAATCAGGTGGTATGTATTCCTTGGCTACTGTGGGGGTAATCAGGTGGTATGTATTCCTTGGCTACTGTGTGGGTAATCAGGTGGTATGTATTCCTTGGCTACTGTGGGGGTAATCAGGTGGTATGTATTCCTTGGCTACTGTGTGGGTAATCAGGTGATATGTATTCCTTGGCTACTGTGTGGGTAATCAGGTGGTATGTATTCCTTGGCTACTGTGGGGGTAATCAGGTGGTATGTATTCCTTGGCTACTGTGGGGGTAATCAGGTGGTATATATTCCTTGGCTACTGTGGGGGTAATCAGGTGGTATGTATTCCTTGGCTACTGTGGGGGTAATCAGGTGGTATGTATTCCTTGGCTAGTGTGTGGGTAATCAGGTGGTATGTATTCCTTGGCTACTGTGGGGGTAATCAGGTGGTATGTATTCCTTGGCTACTGTGTGGGTAATCAGGTGATATGTATTCCTTGGCTACTGTGGGGGTAATCAGGTGGTATGTATTCCTTGGCTAATGTGGGGGTAATCAGGTGGTATGTATTCCTTGGCTACTGTGGGGGTAATCAGGTGGTATGTATTCCTTGGCTACTGTGTGGGTAATCAGGTGATATGTATTCCTTGGCTACTGTGTGGGTAATCAGGTGGTATGTATTCCTTGGCTACTGTGGGGGTAATCAGGTGGTATGTATTCCTTGGCTACTGTGGGGGTAATCAGGTGGTATGTATTCCTTGGCTAGTGTGTGGGTAATCAGGTGGTATGTATTCCTTGGCTACTGTGGGGGTAATCAGGTGGTATGTATTCCTTGGCTACTGTGGGGGTAATCAGGTGGTATGTATTCCTTGGCTACTGTGGGGGTAATCAGGTGGTATGTATTCCTTGGCTAGTGTGTGGGTAATCAGGTGGCATGTATTCCTTGGCTACTGTGGGGGTAATCAGGTGGTATGTATTCCTTGGCTACTGTGGGGGTAATCAAGTGGTATGTATTCCTTGGTTACTGTGTGGGTAATCAGGTGGTATGTATTCCTTGGCTACTGTGGGGGTAATTAGGTGGAGTGTATTCATCGGCTACTGAGGGGGTAATCAGGTATGTTCTCAGGGAGAGACACACAATTAGTAAAAAATAAGAGTTACTAAAGCATAACCATTTGCAACTACAATTAAGAAAATCACACCATTGATATACTAGGAAACCCTTGTAGAACTCACAGCATCTTAATTTCGTGGACCGTGCCATACTGTTAGTTAACCCTATGTCTCGAGTGGCATAGTCTAACAAAATTTGCTTGCCAAATGAAAATATATTTGTATACAACTATTCCTGTACTTACCAATAGGATATAGCTGTGCTGCTTGCGTCCAAACTCTACTTATGTAGCATATGTTGGCCTCTAGTCCTCTTTCTGCCCAAACAGAATGTTTGTTTGAGACTGCATTGGTTCTGTGTATTCTGGCCTCACTTAAGGTAGCTGGGGCGGCTATTATATGCTTGTCTTGAATTGAGTAGTTTCAGTAGAAGTTTTTAAGATAAATTAACCATTTCTTCACATATTGAAATTAAAATACTATATAATATTCCAGAGTAATAGAATTTTTAGTTTTTCATTAATTTGGTTGTTACAAGATTTTTTTAATTTTTGTAAATGTGAAAAACCCCAAAGAAATAAATGACATACATATAAGTATGACAGTGTCACTGATAAATTTACGGGAATATTTTTAACATAAACGCATTACGTGTGCTGCACCACCATGAATAAGTTCGCTAAAAGTTGAATGACAGCCTAAAGTGGCAGTGTATTTTTTACACAAGCCCTTCACCAATCATAATTCTAATTTGTGTAATGTTGCTTACATGTTAGACACGTTCATACACCAAATTGCCACATTGTAAGTGTTGTAGTTTTTCTAAAATAGTAAATTAAGCATCATTTCCTGGTTGTTAGTGATAACAGAAATGTTAGTAGATATGCGTATCATGCTTGAAATGTGACGTTTTTCAATGGCGTTTTATAGTTGGCAAAACATAACAGCCATTGCTAAATATGTGTCCCCTTCATTTTCTGTCACAATGACCCTTGAATCTGTATTTGTAACATGTTGTCTTCTACGATATCAGGTTACGCCAGTCTTCTGACAAACATACATTCTGATTGGCTCGTTATCCGCAGGGTCACGAGGTCACATTTATGTGCAATTTCCATTATGGTTTCAAAGGAACAATAAACTACATTAGCACTGATATTTGCTGGTTTAAAGACATGATTTAGTTAGGTAGATATAATACTGATGTGTACTGGAATCACAGTAGCCAAACGATATGTTCCAATGAAGGTGATTCGAAGATCGAACACATGCTGTCGTATGGAAACATTGTCAGCATTACTAAGAAGTCAGGGGATTTCCCAAAGAACTGCTTTTTTAAGGATAGATTGGCGAAATACAATATTAATGCAGGGTGATTATTTGTGGTGTCAATGTTCAGTTCAATATTTCCTAGCATGTTATGAGGAAAAAAAATATAGAAATAAACTGACACATTAGCCGCCCCAGCTACCTTAATATGTCATGTGTAGTCTATATTACCTTATTTCCATAGAGCTACGCATGCACTTATTAACATATGAGCCCTCGGTTATTCGGAGAAATGACCGGAATCTCCAAATTTTAGAACACATTGTGAGTAAACCACTATCGTGATATTCTTGATTTTAGTTGCACATGGTTAGTTTTTATTATCTCTTAGGTGCATAGCCCCAAAACCATGACTTTTGTTTCACTTTAAATAATGCATAATTCAATATTCTCAGTGAAGGTGGAACCAATATGTTATTAGATTTTAGTAGCCTGTATCTAGTATCTACAAGTTATGACTTTTTAGTGGAATTTGTATAAATTTGCAAAGTAAGGGTGGAAGACCACTACTGTCAGCAGAAACAAAGTAACTAGTAAGATTGGAATACCACTACTGTTAGCAGAAACAAAGTAACTAGTAAGGTTGGAAGACCACTACTGTCAGCAGAAACAAAGTAACTAGTAAGGGTGGAAGACCACTACTGTTAGCAGAAACAAAGTAACTAGTAAGGTTGGAAGACCACTACTGTCAGCAGAAACAAAGTAACTAGTAAGGGTGGAAGACCACTACTGTTAGCAGAAACAAAGTAACTAGTAAGGTTGGAAGACCACTACTGTCAGCAGAAGCAAAGTAACTAGTAAGGTTGGAAGACCACTACTGTCAGCAGAAACAAAGTAACTAGTAAGGGTGGAAGACCACTACTGTTAGCAGAAACAAAGTAACTAGTAAGGTTGGAAGACCACTACTGTCAGCAGAAACAAAGTAACTAGTAAGGGTGGAAGACCACTACTGTCAGCAGAAACAAAGTAACTAGTAAGGTTGGAAGACCACTACTGTCAGCAGAAGCAAAGTAACTAGTAAGGTTGGAAGACCACTACTGTCAGCAGAAACAAAGTAACTAGTAAGGGTGGAAGACCACTACTGTTAGCAGAAACAAAGGGAAAGAATCTTTCCAATTTCTTGACAAAGATGCATTCTTGCACAGTTGAGATAGTTGAAGATGCTAGAACAGCACTAAGGAGGACTGTGTGTTCTCTTGAACTCACATACACCCTCCTGTCCCTCTAGCCCCCTCACTTACACCCTCTTGTCCCTCCAGCCCCTTCACGTACACCCTCCTGTCTCTCCAGCCCCTTCACGTACACCCTCCTGTAACTCCAGCTCCCTCACGTACACCCTCCTGTCCCTCCAGCTCCCTCACATACACCCTCCTATAACTCCAGCTCCCTCACATACACCCTCCTGTAACTCCAGCTCCCTCACATACACCCTCCTGTCCCTCCAGCTCCCTCACATACACCCTCCTGTCCCTCCAGCTCCCTCACATACACCCTCCTGTAACTCTAACCCCCTCACATACACCCTCCTGTCCCTCCAGCCCCCTCACATACACCCTCCTGTAACTCTAACCCCCTCACATACACCCTCCTGTCCCTCCAGCTCCCTCACATACACCCTCCTGTAACTCTAACCCCCTCACATACACCCTCCTGTCCCTCCAGCTCCCTCACATACACCCTCCTGTAACTCCAGCTCCATCACATACACCCTCCTGTAACTCCAGCTCCCTCACATACACCCTCCTGTCCCTCCAGCTCCCTCACATACACCCTCCAGCTCCCTCACATACACCCTCCTGTAACTCTAACCCCCTCACATACACCCTCCTGTCCCTCCAGCTCCCTCACATACACCCTCCTGTCCCTCTAGCCCCCTCACGCACACCCTCCTGTCCCTCTAGCCCCCTCACGCACACCCTCCTGTAACTCTAGCCCCCTCACACACACCCTCCTGACCCTCTAACCCCCTCACACACACCCTCCTGTCCCTCTAGCCCCCTCACATACACCCTCCTGTATATGATGTTTGTAGATCCGCTCTCAGTCGAATCTGGATGCTCTGGAAGGTATGAATCTGGTTGAACTGAGACTCGCAGGCAACCCCCTTTGTGACGGCTTCAACGACGACGCTGCTTATGTCAGGTATGACCTGTAGGGGGCGCACATTCCCACTCTCAACAATGTGCTGAGATGTGTTTTGGAAGTCGCGAGATGCTGTGTGGAGGTTGCACTGCTGCAGTATAAGCTACATGGGTCATTCAGTGTTCACAACTGAGGGGATCTATGTGAACCACAAGAGTCATTCAATGTTCACAACAGAGGTGGATCTATGTGAACCACAAGAGTCATTCAATGTTCACAACAGAGGTGGATCTATGTGAACCACAAGAGTCATTCAATGTTTACAACAGAGGTGCATGAGCCGGCATGCTCTCATGTCCATGGCGTTGCTCTGATTAAACACACCATTTTTACTTTTAAAGTAATATTTCTGTAAAGTTCTGTAATATTTTGGTAAATTCTGACCATGCTAAACTAGGTTACAGTCCTCTGTAAGTAAAGCATGTTTCCCCTGTCCCAGTGATGTCCACTTTGTAATAGTTCCCCTGTCGTTTTACTTCTTTGATCTCCCCACCCCCTCCAACCCTGCCACCTCCTTTTTCTATTCTCTATTCACGGGCATTTACACATAGCCCAACCTTATCTGCTGTTCCAATCTGGACCAACCAAGACTGCTGACCTTGTCTAATTCAATCACTCCTTCCTTCTCTCAATCACTCCTTCCTTCTCCCAATCACTCCTTCCGTCTCCCAATCACTTCTTCCTTCTCCCAATCACTTCTTCCTTCTCCCAATCACTCCTTCTTTCTCTCAATCACTTCTTCCTTCTCTCTGTCACTCATTCCAGTATGTGTTGGGTTGTCCAGGCTGCATAGGAAGACTCACATCTTCACACCTGTTGACATATTTGCTCCTGGGTGTATCCTCAGTTATTGAAGATTGCAGGGTAAATACTTATCTGGGGCAAGTTTGTTGGTTTACCACGACCCAGTGTTCATTCGGTTCCTCTCTCATCTCACAGTTTGTTGGTTTACCATGACCCAGTGTTCATTCGGTTCCTCTCTCATCTCACAGTTTGTTGGTTTACCACGACCCAGTGTTCATTCGGTTCCTCTCTCATCTCACAGTTTGTTGGTTTACCACGACCCAGTGTTCATTCGGTTCCTCTCTCATCTCACAGTTTGTTGGTTTACCACGACCCAGTGTTCATTCGGTTCCTCTCTCATCTCACAGTTTGTTGGTTTACCACGACCCAGTGTTCATTCGGTTCCTCTCTCATCTCACAGTTTGTTGGTTTACCACGACCCAGTGTTCATTCGGTTCCTCTCTCATCTCACAGTTTGTTGGTTTACCACGACCCAGTGTTCATTCGGTTCCTCTCTCATCTCACAGTTTGTTGGTTTACCACGACCCAGTGTTCATTGGGTTCCTCTCTCATCTCACAGTTTGTTGGTTTACCACGACCCAGTGTTCATTCGGTTCCTCTCTCATCTCACAGTTTGTTGGTTTACCACGACCCAGTGTTCATTCGGTTCCTCTCTCATCTCACAGTTTGTTGGTTTACCACGACCCAGTGTTCATTCGGTTCCTCTCTCATCTCACAGTTTGTTGGTTTACCACGACCCAGTGTTCATTCGGTTCCTCTCTCATCTCACAGTTTGTTGGTTTACCACGACCCAGTGTTCATTCGGTTCCTCTCTCATCTCACAGTTTGTTGGTTTACCACGACCCAGTGTTCATTGGGTTCCTCTCTCATCTCACAGTTTGTTGGTTTACCACGACCCAGTGTTCATTCGGTTCCTCTCTCATCTCACAGTTTGTTGGTTTACCACGACCCAGTGTTCATTCGGTTCCTCTCTCATCTCACAGTTTGTTGGTTTACCACGACCCAGTGTTCATTCGGTTCCTCTCTCATCTCACAGTTTGTTGGTTTACCACGACCCAGTGTTCATTCGGTTCCTCTCTCATCTCACAGTCAGTGAAATGAATGAATAAATGTTTGGTTCTTTAATCAGTCAGCTACAATATAAACTTCTGCTTGTATGCTGAGTGAAGTGGAAGGGATCCTTCTGTTACTAGCAACAGCAAGGGATCTGTCTTTGTTTCATCATTGGTTATCATGTGATCGGCAAAGATTCAAAATGTGGCAAGGCAGTGAATAAGCCTATCACAGATGTAGATGACAGTTGGTGTTACTATGAGGCCCTTTGTCCACTGTGCTAAGAAGGATACAACTACAAGTAGCTGGTCACTGCAAGAAGGCAGTCAGCCAACCTCCCTCCTTGCTTGTGTTTGGACAACCTCGTAGAGGTCAGCTAGACAGGGCAGGACAACCTCGTGGAGCTGGGAGGGCAGGAAAGCTCTGATGAGCCCTGATCTACTCGCCAGAGATGTAGGTATTGAGCCAGCTGAGGCCTCCTCACTGATGTACGACAAGAACATGTGGAGGGAACAGGCAGTGCCTGCTTCCATCCAAGTATGATGGTGGTGAATCTCACATGTTGGCAGTGTTCTCCCAGTCAGTGTGTGTGTGGGTGGATCTGCTCAGGCATCTCTACATAGAAACAATCTATTAGCATCTGTTGTGGCGGCAGATGATAATAGATTGTGTCGTGTGAGAGATCAAGTTAAATTGCTTGTTGGTGCAGAAATGTATTTCATAACTGCACCACTGCATGGTTTGTATAACTCTAGAAGCGTTGTTTATGTCTTGCACATGAATGATATAAATTAGTGATGTTTACATGCACCTCCTGCCAGGTGCTTCTTTGTGATTCACAAAGGTGGCCATGCTGGGACCTGCTCTCTATATTTATTAGCATAAATAAAAATAAGAAACTGCGCCATATAAAAATAAATTTATTATTATTTTTTAACAGTTTCATTGTTATTGTTTGCCTGGCTGGGGAGTGTGCACTAGGTGCGATAGTTACAAGAATATTGGCATCTTACAAGACATCTATTTCCGCACTGACAACCATACTTGGATTAACTTAACATCAGTCAGAACAAAAAACATGTCATCATCAGTCACATGTCACCACCAACAGACATGAGCTACACCAGGCAAACCAAATGGTCACGTGACTTGGCGGGCGGCCAATGACGGGTAAGATCACTCAGAAGGAGTGACGACCTAAGCCAGGCGCCCCACTCTGGCACACCACTCCACCTGGTGGAGAATGTTGATAAAATCACCGCGTGATAAAACGGTGCTGCTAGCTTGTGCTGTTGGGCGATGTGAAGGTTGAGCAAGTGTTGCTCCCTTGCGTGTGTCTCCCATGTGGGAAGGACTGAATTTGGGGCATTGTCACCCGATTGGTGTTTCATTGTCAATTAGATTTCGTCTTGCCGCAGTTGCGCTAATATGGACGTTACTGCTTTGCATAAATAAGTTATGCTCGAAAATGAGAAGACCATCAAAAAAAAAAATTTACACTGGGAGCCAGTTTGAGGCCCAAAAATCCCTCACAATGTAAATAGGGTTTAATCTTCGACTAGATTTGATACCACTCCAAGAATCGCAACCGAAGAAGACAAGAACACAAGAATGGATGCTGCAGTTTGAGAAATGAAGCGCCACCTGACAAGAGGTTGGTTTGTTTCACATATAGCATTTGGAACCAAGAAGACGGGATTCTGCCTGAATTGGGGCAACGTGTGACATCCTCCTGAGTGCACAGCCACCCCAGTCAGGCGACTTTCTCAAGTGTGCCAAGTCAAACAGCAATTTTGTGAGTTAACAATATGTCTAAATGGTGCCACCAATTCTGCACCAATTTGGAGGGCAGGTTTCATGTTGCGTACAGCTTTGTCTTTATCTATCTGCTTTTAATTTTAATAAACCTGCTGGAAAGGCTTTCGTTTTATTTGCGAATTTTTTTATTACCACTGTCAATGAAATTGCTTTGATCTTTCAGCAGTCTAAGCGACATCTTGAAAGATCCTCTTTATTTTGCTAATTAACTGTAATAATGGCAGTCTTCTTGGAGCAGTCTTCAACTTATTTATTTTTTGGTAAACTGAATCAATGTATTGTAATGTGGTTTTGGTAGAATAAAATATGCCTGTGTATGTATGTACATACATATATAGGCATATATCCAGCTGTTTAAACATAGGAATCTAGGGATCTCTAGATATGGTTTGACTTGCATCAATGAACCTATGCTGTCTGTAGTACAGCGCTACATGTACACACACTGGTCTGGCAGATCCTGCACACATGCTGAGACTGACTATTGCCTTGATACAAAGTTGTCCTATTTCTATGAGCCCAGCCATGTTTGCACAACATTTGTGTAACCAACCAATCATGTGTGATGAAAGTTTATTTTTATTATGTCTGTAAGTTAAAATCTATTTTTCAAAGCAGACATTAATTCTACCTGTAGCCATGGCAGTGACATGAACAAATCCATTTGGCTACACTCTGACAGTAGCAGAAAAACCATGTGTTTTCAGCGAGTTCACAGAGGCACTAAAGTCAGGTTAATGATGCACTAAATGTCTCAACTTTAGTTTCTGACAATGACAAGGCAACTGGTCATATGTATTGCCTGTGTGGATGTGTAAACCTTTCTAAGCCACTCCACAGCTGATGGCCAGACAGTCTACTGGCTGCTGCAACTGGTCATATGTATTGCCTGTGTGGTGATGTAAACCTTTCTAAGCCACTCCACAGCTGATGGCCAGACAGTCTACTGGCTGCTGCAACTGGTCATATGTATTGCCTGTGTGGTGATGTAAACCTTTCTAAGCCACTCCACAAGCTGATGGCCAGACAGTCTACTGGCTGCTGCAACTGGTCATATGTATTGCCTGTGTGGTGATGTAAACCTTTCTAAGCCACTCCACAGCTGATGGCCAGACAGTCTACTGGCTGCTGCAACTGGTCATATGTATTGCCTGTGTGGTGATGTAAACCTTTCTAAGCCACTCCACAGCTGATGGCCAGACAGTCTACTGGCTGCTGCAACTGGTCATATGTATTGCCTGTGTGGTGGTGTAAACCTTTCTAAGCCACTCCACAAGCTGATGGCCAGACAGTCTACTGGCTGCTGCAACTGCTGGTGCTAGTCAGAACAATCTTGTCTGCTGGAGTCCAAGGGTATGTGGTATACTGGTGGCTGTTGCTGTCTGTCTTATGCAGCATTATTGCTCTCCTTTTGTCTCTGAAGTCCAGGGGGAGGCTGGCATTGATACTGGTCCTCAATTTGTTCATCTGTCACTGATCCTGTTTCACTGCCGTCTCCACTATCCCTCCCAACTCCACCAATTCTCTCATCACACAGTCCTCCCATCTCAGTGTTGGTCTTTCTCTTCTCCTATGCTCCACTCTGAGCACGTCCCAATATATGAAAGATGTTAACTGGATCATGTCTTCATTCTTGCCTCAGCTGAAGCTATCTAATTCTACAAGTAAAGATATCAGCAAGTCATTGTCACTTGTGTTCACATTGTTGTGTGTCTACATAAAGATATCAGCAAGTCATTGTCACTTGTGTTCATATTGTTGTGTGTCTACATAAAGATATCAGCAAGTCATTGTCACTTGTGTTCACATTGTTGTGTGTCTACATAAAGATATCAGCAAGTCATTGTCACTTGTGTTCACATTGTTGTGTGTCTACATAAAGATATCAGCAAGTCATTGTCACTTGTGTTCACATTGTTGTGTGTCTACATAAAGATATCAGCAAGTCATTGTCACTTGTGTTCACATTGTTGTGTGTCTACATAAAGATATCAGCAAGTCATTGTCACTTGTGTTCACATTGTTGTGTGTCTACATAAAGATATCAGCAAGTCATTGTCACTTGTGTTCACATTGTTGTGTGTCTACATAAAGATATCAGCAAGTCATTGTCACTTGTGTTCATATTGTTGTGTGTCTACATAAAGATATCAGCAAGTCATTGTCACTTGTGTTCATATTGTTGTGTGTCTACATAAAGATATCAGCAAGTCATTGTCACTTGTGTTCACATTGTTGTGTGTCTACATAAAGATATCAGCAAGTCATTGTCACTTGTGTTCATATTGTTGTATGCCTACATAAAGATATCAGCAAGTCATTGTCACTTGTGTTCACATTGTTGTGTGTCTACATAAAGATATCACCAAGTCATTGTCACTTGTGTTCACATTGTTGTGTGTCTACATAAAGATATCAGCAAGTCATTGTCACTTGTGTTCACATTGTTGTGTGTCTACATAAAGATATCACCAAGTCATTGTCACTTGTGTTCACATTGTTGTGTGTCTACATAAAGATATCAGCAAGTCATTGTCACTTGTGTTCACATTGTTGTGTGTCTACATAAAGATATCACCAAGTCATTGTCACTTGTGTTCACATTGTTGTGTGTCTACATAAAGCATTCCATTTATGCCACACCCTCCAACATTCGTTGCTCAAAGCATGTTACATCAAAGCATGTTACATCAAAGCATGTTACATCAAAGCATGTTACAATTTGTCCCTGGCAGACCTGTTTATGCAAACACCATTTCACCTTCTCTTGGAATCATCCAGCAACGCTGCAATTGCTGTGCGAAAGGTGTTCATTCTTATAATTCCATCACTGTCTATTGGTATTCAGCTGAGTGAACTGAGGCAACTGGGACTGAAAGAAATAGCCTAATATATTTGGATAGTGTGGGAGTACATAGATGGATGTCTTAGCTAGATTTCTACAGTTAAGGACCAACTCAGGTGTATCAATTATATTTGCTATGACCAGGAAAACAACACAAATGTTCCCACCACTGAAATGCTCCAGTCGTACCATCATCAACATTCCTTAATTGTGACACTTCCTTTGTAGTTCTGTGGGACGCCTGTCCCCCACAATCAGTATGTCACACATGTAGATCCCTCAGTGTCCTGTGTATTGAGATGTGTTGACTATACTTATGTGTTTGTTCTTGTTTTCAGCAGGCGTGGTAGGAGCCTTCCGTCCTAGTCGGCTGGTCTCCACACACCTGCCACATCCTCGTCAAATTTGTGGTCGCTGTCAACCTATCACAACAGTTCATCACCTGACATCATATCCCCACATAGCCTACTTCTGCTCAACTTTCTGTTGCGTTCTTTCCTCTCTGACAATATTCACTTAAGTTTGAAATCAGGACTAATGTAACTGCGCTCTGCTTACGCACTCTCTTATGTTGATGTGCTCCTTTTAACCAGGGCTCAACAAGTGTAACAACTCGATACAGCTACTAATACACCATTCCTGACTTTGTCAAATACACTCTCACCAGTTCATCGGTGCATGCACTACTAATGCACTCTCACCAGTTCCTCAGTGCATGCACTACTAATGCACTCTCACCAGTTACTGACCATTGGTTCAAGTCTTGGTTTCAGTGGACTGGTCAGTGGCAGTGACCACTCTGCCTTATATTGTCTTCGGCCCTTCGTGTTTACAGTGCTGTTCGCAAGAGACTGCCAAAGCTGACACGACTCGTAAGTCATGGTTACTTTCATTAAAAAGAATACATCGAAGAGTAACTAAGTTGATTCCAGAACTGCGAGACCTTAGTTTTGAACAACTAATAGAATTACAACCCTAGAGACAAGAAGGTTAAATAGAGACCAAATATAAGTGTTTTAATATTGAATTGTTATGAAGATATTGATAGAAATGTTTTCTTCAAACTTAAAAAAACTATAAATTTACAAATATCTCAGAGTAGCATGTTACACATAGATGTATAACCATTGAACTCTCGATAAGTCAATGGCTTCCTTGTCCACTTGCCATCTGGAGCTTCCTTGTCCACTTGCCATCTGGAGCTTCCTTGTCCACTTGCCATCTGGAGCTTCCTTGTCCACTTGCCATCTGCAGCTTCCTTGTCCACTTGCCATCTGGAGCTTCCTTGTCCACTTGCCATCTGGAGCTTCCTTGTCCACTTGCCATCTGGAGCTTCCTTGTCCACTTGCCATCTGGAGCTTCCTTGTCCACTTGCCATCTGGAGCTTCCTTGTCCACTTGCCATCTGGAGCTTCCTTGTCCACTTGCCATGTGGAGCTTCCTTGTCCACTTGCCATGTGGAGCTTCCTTGTCCACTTGCCATCTGGAGCTTCCTTGTCCACTTGCCATCTGGAGCTTCCTTGTCCACTTGCCATCTGGAGCTTCCTTGTCCACTTGCCATCTGGAGCTTCCTTGTCCACTTGCCATCTGGAGCTTCCTTGTCCACTTGCCATCTGGAGCTTCCTTGTCCACTTGCCATCTGGAGCTTCCTTGTCCACTTGCCATCTGGAGCTTCCTTGTCCACTTGCCATCTGGAGCTTCCTTGTCCACTTGCCATCAGGAGCTTCCTTGTCCACTTGCCATCTGGAGCTTCCTTGTCCACTTGCCATCAGGAGCTTCCTTGTCCACTTGCCATCTGGAGCTTCCTTGTCCACTTGCCATCTGGAGCTTCCTTGTCCACTTGCCATCTGGAACTTCCTTGTCCACTTGCCATCTGGAGCTTCCTTGTCCACTTGCCATCTGGAGCTTCCTTGTCCACTTGCCATCTGGAGCTTCCTTGTCCACTTGCCATCTGGAGCTTCCTTGTCCACTTGCCATCTGGAGCTTCCTTGTCCACTTGCCATCTGGAGCTTCCTTGTCCACTTGCCATCTGGAGCTTCCTTGTCCACTTGCCATCTGGAGCTTCCTTGTCCACTTGCCATCTGGAGCTTCCTTGTCCACTTGCCATCTGGAGCTTCCTTGTCCACTTGCCATCTGGAGCTTCCTTGTCCACTTGCCATGTGGAGCTTCCTTGTCCACTTGCCATCTGGAGCTTCCTTGTCCACTTGCCATCTGGAGCTTCCTTGTCCACTTGCCATCTGGAGCCTCCTTGTCCACTTGCCATCTGCAGCCTCCTTGTCCACTTGCCATCTGGAGCCTCCTTGTCCACTTGCCATCTGCAGCTTCCTTGTCCACTTGCCATCTGCAGCTTCCTTGTCCACTTGCCATCTGCAGCTTCCTTGTCCACTTGCCATCTGCAGCTTCCTTGTCCACTTGCCATCTGGAGCTTCCTTGTCCACTTGCCATCAGGAGCCTCCTTGTCCACTTGCCATCTGGAGCCTCCTTGTCCACTTGCCATCTGGAGCTTCCTTGTCCACTTTCCATCTGGAGCTTCCTTGTCCACTTGCCATCTGCAGCTTCCTTGTCCACTTGCCATCTGGAGCTTCCTTGTCCACTTGTCATCTGGAGCTTCCTTGTCCACTTGCCATCTGGAGCTTGCGTCTTTGAATGGAAATCTGGTTAAAATGAGTGAACAAAATGACACATGACGTCTCGCAATATGAAACATGATGTCTAGCAATGAGATGTGACATCTAGCTATATGAGACATGACGTCTGGCAATGATGATGTGTGTTTGTGTCTCACAGGATGGCCAAGATCTTCCTCCCCCCATCACCTTTGACATCGAAGCCATCACAAAGCTGCCCCCTACACAGGTAATGATCTAGCCAAGGTTTTCACTCTTCCTTATAAGTCTGGGGTGTTGATGCTGGGGGTATAGATGCTGAGGTGAGGGTGCGGGGGGTACTCACCTGCATGATGTTCCCCTTCAACAATCTGGTGATTCTTGCTATGGATCATCAACGGAACTATGAAACAATTAAAAAATCGTCTTTCCTTAAAGTGCATTTCAAAATGTATGTTCATGTTACACTAGTCAAGGACTCCTACCAATTTGATCTCAGTGACATTTGTATGAACTTTTAATTGTTAGTGTTATATATTATTTATTTATTATTATTATTTTCATCAAGCTTTGAACCTGTTGATATTTTTTCAGGATCTAATATGAGATCATGAAATCAACATTACAACGTTGTTTATTAATGTTTTGGTATTGCATCTGCAGTGAACAAAGTGCCTAGATGTGTGGTACACAAAGACATTATAGGGTCGTTATATATGTCAGTGCAACATTGACCGTTTATTGGCATTATACACTTTGTGATCTGTCTCATGACACTAGACACTTTGTGACCTGTCTCATGACACTAGACACTTTGTGACCTGTCTCATGACACTAGACACTTTGTGACCTGTCTCATGACACTAGACATTTTGTGACCTGTCTCATGGCACTAGACACTTTGTGACCTGTCTCATGACACTAGACACTGTGACCAGTCTCATGGCAGTAGACACTTTGTGACCTGTCTCATGACACTAGACACTTTGTGACCTGTCTCATGGGTGTTATTCTTCTTATTTCCAGGGCAGTTTCTTCCTGAACGACCAGGTCAAGACTCTTGTGTGTGCATTTCTCCAGCAGTACGTATTTCTCAGTGCTTGTGCTATGTAGATCTACTTAAGTGTTTCACCCAGCATAATATATCAGAAGTTTGTTTTGTTAAATAGTCGACTTGTCTCAGCACAATAAATATTGTAGAATAAGTTGAACCTCCCTGACCCAAGTGTAGGAGTCGGAGGTTCTTTTCAAGATGGTCCATGTCAAGTTCTTATGAGTTCATAAAACATGAGATAAATGTGTTTGGAACAATCTCCTTGACAGTTAAAAAGCAAACCCCATGTAAACATGAAGAATTAATAGTTGTTGATACATAAATTTTGGTAATACTGGTTTTGATTGATCGCACAATAATTAGGTTTGTACAGAAGTCATGTTATGGGGACATGCTGATAAACAAACAATAATTAGGTTTGTACAGAAGTCATGTTATGGGGACATGCTGATAAACAAACAATAATTAGGTTTGTACAGAAGTCATGTTATGGGGACGTGCTGATAAACAAACAATAATTAGGTTTGTACAGAAGTCATGTTATGGGGACATGCTGATAAACAAAAAACGTATATATTGTGCCTCATAAATTATATTTTTGTACAAATTTGCAGCATATTACAGTAATGATAAACAATTGCTAATTATGCAGAATTTGTTCAGTTGTATAATTGTTAGCATTGTAATAAGATTTTTGTTTTAACATAAAGCCCCGCTAGATGCCATATTTGATTGAGGGAAATAATTATATGTTTCTGGCCATGTTACCCTGACAGCTGTGTCATTTTGTGTGCCTTATCTCTATTTTTCCAGATATTACACAATCTATGACAGCAGCAATAGAAGCGCCCTGCTTGAAGCCTATCATGAACAGGTGGGCAACTCAAGCGTGACGGGTTGTATGGTGTCATTGTTCTATAGCTTAAACCATGCAAGATGAATGATATTCGGAACTTTCTCCACAACCATATCCCTTAGGCCTTGTAATGATGCCAACTTTAAGAACCTTATAATGGTCCTTAAGTTGGCATCATTATCAAGGGGTATGGGTGTTGCGAAGCCATTGAAACAATACAGACGTTTTTTATTATGTAACATAATCAGGATAGTAGTAGTAGATTTGTGTCCAATTAATGTGTTAATACCTTCGAGTTGAGTTGTGATGCATAATTGTGGCAGTCAATAGACATCCTTGTAGTAGCCACAATGTCTGTTTCAGGTGTCTTTCTCCATGACTTACATGTTCAACCGAGCCTCATCCAGAGAGTAAGTAACACAATTTAATTTAACTCTGACTTCATTCACTTCGGGTCTTTATCAGAATATAATCCGAAAAAATTTTGAAGCCAACCCTTTCATGTGTCTTCCAGAAGTTAGTGCAAAAATCAGGTCACCTAGTGGAGGTGTGTCTTTTAACAGGGAATTTTGTTTTAGCAGAGAATTTCTAGGTCATGTTTTACTGTGACTACTGCTGATATGTGTAGCATTGCTATAATGTTTAGTGATTTATATCTGCAAAACATGTGCATGATTCATCCTTAGGGCCA
Source organism: Lamellibrachia columna (assembly GCA_963662155.1). Lineage (NCBI taxonomy): Eukaryota > Metazoa > Annelida > Polychaeta > Sabellida > Siboglinidae > Lamellibrachia > Lamellibrachia columna. The sequence goes on from OY759262.1 coordinate 65,507,480, forward strand.
GCACATTGGTGTCATATGTGCATGTTTCATCATTAGGGCCAGCACATTGGTGTCATATGTGCATGTTTCATCATTAGGGCCAGCACATTGGTGTCATATGTGCATGTTTCATCATTAGGGCAAGCACATTGGTGTCATATGTGCATGTTTCATCATTAGGGCCAGCACATTGGTGTCATATGTGCATGTTTCATCATTAGGGCAAGCACATTGGTGTCATATGTGCATGTTTCATCATTAGGGCAAGCACATTGGTGTCATATGTGCATGTTTCATCCTTAGGGCCAGCACATTGGTGTCATATGTGCATGTTTCATCATTAGGGCAAGCACATTGGTGTCATATGTGCATGTTTTATCCTTAGGGCAAGCACATTGGTGTCATGTGCATGTTTCATCCTTAGGGCAAGCACATTGGTGTCATGTGCATGTTTCATCCTTAGAGCAAGCACATTGGTGTCATGTGCATGTTTCATCCATAGGGCAAGCACATTGGTGTCATGTGCATGTTTCATCCTTAGAGCAAGCACATTGGTGTCATGTGTATGTTTCGTCCATAGGGCAAGCACATTGGTGTCATGTGCATGTTTCATCCATAGGGCAAGCACATTGGTGTCATGTGCATGTTTCATCCTTAGAGCAAGCACATTGGTGTCATGTGCATGTTTCGTCCATAGGGCAAGCACATTGGTGTCATGTGCATGTTTCATCCATAGAGCAAGCACATTGGTGTCATGTGCATGTTTCATCCATAGGGCAAGCACATTGGTGTCATGTGCATGTTTCATCCTTAGAGCAAGCACATTGGTGTCATGTGTATGTTTCGTCCATAGGGCAAGCACATTGGTGTCATGTGCATGTTTCATCCATAGGGCAAGCACATTGGTGTCATGTGCATGTTTCATCCATAGGGCAAGCACATTGGTGTCATGTGTATGTTTCGTCCATAGGGCAAGCACATTGGTGTCATGTGCATGTTTCATCCTTAGAGCAAGCACATTGGTGTCATGTGCATGTTTCGTCCATAGGGCAAGCACATTGGTGTCATGTGCATGTTTCATCCTTAGGGCAAGCACATTTGTGTCATGATCTGTCTGTGTTGATGTTATGAACATGATCCACGTTGTGTTGCAGACAAAACGACTTCTCCGCCTATCATCGAGACTCTCGCAACCTCAAGAAACTCATAGACTCTGGTATGTTCAACAAATCCCGCTGTCAGGTGCCGTGGCCTTCTGTACACAACTCCATCACGTTTTCTCATGTAGCACTATATGGTGCTTTAAGCTAATTTATAACATTGACTTTGTAAGTTGATGTATTTTTACATAAAAATGGCATCAACATAATCATCAGTTTAAAAATAAGTTTGTTGTCCTTGAATAATAATTAGATTTGTTTATTTATGATTTGTTTACAATTACTCAGTTGTCAAATGGCAATGCATCTAAATTACATTTTGTTACCACGTGTGATTTTTATGACAAGGCAACTATTTAATAATTTGGGAGACATTCCTCCAAACAATTAGCTTGTCAATTTCAAATATGGTTGTTAATTTCTAGTAATATCCCATTATTGGTAGGGTTATGTATGTGTCCTTGCGTCAGTTGTCAGTTGTTTGTGTGCTCCAGGCCGACGACAGAAGAACCTTCGCTGTGGCAGGTCAAATGTCATGTCACTTCTGTCGGAACTCCCTGTGACGCGACACGACCCAAACTCTTACGTCATTGATGTAAACCTTGCGTCGGTACGTCTGTCAGTTCCCACTGTATGATTCATTGGGGCATGTTAAAAAAACAGTCATTAATGTGTTCCCTTGTTGACATTATGTGCTAGATTATGTGTCAGTCATTTTAGGACATCAGAATAAGCACTGCGAGGGGCAGACTTGTTTATTAGTTTGTTAATTATTCAACTACATATTTAATAAGTTAACTGAAATGTTTGTGGATGATGTGTATGCTCTGTGGCTTTGTACAACTCACTGTATGGCACCAGTTGATGCCTGTACAACTAACTGTATGGTACCAGTTGATGCCTGTACAACTCACTGTATGGCACCCGTTGATGCCTGTATAACTCACTGTATGGTACCAGTTGATGCCTGTACAACTCACTGTATGGTACCAGTTGATGCCTGTACAACTCACTGTATGGTACCAGTTGATGCCTGTACAACTCACTGTATGGTACCAGTTGATGCCTGTACAACTCACTGTATGGCACCCGTTGATGCCTGTACAACTCACTGTATGGTACCAGTTGATGCCTGTACAACTCACTATATGGCACCCGTTGATGCCTGTACAACTCACTGTATGGTACCAGTTGATGCCTGTACAACTCATTGTATGGTACCAGTTGATGCCTGTACAACTCACTGTATTACTTTCTTACTTAATCCTCTTGGCCCCTTCAGGAGCATAGGGCGTCAACCATATTTCTCCACCTCACTCTCTTCTGGGTTAGAGCTTTGGCCTCTTGCCAGGTGACCCCCACTTTATCAAGATCTTGTAGTGTGGAGCGTCTCCAGTTTATTTTTGGCCTTCCTTGTCTTCTCTTTCCTTGTGGGTTATAGTCCAGTGCTTGTTTGGTTGTATTTGTTGGATCTTTTCTGAGTGTGTGGCCAATCCAGCTCCATTTTCTCCTCTTGACTGTAGTGCTTATTTCTTCCTGTTTGGTTTTCTTCCAGAGCTCTTTATTTGATATTTTGTTAGGCCACGATACCTTAAGGATGTATCGGAGGCGACTGTTGATGAAGACTCACTGTATCGCACCAGTTCATGCCTGTACAACTCACTGTATGGCACCAGTTGATGCCTGTACAACTCACTGTATGGTACCAGTTGATGCCTGTACAACTCACTGTATGGTACCAGTTGATGCCTGTACAACTCACTGTAATGCACCAGTTGATGCCTGTACAACTCACTGTATGGTACCAGTTCATGCCTGTACAACTCACTGTATGGCACCAGTTTATGCCTGTACAACTCACTGTATCGCACCAGTTGATGCCTGTACAACTCACTGTATGGTACCAGTTGATGCCTCTACAACTCACTGTATGGTACCAGTTGATGCCTGTACAACTCACTGTATGGCACCAGTTGATGCCTGTACAACTCACTGTATGATACCAGTTCATGCCTGTACAACTCACTGTATGGCATCAGTTCATGCCTGTACAACCCACTGTATGGTACCAGTTCATGCCTGTACAACTCATTGTATGGTACCAGTTCATGCCTGTACAACTCACTGTATGGCATCAGTTCATGCCTGTACAACCCATTGTATGGCATCAGTTCATGCCTGTACAACTCACTGTATGGCATCAGTTCATGCCTGTACAACCCACTGTATGGCATCAGTTCATGCCTGTACAACCCACTGTATGGTACCAGTTCATGCCTGTACAACTCACTGTATGGCACCAGTTGATGCCTGTACAACTCACTGTATGGCATCAGTTCATGCCTGTACAACTCACTGTATGGCATCAGTTCATGCCTGTACAACTCACTGTATGGTACCAGTTCATGCCTGTACAACCCACTGTATGGTACCAGTTCATGCCTGTACAACCCACTGTATGGTACCAGTTCATGCCTGTACAACCCACTGTATGGCATCATTTCATGCCTGTACAACTCACTGTATGGCATCAGTTCATGCCTGTACAACTCACTGTATGGCATCAGTTCATGCCTGTACAACCCACTGTATGGTACCAGTTCATGCATGTACAACCCACTGTATGGCATCAGTTCATGCCTGTACAACCCACTGTATGGTACCAGTTCATGCCTGTACAAGCCACTGTATGGCATCAGTTCATGCCTGTACAACCCACTGTATGGTACCAGTTCATGCCTGTACAACCCACTGTATGGTACCAGTTCATGCCTGTACAACTCAGTGTATGGCACCAGTTGATGCCTGTACAATTCACTGTATGGCATCAGTTCATGCCTGTACAACTCACTGTATGGCATCAGTTGATGCCTGTACAACCCACTGTATGGTACCAGTTCATGCCTGTACAACCCACTGTATGGCATCAGTTCATGCCTGTACAACTCACTGTATGGTACCAGTTCATGCCTGTACAACCCACTGTATGACATCAGTTCATGCCTGTACAACTCACTGTATGGCACCAGTTGATGCCTGTACAACCCACTGTATGGTACCAGTTCATGCCTGTACAACCCACTGTATGGTACCAGTTCATGCCTGTACAACCCACTGTATGGCATCAGTTCATGCCTGTACAACTCACTGTATGATACCAGTTGACGCCTGTACAACTCACTGTATGGCATCAGTTCATGCCTGTACAACTCACTGTATGGCATCAGTTCATGCCCGTACAACCCACTGTATGGTACCAGTTCATGCCTGTACAACCCACTGTATGGCATCAGTTCATGCCTGTACAACTCACTGTATGGCACCAGTTGATGCCTGTACAACCCACTGTATGGTACCAGTTCATGCCTGTACAACCCACTGTATGGTACCAGTTCATGCCTGTACAACCCACTGTATGGCATCAGTTCATGCCTGTACAACTCACTGTATGATGCCAGTTCATGCCTGTACAACTCACTGTATGGCACCAGTTCATGCCTGTACAACCCACTGTATGGCATCAGTTCATGCCTGTACAACCCACTGTATGGTACCAGTTCATGCCTGTACAACTCACTGTATGGCACTAGTTCATGCCTCGACCCACAGATTTACAGCTTATTTTGGTGATGATCAGAAGGAAAATATAATATCTGTCGTTTCATTCTTTCAGGCTTCAATGTTGAACTTCACAGTGCACGGCTTGTTTGAGGAAGGTGGGCACCTTTCTGTATCCTCTCATAATGTAGCATCAGTTGAAGATGTAATTTCAATGTACTATATAAATTATGCATTTCATGCACTACCCATTTGAATGTTTTGCTAAAAAATAGCTCATTGGTAAGTATATATTAGCATCATATATTGGAAATATTTATTATAAGTAGCCCTGGTGTAAGCATATCTGATGTCCACTTGTGTAAATTATCTGCATGGCTTATTTTCTACAAATATGTACATTACCTTGTTGATGGATGTTATTAATTTTGATGTTTTGTCATAGTTTGTCATTACCTTCAATTCTATGTGTATGCATAACAAATCCTCCTAGTATCGTGATAAAATTTGAATGTAAAAATGCATGAACATTTGTTAAATGTTAATAAACCATTGTTTTGTTCATCAGTAGTCAAGTCTGGCAAAGGTGCACTGCGCGCATTCAGTCGTCTCTTTGTCGCAGTCCCACAGGGCAGTGGGTAAGTCTTGGTACAGGACATTTTTTTAGAACTAGAAACACATCTGTATCGCATTCAGTCGTCTCTTTGTCGCAGTCCCACAGGGCAGTGGGTAAGTCTTGGTACAGGACATTGTTTTAGAACTAGAAACACACATCTGTATCGCATTCAGTCGTCTCTTTGTCGCAGTCCCACAGGGCAGTGGGTAAGTCTTGGTACAGGACATTGTTTTAGAACTAGAAACACACATCTGTATCACATTAAGTCATCTCTTTGTCGCCATCCCACAGGGCAGTGGGTAAGTCTTGGTACAGGACATTGTTTTAGAACTAGAAACACACATCTGTATCGCATTAAGTCGTCTCTTTGTCACCGTCCCACAGGGCAGTGGGTAAGTCTTGGTACAGGACATTGTTTTAGAACTAGAAACACACATCTGTATCGCATTAAGTCGTCTCTTTGTCACCGTCCCACAGGGCAGTGGGTAAGTCTTGGTACAGGACATTGTTTTAGAACTAGAAACACACATCTGTATCGCATTAAGTCGTCTCTTTGTCACCGTCCCACAGGGCAGTGGGTAAGTCTTGGTACAGGACATTGATTTAGAACTAGAAACACACATCTGTATCACATTAAGTCGTCTCTTTGTCGCCGTCCCACAGGGCAGTGGGTAAGTCTTGGTACAGGACATTGTTTTAGAACTAGAAACACACATCTGTATCGCATTCAGTCGTCTCTTTGTCACCGTCCCACAGGGCAGTGGGTAAGTCTTGGTACAGGACACTGTTTTAGAACTAGAAACACACATCTGTATCACATTAAGTCGTCTCTTTGTCGCAATCTCACAGGGCAGTGGGTAAGTCTTGGTACAGGACATTGTTTTAGAACTAGAAACACACATCTGTATCACATTAAGTCGTCTCTTTGTCACCGTCCCTCAGGGCAGTGGGTAAGTCTTGGTACAGGACATTGTTTTAGAACTAGAAACACACATCTGTATCGCATTCAGTCGTCTCTTTGTCGCAGTCCCACAGGGCAGTGGGTAAGTCTTGGTACAGGACATTGTTTTAGAACTAGAAACACACATCTGTATCGCATTCAGTCGTCTCTTTGTCGCAGTCCCACAGGGCAGTGGGTAAGTCTTGGTACAGGACATTGTTTTAGAACTAGAAACACACATCTGTATCACATTCAGTCGTCTCTTTGTCACCGTCCCACAGGGCAGTGGGTAAGTCTTGGTACAGGACATTATTTTAGAACTAGAAACACATCTGTATCGCATTAAGTCGTCTCTTTGTCACCGTCCCACAGGGCAGTGGGTAAGTCTTGGTACAGGACATTGTTTTAGAACTAGAAACACACATCTGTATCACATTAAGTCGTCTCTTTGTCGCAATCTCACAGGGCAGTGGGTAAGTCTTGGTACAGGACATTGTTTTAGAACTAGAAACACACATCTGTATCACATTAAGTCGTCTCTTTGTCACCGTCCCTCAGGGCAGTGGGTAAGTCTTGGTACAGGACATTATTTTAGAACTAGAAACACATCTGTATCGCATTAAGTCGTCTCTTTGTCACCGTCCCACAGGGCAGTGGGTAAGTCTTGGTACAGGACATTGTTTTAGAACTAGAAACACACATCTGTATCGCATTAAGTCGTCTCTTTGTCACCGTCCCACAGGGCAGTGGGTAAGTCTTGGTACAGGACATTGTTTTAGAACTAGAAATACACATCTGTATCACATTAAGTCGTCTCTTTGTCACCGTCCCACAGGGCAGTGGGTAAGTCTTGGTACAGGACATTGTTTTAGAACTAGAAACACACATCTGTATCACATTAAGTCGTCTCTTTGTCGCCGTCCCACAGGGCAGTGGGTAAGTCTTGGTACAGGACATTGTTTTAGAACTAGAAACACACATCTGTATCACATTAAGTCGTCTCTTTGTCACCGTCCCACAGGGCAGTGGGTAAGTCTTGGTACAGGACATTGTTTTAGAACTAGAAACACACATCTGTATCACATTAAGTCGTCTCTTTGTCGCCGTCCCACAGGGCAGTGGGTAAGTCTTGGTACAGGACATTGTTTTAGAACTAGAAACACACATCTGTATCACATTAAGTCGTCTCTTTGTCACCGTCCCACAGGGCAGTGGGTAAGTCTTGGTACAGGACATTGTTTTAGAACTAGAAACACACATCTGTATCACATTAAGTCGTCTCTTTGTCGCAGTCCCACAGGGCAGTGGGTAAGTCTTGGTACAGGACATTGTTTTAGAACTAGAAACACACATCTGTATCACATTAAGTCGTCTCTTTGTCGCCGTCCCACAGGGCAGTGGGTAAGTCTTGGTACAGGACATTGTTTTAGAACTAGAAACACACATCTGTATCACATTAAGTCGTCTCTTTGTCACCGTCCCACAGGGCAGTGGGTAAGTCTTGGTACAGAACATTGTTTTAGAACTAGAAACACACATTTGTATCACATTAAGTCGTCTCTTTGTTCCCGTCCCACAGGGCAGTGGGTAAGTCTTGGTACAGGACATTGTTTTAGAACTAGAAACACACATCTGTATCACATTAAGTCGTCTCTTTGTCACCGTCCCACAGGGCAGTGGGTAAGTCTTGGTACAGGACACTGTTTTAGAACTAGAAATACACATCTGTATTGCATTCAGTACCTGTTTATGAAAAGTCTTCAAGTCTGGGAATTATACTGTTACTTTGAAAAGACCATTCTTATTGGCATATAGTAGTGTTGCTGTCCACTTGCTGAATGACTCGACTGATGTTGTTCTTTACATTGCTGTGTATATGTTGAATGACTTGTCTGATGGTGTTGTTTGTATTGTAGAGTTGCCATCATCAATGAGGAGTTGTTTGTTACCAATCCAACATCAAAGCAACAAGAGGTGGGACCATCTTGAGTGATTCATCAGTTACAAATTAGGACCCTTCTTTGCTTCGTAATTACAGCATGCCTTATTAATGTTGTGATTAATGATATTTACCCATCTATGTTTGTTGTAAAGTGGTACAATAGAACCTTCCTAATAATCACCCCCAATACTAAGACCACCTCAGAAATATGAGCACATTTCCCAGTCCCTGAAATATTGAACCCCGGACAGTCAACTTGATCATCTAGAGCTGGTTAACTGGATCTTTCTCTGTTTACTTTGCATGTTTAATGTGTGGCGGATTTGTCTGAATTTAAGAGGGAAAACATTAGCATCTTGAAATTCTTTTTAATTAACATGAAAGTGAGTTGGAATTAAAAATGGTAATTTGATCTCATCCAGTGCTGACCGATCACATCACAATAATGATTGTTTTATTTTTGCACATTTCAGAATGCTTTCAAGAACCCCACGCCCACAACCGCGGTCAATCCCACTCCAGGTGGCAGCACTGTGTTGCCGGGGGCAACAGCAGGAGGAATGGTCGCCGTGACGACAGATGCACAGAAGGAAGAGATGATGCAACAGTTTTCTCTCCAGTCGGGCATGAACAACGACTGGACAAAAATGTGAGCTTACATTTATTTATTTATTATTATATTACTACATTGTAATAAATTTATTTTAGACTAATTATTAGTATTATTATTAACTATTTGTTTGTTTAGCAATTCTAGACCATGTTGTTAATTTTTAATATGCTGTGATATGTGGATTTGGCATACATCAAATATGATATATTATTAAAAATAAAATATATTATTATTTATCATACACAAATTTATAACACAATCTCTAATGGCTGTGCTAAGATAGTGTTGTATACCCTGGACTTGACAACAAGAACAAAATGCTACATAGCTCAAAATAATCCACTAATTAGCTTTTTAGCTCATTTGATTTTGGAGGGAAATGCTCAATACAAAGAAGAAGAGGAATATAATTTTAAATACTGCAAGAATATCTTGCCCAGAAACACGTACATCAAGGAGAAAATGCTAAAGCAGCTGTTCATTGGATGTGACATGACTGGGAGTCATTGACTAAAACTGGTTATTAAAGTACTTGTAGTTTGATTTCTGGAAATAAAATATACAGTGTAGTTATGAAACAGTATTTTCCAAAACGGTTAAAATAATATAGTTTGTAGAGGAAATAAGTACTTGTCATGTATACCTATATAACTTATGACAGTGACATCCGCTATAAGTACTTGTCATGTATACCTATATAACTTATGACAGTGACATCCGCTATAAGTACTTGTCATGTATACCTACATAACTTAATACAGTGACATCCGCTATAAGTACTTGTCATGTATACCTACATAACTTATGACAGTGACATCCGCTATAAGTACTTGTCATGTATACCTACATAACTTAATACAGTGACATCCGCTATAAGTACTTGTCATGTATACCTACATAACTTATGACAGTGACATCCGCTATAAGTACTTGTCATGTATACCTACATAACTTATGACAGTGACATCCGCTATAAGTACTTGTCATGTATACCTACATAACTTAATACAGTGACATCCGCTATAAGTACTTGTCATGTATACCTACATAACTTAATACAGTGACATCCGCTATAAGTACTTGTCATGTATACCTACATAACTTAATACAGTGACATCCGCTATAAGTACTTGTCATGTATACCTACATAACTTAATACAGTGACATCCGCTATAAGTACTTGTCATGTATACCTACATAACTTAATACAGTGACATCCGCTATAAGTACTTGTCATGTATACCTATATAACTTAATACAGTGACATCCGCTATAAGTACTTGTCATGTATACCTACATAACTTAATACAGTGACATCCGCTATAAGTACTTGTCATGTATACCTACATAACTTAATACAGTGACATCCGCTATAAGTACTTGTCATGTATACCTACATAACTTAATACAGTGACATCCGCTATAAGTACTTGTCATGTATACCTATATAACTTAATACAGTGACATCCGCTATAAGTACTTGTCATGTATACCTACATAACTTAATACAGTGACATCCGCTATAAGTACTTGTCATGTATACCTACATAACTTAATACAGTGACATCCGCTATAAGTACTTGTCATGTATACCTACATAACTTAATACAGTGACATCCGCTATAAGTACTTGTCATGTATACCTACATAACTTAATACAGTGACAACCGCTATACGGAACTTGTTGGAACTTGGGCAAATTGTTCCATACATCCAGTGTGCAGGGGAGGGTATATATAGCAAGAGGCCACTGTGTATGCAACTAGCCAGGCTTGTTAGTACTCATTAACCTGCATGGTAATGTCCCATGTTTCAGTTGTTCTCAAATGGTTTCAGGTGCCTTCTACAGAACGAGTGGAACTACGAGAAGGCGGCTCAGGTGTTTGCTGATCTGAAGGTGAGAGGACTGATGTGTGAATGAGAGGAGGCCTTCACCAGCAGCAACAGATGGTCCCTTTAGAACTGCTTGTAATTACACACTTGGCCTACAGTGGCACTTGACTTGTATGAGTTGTGTAAGATGTGCCTGGATGTCACCGTTATATCAGGGAAAGTCGATGACTGGGCGGAAGCTGTGGGTGGGCCAAACCTATGTATTTCCCTGATGTATGCATTAAATTATATTTAATATATCTCATTTTGAGATCTTTGCTTTTGGTTTGTTGACATTTTGCTAAAGCAACAACAAATTGATAGTGAAGTTTAGGCTTGTTTTACTCATAATTGTTAATTATTGAATATTTTTGTTTGTCAAGCCGCACATGCACACACGATGGGGGTCGTATGCACATGAACACACAATGGAAATGTGCACATGCACCGCACTCGCATAATAATGCATGAAGGCATACAGTCCTTGTACTAATTTGAAATAATTGGTTTGTTTTGCAGAGTAAAGGCAGCATACCTCCCGAGGCCTTTGTCAAGTGAACTGAGATTTCACTGTTGGGCAGCTGTTGCTCTGGCACAGCTTGTAAGGCCGTGACGTCGCTCGAGCATTTGTCATCACAAACATAGTCAAGAACACATGACAAATGGTGGATTATCTGTTTGTTGTCACTGCAAGATGAAGATTAAATGCATCTTAAGACAGACTAAGGACACGTGACTCATAGATGTATTTTGACATCATAGCTGTCGTGTGACGTCATAGATGTGATGTGACGTCATAGTTGTGGTGTGATCTAATGAGTCAGTCCAAGAGATCTCCCGTCCTCTAGACTTCTCTGCTATTAGATCTAGTATTGTAAATAAAAATTTATTTGCCATGGTCTGTAAAATGTGGCTCGGTTGTAGAAGGTTACATTAAAATATTCAGTAATCAGTTATTTTTATATATAAAAGTCATGTTTTGATTACTGAAATTGGATTTGCCTTGAACGTTGATTTGGTGACAGCCAAGAGTTCAGACAATGTTTATTGGAGTGGGGATGTGCCAGAATGTGGTGGAATGCAGTTTGTTTATTGGAGTGGGGATGTGCCAGAATGTGGTGGAATGCGGTTTGTGTTTTAAATGTGCCCTATGGCAAGCAGCTATTGGATGTGTGTTTTAGCAAATGTTTTAATTTGAGCTTGAACAGCACATTTTGTGTGGTTCCGTTAGAATTTGATAATGGCGATGTGAATATAAATCCAGTAATATCTACACTGGATGTACTAATTTAGAAACTGCACAAAACTCATGAACTGTACATATTTATTACTCGCAATAATCAGCTGCAGAATCGGTTGTTTATTTGCCAAGTCTCTATGTTTTTAAGCCAACCTGTTATGATATTGTAATTGAAGAATGTATCAGTCCACTGCAATAAGATAATAAGTTGGCCATATTTTGTCAGCTACAAGTTAGGATACATCTATAAGTTAGGATACATCCAAATGTCTGTAGTGGGACAAAATATAGAATTACCTGTAAGTTTGAGTGTACGTCTGACACGTCGTGAAATGTATGTTTGTATATAATGTATGTATGACAGTATTTGAGAAAGTGAAATATATTTGAGAAACTGTCGCCTTCTCCTCGTTATATATAATATATATATATATATATAGGTTACATTGAATGCAGCCGACGGTTCAGAGACCACTATTATTTGCAGAAGCGAACGTGCGCGCATACACAGCACGCATACACAGCACGCACAACACCCACTGGCTCCACACTCTTTATAATGGTAACGATACATACCAGTTCCAGATGCAACATTTCAGGAGGCTAAATCCGACTATTTAGGGCAGTTAATTGTAATGTAGCCTCGCTAAACCGGGGTCCTTAAAATAACCAATAGATACGAAATAGAATAAACAGTATGTGTTCTAAACGTTTATTTATTTAAAATCCAAACCAAATGGATAAGTGCAGTAACACAGTAACCTGATAAAACTGTATTATAACCATGGAATATCTGCTTTCTAACTAAAACTTACGACTCCCTAACCCACTACCTCTGACCACTGTACAGTCCAACAGCTAAACACAAACTGACAATACTTGTTCTTTCAAAAGTCAACCGATTATGCACGCACACACACGCGAACATATTCTTTCAAATAATTAATTGATTGTGCGCCAGACCCGCGCGAACGTGAATCAAAATAATAATTAGCTGGCGTTTATAGGTGTAACGCTTCGACGAGCGCCTACAGTAACTCCAGAAATGGTAGCTAAGAAAATAAAGGCAATGAAGGATAATAAATCACCGGGAGTGGATGGAATTCCTCCAAAACTACTATTGGAAACAGTAGAACAAATCAGTATACCACTTGCAAGTGTTCAACTTGTCATTAAAAGAGGGAGTTGATCCTTTTGAATGGAAAGAAGCAAACATCATACCACTATTTAAAAAGGGTTCGAAAAAGAAATCAGATAATTACAGGCCAGTGAATTTAACGTAGTGATTTGTAAATTATTAGAATGGTTAATTAAAGACCATAATTATGGTGAACTTCCTTGTTAGGCATAATTTATTAAATCCATCTCAACATGGATTCCTAAAAGCGAGGTCATGCTTAACAAATATGTTATGTTTTTTGGAAGAAATCACTAAGTGGATAGATGTGGGATCACCAGTAGATATTATCTACTTAGATTTTCAGAAAGCTTTTGACAAAATGCCACATCAAAGAGGACTACCTAAATTAAAAGCCCATGGTATCGGGGATGGCATAATTGACTGGATAGAACAATGGCTGGTTGACGGAAGACAGCGTGTTGTAGTAGATGGAGAGCTTTTAAACTGGAAATCAGTTTTTAGTGGGGTACTACAAGGATCAGTATTAGGACCTCTATTATTCTTAATATATATCAATGACTTACTATAATATGGGAGATTCTGTTCTAGGTACTACTGTAAAAGAAAACGACTTAGGGGTTACTATAAGCGCTGATATGAAAGTCTCAGAGCAGTGTGGTATTGCAGCTTCAAATGGTAATCAAATTCTTGGGTTGATTAGGAGAAACATAACATACAAGAAAAAGCTAATTATACCTCTGTATAAAGCAAAAGTTAGACCTCATTTATAATAATGTAAGAAGGATATAGACACTTGAACGCATACAGAGGAGAGAAGAACTGAGACCTTAGTTATGAAGAACTGAAAGAATGTGGTTTAACAATTCTAGAGACAAGGAAGTTAAGAGGGGATAATATTATGTTTTTCTCACTCAAGAAAGATAGTAGAACTAGAGGACAGGAGGTTAAATTAGTAAAGGATCAGTGTAGACTGGATATCAGGAAGTACTCGTTCTCGCAGAGGACAATAAATGAATGGAACACATTGTCTACGGATTGTGTAACTGCTAAAAGCGTGAATATGTTTAAAAACAAGTTTGACACATATCTCAGGAGGGCAGGTTACACGTAGATGAACATTGCTGGACTCTCGAAAAGCCAATGGCTTCTTGTCCACTTGCCATCTGGGCCTTTGACTTGGATGGCAAATCTTGTTAAATCTAAATCGTGTTACATTTTTTTTTGCATTTGTCCGACCCTACACAATTACCGCACTGATTTCGCTGTCACACAAATTATCTTCACCCGTTCATTAGCAACACGCCACTACAGCTTACGGCGACATAAACTGACATCAGCGTGACACCTGTCACCGACACCAACTGTGACATCATTACTTCAGCATGACACCTGTCACCGTGCTGTTGTATTGGCTAGATAAGCAAGTCGTGTTGATTCCGACGTTATGTTCCTCACTTAAACAACCTCAACTGTTCAATAAAACGAATACCGTCAGCCACTGCGTGCCACTTACAGGGTGGGTGACGGAGGTCGCCACTGCGTGCTACTGACAGGGTGGGGTGACGGAGGTCGCCACTGCGTGCTACTGACAGGGTGAGGTGACTGAGGTCACATGTACAGTTGATAAATTCTTCAGTTACGCGGACAATATTGCGATGGCAGGCGTGAAGCAACGTGTAGCCTGTAGCCGTAGGCCGTTTCTAGTTCTACTGTGCTTGAATTCTTACATGTTGTCTAACCTAAACCGTAAATTATATATATTCAACCTTAACATTCAGAAGTTCTAAACTGAACTGACTGACTTGAATGTTTAACATGACGATAGGAATGCTGGAAATTCGCAACCGTTCGATAGGCCATCTGATGACCACATTTCTGCTGTTGCAACGATTGTTGGCCACTTCTGCTTCTATGGAGGCGTCCGCGCGACTCCACGACACCTGGACGCCAAGAAGGGAGACAGCCGGCTGCAGGGTCGACACCTGCAGGCTGCCGTCGTGTGTGTGCGCCGGCAAGACGGCGCCGGGCGGTCTGGAGCGCGACCGTCTGCCACAGATCGTCACGTTCACTTTTGACGATGCAGTCAACAAAGAAGTGTTCGGCTTCTACGAGGTAGGCTCTACTAGGCATGCAAACATACATACATGGACGCATGCACGCACGCACGCACGCACGCACGCACGCACGCACGCACGCACGCACGCACGCACGCACGCACACACGCACGCACAAACACATACATATAACAGAGAGTGCGCATCTTTGTATTCACACCTAGGTTTTCTTGTAGAAGTTGTTCCCGCCCAACCGCACCAACCCGAACGGATGTCCCGTCAGTGCCACGTTCTTTGTGTCGCACCAGTGGACGGATTACAGCCTAGTCAAGCGGCTCTATCTCGCTGGACACGAGATCGCCAGTCACAGGTGTAATATATGCTAATTGCCGATTTACACGAGCGAGTTTACACGAGCCAGTTGGTTGACAGATGCAGTGTCGTGCAGTATCGCGAGGCATGAATCGGTCGTGTAAACACCATCGCGAGACCGATTAGAAATGGGGTTTTGTCCAATTTGTCCGACAGTCTGTCGCGATTTTGAAGCAGTGATAACTCAGCTCCAACCGCTAGCTGGAGCATCTGGTTTGATCTTTTATCAAAGCTCAAGTAGGGATTGGCGCGAGTCAATGTTTCGCACTCGTATATAAAAACGTCTAAACGCGCATATGATTTAACTGCGCAGTGTCATGCGATACGGTGTCACCCAACCAAATGGGGCACAGATCGCTCGTGTAAACCGGGTTTTATAATGATGAGCGGGAATTACAGTTATCTAAAATTAGACAACCCAGAATAAGAATTTTTTTTAAAGAAACGATCGGTGAACTTATGTTACATTTTGGTCAATGCCGCTCTTTAAAGATGGGAAGTTTGTTTGTTTACCGTCCAAATGATTCGCTATAATCCGTGTGAGTAAACCATGTTACGTATTTTAGTTTAGATGCAGTGCTGCCATCACCAACTGCTCACCTCGTTAGGCACATCACAACACAACTATCGTTATAAGCCAATGAAATGGGCACCTGACAATGTTTGGCTAATTCTGGCTTAATTATTATATATTCTAAATCACTGTAAGCCACTGCCTCAAAAAGCATACAAATCCAGCCATTCCACTACAAATCCTGTTGGCGGACAACTGCAATGGCATCGTTGGCAAATGTGACTTATTACTAGCGTTTGTCTCCTCTGTCGCCGCAGTGTCTCTCATCGCATGCCACAGACGTGGTGGAGAAACTCCTCCTACAGCGACCTCAAGCGGGAATTGAACGGACAAAGGCATCAGCTGACACGAGCGGCTGCAGTGCCCCCTGGCGAAGTGCGCGGGTTGCGAATGCCTTTCCTCGAGGTTGCGGGCAACAAACAATTCCAGGTGTGAATGACACGTGGCTTATGATCAGTGTTTCGTATGTAAGCTGTAGCGCCACTGTGTGATAGCATGGTAAACTAACGGGTGACTAAGCTTTGGCCACCCCCTTTGGCTTCCCATTGTGGCCCCCCCTTTAGCCTCCCCTTTGGCCTCGCTACAAAATGCCTAACACGAAACCTTTGAAACCTAAAAACGCACTGACTATTTACCGAGCAGCTCTGGAAATAACAGCCCATAATTCGTTATTTCCCGAGCAAACCGGAAGCTGATTTAACCAATCAAAACGCAGGATGGAATATTTCCTATTCCCCCGCCAATTCAGAACTGGAGCATTCATTAGCTCGGCCGATTTTGCCCACGATGGACGTGGGCAGGAAATTTGCATGTTGGACTGATTTTTTTTTATTAATGAATTAAAAATTCCCTTTTTGGGCCTATTTTAATCTACATTGGACATGCGTTGTCATTTTAATTTTCAGAGCATGCTCTGAAAATAAGGCTGTGCAGCTATGATTTTATAATTATAGTTATTTCTCCATGTTATTTCATCTAAAAAGCAAATATTTCCTTAAAAATACAAATACAAATGTATCAGATATAACAGAGCTGCTCTGAAAATAAGCTTCTGATCGGCCTTTATTTTCAGAGCTCTGAAAATAAGCATCTGGTCGGCCCTTATTTTCAGAGCATGCTGTTAAAATAAAACTGTGCAGCTTTGAGTTTATCTAGTTACTTTTCCACGTTATTTCATCTACAAAGCAATTATTTCCTTGAAAATACAAATATAAAAGTAGCAGATATAACAGAGCTGTTCTGAAAATAAGCCTCTGATCGGCCCTTATTTTCAGAGCATGCTCTGAAAATAGCCTAAACCTAAAAAAAAAGGTCCGTATTGTGCGCTTCTTCTTTCATACACACAGCCTCCTTCCTTTGTGTCACCTCCAGCAGGCGAATCTCCTTCCTTTGTTTCATCTCCAGCAGGAGAATCTACTTCCTTTGTTTCATCTCCAGCAGGAGAATCTCCTTCCTTTGTGTCATCTCCAGCAGGAGAAACTCTTTCCTTTGTTTCATCTCCAGCAGGAGAAACTCTTTCCTTTGTTTCATCTCCAGCAGGAGAATCTCCTTCCTTTGTTTCATCTCTAGCAGGAGAATATCCTTCCTTTGTTTCATCTCCAGCAAGTGAATCTCTTTCCTTTGTTTCAACTCCAGCAGGCGAATCACCTTCCTTTGTTTCTTCTCCAGAAGGCGAATATCCTTCCTTTGTTTCATCTCCAGCAGGAGAATCTCCTTCCTTTGTTTCATCTCTAGCAGGAGAATATCCTTCCTTTGTTTCATCTCCAGCAAGCGAATCTCTTTCCTTTGTTTCAACTCCAGCAGGCGAATCACCTTCCTTTGTTTCTTCTCCAGCAGGCGAATCTCCTTCCTTTGTTTCTTCTCCAGCAGGCGAATCTCCTTCCTTTGTTTCTTCTCCAGCAGGCGAATCTCCTTCCTTTGTTTCTTCTCCAGCAGGCGAATCTCCTTCCTATCTGTCACCTCCAGCAGGCGAATCTCCTTCCTTTGTTTCATCTCCAGCAGGCGAATCTCCTTCCTTTGTTTCTTCTCCAGCAGGCGAATCTCCTTCCTTTGTTTCTTCTCCAGCAGGCGAATCTCCTTCCTTTGTTTCTTCTCCAGCAGGCGAATCTCCTTCCTTTGTTTCTTCTCCAGCAGGCGAATCTCCTTCCTTTGTTTCTTCTCCAACAGGCGACTCTCCTTCCTTTGTTTCTTCTCCAGCAGGCGAACCTCCTTCCTTTGTTTCTTCTCCAGCAGGCGAATCTCCTTCCTTTGTGTCACCTCCAGCAGGCGAATCTCCTTCCTTTGTTTCTTCTCCAGCAGGCGAATCTCCTTCCTTTGTTTCATCTCCAGCAGGCGAATCTCCTTCCTTTGTTTCTTCTCCAGCAGGCGAATCTCCTTCCTTTGTTTCTTCTCCAGCAGGCGAATCTCCTTCCTTTGTTTCTTCTCCAGCAGGCGAATCTCCTTCCTTTGTTTCTTCTCCAGCAGGCGAATCTCCTTCCTTTGTTTCTTCTCCAGCAGGCGAATCTCCTTCCTTTGTTTCTTCTCCAACAGGCGAATCTCCTTCCTTTGTTTCTTCTCCAGCAGGCGAACCTCCTTCCTTTGTTTCTTCTCCAGCAGGCGAATCTCCTTCCTTTGTGTCACCTCCAGCAGGCGAATCTCCTTCCTTTGTTTCTTCTCCAGCAGGCGAATCTCCTTCCTTTGTTTCATCTCCAGCAGGCGAATCTCCTTCCTTTGTTTCTTCTCCAGCAGGCGAATCTCCTTCCTTTGTTTCTTCTCCAGCAGGAGAA
This sequence comes from Lamellibrachia columna, assembly GCA_963662155.1. NCBI lineage: Eukaryota > Metazoa > Annelida > Polychaeta > Sabellida > Siboglinidae > Lamellibrachia > Lamellibrachia columna. The sequence continues at coordinate 65,526,306 of OY759262.1, forward strand.
TCTCCTTCCTTTGTTTCTTCTCAAGCAGGAGAATCTCCTTCCTTTGTGTCACCTCCAGCAGGCGAATCTCCTTCCTTTGTTTCTTCTCCAGCAGGCGAATCTCCTTCCTTTGTTTCATCTCCAGCAGGCGAATCACCTTCCTTTGTTTCTTCTCCAGAAGGCGAATCTCCTTCCTTTGTTTCATCTCCAGCAGGCGAATCTCCTTCCTTCGTTTCTTCTCCAGCTGGCGAATCACCTTCCTTTGTGTCACCTCCTGCGGGCGAATCTCCTTCCTTTATGTCACCTCCAGCAGGCGAATCTCCTTCCTTTGGTTCATCTCCAGCAGGAGAATCTACTTCCTTTGTTTCATCTCCAGCAGGAGAATCTCCTTCCTTTGTGTCATCTCCAGCAGGAGAAACTCTTTCCTTTGTTTCATCTCCAGCAGGAGAAACTCTTTCCTTTGTTTCATCTCCAGCAGGAGAATCTCCTTCCTTTGTTTCATCTCTAGCAGGAGAATATCCTTCCTTTGTTTCATCTCCAGCAAGCGAATCTCTTTCCTTTGTTTCAACTCCAGCAGGCGAATCTCCTTCCTTCGTTTCTTCTCCAGCTGGCGAATCTCCTTCCTTTGTGTCACCTCCAGCGGGCGAATCTCCTTCCTTTGTGTCACCTCCAGCAGGCGAATCTCCTTCCATTGCTTCTTCTCCAGCAGGCGAATCTCCTTCCATTGCTTCTTCTCCAGCAGGCGAATCTCCTTCCTTTTTTTCATCTCCAGCAGGCGAATCTCCTTCCTTTGCTTCTTCTCCAGCAGGCGAATCTCCTTCCTTTGTTTCATCTCCAGCAGGAGAATCTACTTCCTTTGTTTCATCTCCAGCAGGAGAATCTCCTTCCTTTGTGTCATCTCCAGCAGGAGAAACTCTTTCCTTTGTTTCATCTCCAGCAGGAGAAACTCTTTCCTTTGTTTCATCTCCAGCAGGAGAATCTCCTTCCTTTGTTTCATCTCTAGCAGGAGAATATCCTTCCTTTGTTTCATCTCCAGCAAGTGAATCTCTTTCCTTTGTTTCAACTCCAGCAGGCGAATCACCTTCCTTTGTTTCTTCTCCAGAAGGCGAATATCCTTCCTTTGTTTCATCTCCAGCAGGAGAATCTCCTTCCTTTGTTTCATCTCTAGCAGGAGAATATCCTTCCTTTGTTTCATCTCCAGCAAGCGAATCTCTTTCCTTTGTTTCAACTCCAGCAGGCGAATCACCTTCCTTTGTTTCTTCTCCAGAAGGCGAATATCCTTCCTTTGTTTCATCTCCAGCTGGCGAATCTCCTTCCTTTGTTTCATCTCCAGCAGGCGAATCTCCTTCCTTTGGTTCATCTCCAGCAGGCGAATCTCCTTCCTTTGGTTCATCTCCAGCAGGAGAATCTCCTTCCTTTGTTTCATCTCCAGCAGGAGAATCTCCTTCCTTTGTTTCATCTCCAGCAGAAGAAACTCTTTCCTTTGTTTCATCTCCAGCAGGAGAATCTCCTTCCTTTGTTTCATCTCCAGCAGGAAAATCGCCTTCCTTTGTTTCATCTCCAGCAAGGGAATCTCTTTCCTTTGTTTCATCTCCTGCAAGATAATCTCCTTCCTTTGTTTCATCTCCAGGAACAGAATCTCCTTTCTTTGTGTAATTTCCATCAGGAGAATTTCCTTCCGCCTAATTCTTGAACTTAGCACCTCTGTTCTTGGTCATTTTTCATCGGCAACTTTATACTTAGTGTCGTTCACCAAACATCGGCTGTGGCTATTACTTTAGTCCGAACAAAAACATACAGAACTGTCGCCACTTTGGTGTGTTGTACAGACACGTGGGAACATTCTACAGAATGCGTCACTGAAGAATGAATCCATTTGTCCACAGATGATGGCGGACGTGAGCTTCTTGTACGACTCGTCCTTCATGACTGGCCCCGCTGTGGACGGCGGCGTCTGGCCATTCACGCTGGACTACGCACCACCGCCCACGTAATGACTGTTGTTTTTTTGGAATGTGCATTTGACATGTGATGGTCGTAGTGGTCGTTGTGGTCGTAGTTGTTGTAGTGGTCGTTGTGGTCGTAGTGGTTGTAATGGTCGTAGTGGTCGTTGTGTTCGTAGTGGTCATAGTGGTTGTGGTGGTCGTAGTGGTCGTAGTGGCTGTTGTGGTCGTTGTGGTCGTAGTGGTTGTAATGGTCGTAGTGGTTGTAATGGTCGTAGTGGTCGTTGTGTTCGTAGTGGTTGTGGTGGTCTTAGTGGTCGTAGTGTTTGTAGTGGTCGTTGTGGTCGTAGTGGTCGTAGTTGTCGTTGTGGTCGTAGTGGTCGTCGCAGCATTAATACGAATGATGAACTGTTTTTTTGTTACACAGCGCCAACCCGTTTATTGTATAGATCAATGCGTTTTATCAAAAAATTAAATTAATTAACAGGCGACTGTTTCTACCCAGGTCGTGTACGAACAAGAACTGTCCAAGTGGTCAGTTCCCCGGCTCGTGGGAGGTGCCCTTGAGCCGCTGGCTTGGACCAGACGGGATCCCGTGTGCCATGGTCGACGGCTGCGCCGTGCCCACCGACGACCGGCAGGGGGCGCTGACCTACCTACAGCGCAACTTCGAGCGCTTCTATCGGGGCAACCGCGCACCTTTCGGCGTCAACATGCACGCTGTATGGCTGCGACCGCGGTGCCGTCTGGCGGCAATGTTGCAGTTCCTCGAGTCGATCACGAAACTTGACGACGTCTACGTCATCAGTGTCTACCAGTTGATTGATTGGATGCGCTCCCCCCGACCGGTCAACGAACTAAAGCGGTTCGCCCCCTGGCGGACGTCGTGCAACAACAGACACCTGGCGAGGGTACTTTCGGCAGATATGACGACAAGATCGACGCTGGCGAAAGTCACGCGACGTCACGAGTTTAGAGTAGGGAAGAAAAACCGCAAGGGTAAGCGAAACGACGTCGCCGTCGCGTCAGACGACACTGATACTGTGCCTAGAGGCGGAGAAGGCGGGAGAGGCGTACACCGCGCAGGCCGACGTCAATCGCCCTTTCACCCGACTGGAACCCGCAATACAACTAACACAATGAGGCGCCACTTCCACCAAGGATTCTCGGCAGGTGGGGGCGCCACCAGCGGAGTCGTGACGTCACCGCGTTTGTGTCATTGTCTGGTGATTCTAGGTGGATACGTCGTAGTGAAATGAAACGGTACAAACCACATCAAAGGTCGCAAAAAGTTCTCGTTTTTCGCAGTGAGGCAAGAATAAAATCATAACATCCCATTTGTCGGATTCATTTGTAGAACCACTTATGCAAAAAATTATATGTGAAGATGTTAAAGCATTGTGTTGGCTTAATGCATGCACACATGCACACATGCACACATACATACATATACACAAGTACATATATACATAGATACTAGTAAACATAAATTAAAGCATTAATGCGCGAATATAGGCTGCTTTCGGCGCAGCGACAGTTCATTTGCACAGGAAACACGTTCTTTCAAATACTTGTGAGACGGTAACAAGAAATGCTCTTACTCCCACTCGCACGCACTCACATACACATACGCACGCACTCACATACGCACGCACGTAAAACATGCGAACGCGCAAACACATCATAGTACATACAAACACACATGCCGGTACGCACGCACGCTCGCACGAAAGCGCGAGCGCGCGCACACACACATACACACACGTAGTTGTTGAGTTTGTCGGCAGGCGGCAGCACGCAACCTAAGTACGTACGTACAACTTATGCGGGAATAGTTTAGAATTATTGATCTACCTGAAGAGAGCAGAGTGAATATTTTATTCTGGCTACCATTGGAACGGGTCTCTCAATTGTTGGAACATTTTAATGTGCGATTTTGGTTTGTCTTGTGGGCAATTTTGATAACGTATTAAAAAAGATCCTTAACCTATCCTCCCTCAATATCCTACCACACCGTGGAAAGTAACTGACTGGAGGACACATCGAACAGAACATATTGCAGTGGTATGATTGGTCGGTCCAAGCGGCCGACTATTCCCTGGAATAGGACTAACAGTGGAAAAGACTGATGGTAAAATCGCATAGAATCCATAGATAGTAGATCAACATTTGAGAGGAAGCTTAATAGCTTAATAATGTTGTTGTTTTTATAGCGTGGATAAGGATCAGACACTACACATTCTCATGTCCATGTTGTGCTCGGTGTTTTCAAGTCACCCGTTGCCAAGGGCGTCCGCAGGATTCTCTTCTAGGAATGTGGAGCAACATGCGATACCATCCGCCATCTAATTTTTATCAGAAATCTATACATTTACTAAAATGTTAACTTTCAATAAACAGCTATGACATTATTAAACATGATTAGGATATGTGCACAAATGGTGCATCAAAGACACTGCATGATGTGAACTCGCCCTTGACCAGGAAACGTTGACCACAACGTCAATCACTGCTGCCTGTTCGCGTTTAGATCCACTCAGCTTCCCCCCCCCCCACCCCCGGGCGGGCATTGTTGTGCTCGCTTGTCGAAGTGGATAGCTGAACACACGCGGTAGGTATTATGAACCGTGAAGCGGCCAGGACAGCATGTTAGTGCAATTGTCGAAGTGGATAGCTGAACACACGCGGTAGGTATTATGAACCGTGAAGCGGCCAGGACAGCATGTTAGTGCAATTGTTCTGGTATATCGTGTATAGTAGGATCTAATGTAATGTGTATGGAACAGGGGGAGAAACACACATCGGTGTTTCGAAGACGTTCGCATTCCTTTCGGCAGTGTGCTTCCTCTCAGTTTCTACACGTATACGGGTGTCTGGGGTGTCTTGGTATGCGGGTGTCTGGGCATGCGGGTGTGTTTATACGGGTGTCTAGGTATACGGGTGTCTGGGTATGCGGGTATCAGGATATACGGGTATACGGAATTTGTGTATACCATGTTGTCATGGCTACTGCAACTAACCACTGGAACTCTTGTATTTCATTTTCTAACACAGATGTCAACAAAATTACGCACACGTGCGTACATTTTTCTACATTACAGTCTGTGACATTACATTCTGTGACATTACAGTCTGTGACATTACATTCTGTTACATTCACATTAAACTTGGAAACTGACAAAACACTGAGTTTGCATGTGACCTGTTCTCCGCAGACAGCGTCAATAACGTCGAGTTGTCTGTAAAACGCTAGTTTGTGCATACAGTGCACACACCAAGTGTGAACATACAGTGCACACACCAAGTGTGAACATACCAATAGATTATACAGAAATACTTTACATTGTTTGTGCGTACAGAGGGTGCTACATACACTGGCCGCCACACTATCCTTGCACAAATATGTGAGCTGTCTAAAGTGGACGGTGTAGCAATTCCAGAAAATCACAACCATTTTGTGTGTGCGTGCGTGTGTGCGTACGTGAGTGCGTGCGCGTTCGCGTGCGCATGCGCGTGCGCGTCTGTATTGAAGCATTCACTTGTTCATTACAAATACATCGGCATCTTAAACATAGCCATAATTTCCAAACGCTACTGACAGCTACGGTCTAGTTTAAACAACCATATAATATGGCCCTTGAACCAGTGTCAACTTCCAAGAAACTGGGATTTATATCACAAACGCTGCAGGGTGAAACCTTTAGGATTGGCTACGCTAGAGTCTATCACAAAGGGGACGCCTCTAACGTCTCCAGGAACTTGAGCGAGGTCGAGTAGAAGAGCAACGTGACGGCATTGACGGGGAACGCGCGCAGACAGGTGACGCCGAGCCCAGTGTAGAAGATCTTCACTCCGCCTTCGTGGTACATCTTGACGGCGCAGTTCAACAGACCCGTGTACCTGCTCTTAATCACGTCCGCCTGGAGTCGACTCTTGATGACGTCGAAGGGGAAGCACGCGGTCCACGAGGCGACGCCGGCGAACCCGCCTACGGTCATGGTCGTGACGACCCCGCGAGGCAGAAGGTCGCCCAGGTATTCGTAGACGAAGACGTACAGGCCGAAGGTCGGGATGTCCCTGATGACCATGGTGCGGAGTCCGCGGTAGAAGCCCACGACGCCGTTGTGTCGGTAGATCCAGCCGGCGCACGCCCTCGGCCCGGCGAAGTGCTTCATGCCCGCCTGGGGACAATCTACAACACGTCACGGGGACTGTATTTACTCGTGTTTACCTTCACACAATTTAGACTGCAATGCTTAACATGCGCGGTTGTTGAAAATGATGATACACAAAATCACCCGTGTCATTGATATGGAGGGCAGTAACATTTACGAAGTTACATTGCGTGTGTCAGAACGAACTGACAATTCAAAGTATCACAATTCTCATTAGCATTTTGTAATTTAGTTTTCCTTGCGTGAAATTAAAACATTTGACGAGTATCGTAGTCTAGCGTCACAGTGAGTGGACAGCATTCACAAATGCACATAAATCACCAGTTTGATCTACCTGTAGATACGTCAATTGTGGCCGTGCGTTGATAATTTGTTTTGTCGACGTTGCATGATTATTACTTAGAACGCGCAATGAAGCAATAAACCGCAATAATGATTATTTTTATATTTTTAATGTGAATATAATGCACACAATATAAACTATTCGTTAAACATTGTACAATTCTAACTTCGCTTTTCATACTTTGACTGTGGACACAGTTGTAGGCAAGCGGTTCGGATGCGCGGCTGGGCACATTTCAATGGGAGTGGAAGCCGTCGAGTGATCTGGGCACATTTCAATGGGAGTGGAAGCCGTCGAGTGATCTGGGCACATTTCAATGGGAATGGAAGCCGTCGAGTGATCTGGGCACATTTCAATGGGAGTGGAAGCCGTCGAGTGATCTGGGCACATTTCAATGGGAGTGGAAGATGTCGAGTGATCTGGGCACATTTCAATGGGAGTGGAAGCCGTCGAGTGATCTGGGCACATTTCAATGGGAGTGGAAGCCGTCGACTGATCTGGGCACATTTCAATGGGAATGGAAGCCGTCGAGTAATCTGGGCACATTTCAATGGGAGTGGAAGCCGTCGAGTGATCTGGGCACATTTCAATGGGAGTGGAAGATGTCGAGTGATCTGGGCACATTTCAATGGGAGTGGAAGCCGTCGAGTGATCTGGGCACATTTCAATGGGAGTGGAAGCCGTCGACTGATCTGGGCACATTTCAATGGGAATGGAAGCCGTCGAGTGATCTGGGCACATTTCAATGGGAGTGGAAGCCGTCGAGTGATCTGGGCACATTTCAATGGGAGTGGAAGATGTCGAGTGATCTGGGCACATTTCAATGGGAGTGGAAGCCGTCGAGTGATCTGGGCACATTTCAATGGGAGTGGAAGCCGTCGACTGATCTGTGCAGGCATGCATTCGCAGATGTAGGTAATAATGTACAATCTTGTAGACACTAATATACATGCATAACATATACGTACCTACCCCGGATAAACGTATACCAGTATTTCCAGGGAGGGGCAAGAAAGAAGATATATATATATTGTGTGTGTGTGTGTGTGTGTGTGTGTGTGTGTGTGTGTGTGTGTGTGTGTGTGTGTGTGTGTGTGTGTGTGTGTGTGTGTGTGTGTGTGTGTGTGTGTGTGTGTGTGTGTGTGTGTGTGTGTGTGTGTGTGTGTGTGTGTGTGTGTGTGTGTGTGTGTGTGTGTGTGTGTGTTATCCCGGATAAACGTATACCTGTGCACAAACGTATCTTTGCAAATGTCCACCTTAATACATCTCCTCTTTACCCGAAAGGTTTAATAGAACTAATCAAGAACTAATGAGTTGCATCTAATAGTAACTAGTAACCAAGGAAGCCGTTCTGGCGGGTCATGCAGTTTAACAAGATTTAACAAGATTTGCCATCCAAGCCAAAGGCCCAGATGGCAAGTGGACAAGGAAGCCATTGGCTTATCGAGAGTCCAACAATGTTCATCTACTTATAACCCGCCCTCCTGAGATATGTGTCAACCTTGTTTTTAAACATATTCACGCTGCTAGCAGTTACACAATCTGTAGACAATTTGTTCCATTCATTTATTGTCCTCTGTGAGAACGAGTGCTTCCTGATGTCCAATCTACATTGATCCTTTACTAATTTTACCTCATGTCCTCTAGTTCTGCTATCCTTCTTGAGTGAGAAAAACATATTTCTATTAATATTTTCATACCCATTCAATATCTTAAACACTTCAATATGATCTCCTCTTAACCTCCTTGTCTCTAGAGTTGTTAAACCACATTCTTTCAGGCGTTCTTCATAACTAAGGTCTCTAAGTTCTGGAATCATTTTAGTTGCTCTCCTTTGTATGCGTTCAAGCGTATCTATATCCTTCTTACGATATGGTCTCCATGCTTGTATACAGTATTCTAAATGAGGTCTAACTATTGCTTTATAAAGAGGTATAATCAACTTTTTTCCCTTGTATGTTATGTTTCTTCTAATCAATCCAAGAATTTGATTACCCTTTGAAGCTGCAATACCACACTGCTCTGAAACTTTCATATCAGAGCTTATTGTAACTCCTAAGTCCTTTTCTTTTACAGTAGTACCCAGAACAGTATCTCCCATTTTATAGTTTACATTCAAGTTCCCATGTCCTGTATGTAGGCATTTACATTTCCCAAAATTGAACAGCATCTGCCATTTCTCAGACCATTTCACTAATCTGTCTAGATCGTTTTGTAAATGTTGTTTATCACCATCAGTATTAACCTTTCTAAACAGTTTTGTGTCATCCGCAAATTTCAGTACGTTACTTGTTATACTGTCGTCCAAGTCATTGATATAAATTAAGAATAATATAGGTCCTAATACTGATCCTTGAGGTACCCCACTCAAAACCGATTTCCAATTTGAAACTTCTCCATCTACTACAACTCGTTGTCTTCTGTCAGTCAGCCATTGTTCTATCCAGTCAGTTATGCTATCCCCGATACCATGGGCTTTTAATTTAAGTAGTAATCTTTGATGTGGCACTTTGTCAAAAGCTTTCTGAAAATTTAAGTAGATAATATCTACTGGCGATCCCACGTCTATCCACTTAGTGATTTCTTCCAAAAAACATAACATATTTGTTAAGCATGACCTCGCTTTAAGGAATCCATGTTGAGATGAATTTAATAATTTATGCTTAACGAGGAAGTCCACCATATGGTCTTTAATTAACCTTTCTAATAATTTACAAATCACTGACGTTAAACTCACTGGTCTGTAATTTTCCGACTTATTTCTCGAACCCTTTTTAAATAATGGTATGATGTTTGCTTCTTTCCATTCAAACGGAACAACTCCCTCTTTTAATGACAAGTTGAATACTCTTGCAAGTGGTATACTGATTTGTTCTACTGTTTCCATTAGTAATTTTGGAGGAATCCCATCCACTCCCGGTGATTTGTTATCCTTCATTGCCTTTATTTTCTTAGCTACCAATTCTGGAGTTACAACTAACGGACCTAAATAGTCAGATTTAGCTTCCTGAAATTTAGCATCAGCAACTGGTAATGAACTAATATCTTCTTTGGTAAACACAGAACTGAAGTAACCATTTAGGTCTTCCGCCATTAAAAAACCCCTGTGATACTATATTTCCAGCACTGTCTTCTAGAGGTCCAACCTTGTCTTGTACGTTTTGTTTACTCCTGACATATGCATAAAAACTCTTGCTGTCATGTTTTATGTTACATGCTAGTTTTTGCTCATAGCTTCTTTTAGATTGTCTGATTTCAGTTGTAGCTGCATTAAGTGCCTCTTTGTAATTTGCATAGTCTTCTTCCAATTGTATCTAATTTGCATAGTCTTCTTCCAATTGTATCTAATTGTAACTAGTAACTAGGGAAGCCGTTCTGGCGGGTCATGTAGTTGCATCTAATTGTAACTAGTAACTAAGGAAGCCGTTCTGGCGGGTCATGCAGTTGTATCTAATAGTAACTAGTAACTAAGGAAGCCGTTCTGGCGGGTCATGCAGTTGTATCTAATTGTAACTAGTAACTAAGGAAGCCGTTCTGGCGGGTCATGTAGTTGCATCTAATTGTAACTAGTAACTAGGGAAGCCGTTCTGGCGGGTCATGCAGTTGTATCTAATAGTAACTAGTAACTAAGGAAGCCGTTCTGGCGGGTCATGCAGTTGTATCTAATTGTAACTAGTAACTAGGGAAGCCGTTCTGGCGGGTCATGTAGTTGCATCTAATTGTAACTAGTAACTAAGGAAGCCGTTCTGGCGGGTCATGTAGTTGCATCTAATTGTAACTAGTAACTAAGGAAGCCGTTCTGGCGGGTCATGCAGTTGTATCTAATAGTAACTAGTAACTAGGGAAGCCGTTCTGGCGGGTCATGCAAACACCACAATATTTTTACATTGCACTGAATATCAAGAGAAATAATTATGAACATAACGTTATGTTTTGTTCTACTAAGTTCTTAATAATCCATATAGAAAGTAAATGTTTTAACAAATAAGTGTGTGCGCTATACTGTACACAGATGTTCAAGGTGATAAGATATACGCTATACTGTACACAGATGTTCACGGTGATAAGATATACGCTATACTGTACACAGATGTTCAAGGTGATAAGATACTAGTAAGAAACTCCGTAGAGTCTGAGCTACTGTCGAGACTGCACCTTCAAGTCCGTCTCCTGGCGGCTGGAGTCATCAGAATCTTAATTAATTAATTCAAAGATTCATGACACCCGCTATTAGCCTTAATTAAACCGTCGAAATGTGGGAATTAAATGCATTTGTTCTCCCTCCGTGCAAGCCACCCGTCAAATGTAATTACTGGCAACAAGGCTTAATGCGATATATCTCAAATCTAATAAATCTGCCGAAACCCAACTGCAGTCGTTTGTAAATGCAAACATATGTCAGACAAGAATCTTGAGTAATATGTCCTTTCCAGAATCATGATTTCACTACAATATTTTCACGTTAGACCATTTATAATGCTCATATGGCACATGACCCTTAATCCTGAAGAAAGCTCACAGTAAGAGAGCAATGATTGTAGGAGTTGACTAGAACAGTGGATAGCGAAAGTAATGAAGTGTAGATAATTGTTAGTCTGTGTTTGGGCCAACATTTCTGTCAAAAATGAATCTTGCCTGTTGGACAGTTTGAAGGTGCCCCGAGTCTATTGGTCTACCTAGTTTTACCACAAGCAGGGCGTCCGCAGGAATTTTTCCAGGGAGGGGCAAGAAAGAAGAGATATATTATGTGTGTGTGTGTGTGTGTGTGTGTGTGTGTGTGCGTGTGTGTGTGCGTGCGTGCGTGCGTGCGTGCGTGTGTGCGTGCGTATGTGCGTGTGTGTGTAAGATGAAAAGTAAACATAACTTTGAGCTCACGAATATATTGTACGTCCGAAAAAAATCCAGATCAAGGATCGCAAGTGCCTCCCCTTGCCCCCCCCCCCCCGCGGACGCCCATGACCACAAGTGACGAAAATAAAATATAAATGTAACTTCTCTTATAGTAAGATCATGACTGAATCAAGACCATTAGAGAGATAGTTCTAGGACATTTCAATATACAAGAAAAGAGTCCGTAAAAGTCGCTTGTATTCATACGCTGTCAAGCATCTACTGGCAAACTTGGATATGCTTCTGTGGCGACATGAGGGCAAGCCCGTGTACAAGCACTGCGGCTAATGGGAGCGTCATGACGACAAGCCCGCGTACAAACACTGCGGCTAATGGGAGTGTCATGACGACAAGCCCGCGTACAAGCACTGCGGCTAATGGGAGCGTCACGACCATCAGCGCAAGGCACATCACCTTGTATCGTTTAGCCAAATCAGTTTGTCACTATTATTAGTAGAATAAAATTGATCTGGTTTTTTCATATGCCTGACTAGATTTTGTACATGTCCACAGTTGATCGTATATTTTTGGCAAAATTTTATGATTTCACGGATAATCAAGACCAAGCATTCAAGAAAATCTAAGTTTGCCTCGACTGCTGTATGTGTGCGTACAAGTCGGCGGAGAGCAAATGCTACGAGAATCGTAACCTTCGCGTGCAGATCGCGAGGGACCTTTGGCAGCAACCTACAAAGCGCTGCGTTACCGAACCATTCTGGACTAGGATAAAATCTCACCATGCCCATGGTCGTGCCGCGTTCGCTGTCTTCAGCAAAGGAGATCAAGTGTACGAGAGTACACGAGAAAAGTGACGGAATTAACTAGAAACGCCCGGATCATGGTGGCACCGACTCCAGCAAAGAATGAAGATGGGCCGCCCACGGCATAGGTCTGGCGCACGCAATGCCAAACGCTGCTATATTTCAACCGGCTATAGTCGGCCTGCATTTTGCTTTTGACGACGTCGAGCGGCATGATAGGAAACCAGGACAAGACACCTGCTGCCCCGCCAGCAGTAAAACTAGCAATGACCCCGTGACTGTCCGTCAGCTGCCGCAGCATCATCTGGCTGTAGAGCCACTCGTACACGAGGAAATAGATGCTGGCGGCGTTGACATCGCGCAAAGCATTGACGCCAAACCCTTTATAGCACGCCCGTAGACCGCCACGTCGATACACTGCTCGGAGACAGTCTAGAGGCCCCCGGAAGCTGGTGGAGCCCGCAGCGACGGCGGCGTGGGCTGGGCCTGGAAACACGACAGATTCGTATAGAAACCGCACGAGGGCAGCACTGTATCGCATCAGTCACGGCGCACAATTTGCATATATTCTACTTAGTTCGTTATGCTCTGGTTAAAAATCAGATTGGCAAACGGGTAATGAAGCAAACAAATATATACACTAATTAATACACATGCAACTCTATTGTATTGTTGCATAGTTTCACACATATACAGACAGGCCACATTTATTATTATTGGGGGAAACGTAGTAGTGGGAATTGTGTTGTCTGGTGGCCTTGCCTTAAAGTGAGAATTGTGTTGTCTGGTGGACTTGCCTTTAAGTGGGAATTGTGTTGTCTGGTGGCCTTGCCTTAAAGTGGGAATTGTTTTGTCTGGTGGCCTTGCCTTAAAGTGGGAATTGCGTTGTCTGGTGGCATTGCCTTAAAGTGGGAATTGTGTTGTCTGGTGGCCTTGCCTTCAAGTGGGAATTGCGTTGTCTGGTGGCCTTACCTTAAACATTGTACTTTTTAAAATAACTCTGTCCTACAAAAAATAAATATTTGCGACACATGCAACTGTTACTGGTATACCTATAATATATATATATATATATATATATATATATATATATATCCTTTTGAATATCTTTTTTCTGACAATACTACACTATGCTGCACCTATTTTGCTAGGCCAACATGGTGCAGGGAAAACTCTTAGGAAAACATAGGTTTGTTGCTATGTGAGTTCACACTCACATAGCAACATCACACTCAACATCACACTCACACAGCAACATCACACTCACATAGCAACATCACACTAACATAACAACATCACACTCAACATCACACTCACATAGCAACATCACACTCAACATCACACTCACATAGCAACATCACACTCAACATCACACTCACATAGCAACAGCACACTCAACAACACACTCACATAGCAACATCACACTCACACAGCAACATCACATTCAACATCACACTCACATAGCAACATCACACTCAACATCACACTCACATAGCAACAGCACACTCAACAACACACTCACATAGCAACATCACACTCACACAGCAACATCACACTCAACATCACACTCACATAGCAACATCACACTCAACATCACACTCAAGTAGTTAATAACAAGGCAAACTAAACACACGAGAGGGAGTCTCCGTGTTTCATCTGGTTCAAATCTACTGCATTTTGTAGAGGCGCTCCAAGATCATGTGACCAGCCGAAGACCACAATACATTTTAAGCAAGTAAATTTAATCATGTGACTACATAGCAGCAGTCATGTGATTTGCGGTTACTTCAAATATAGCTTTGCCATCTTTTCACCCCATCTGAAAAAACCTTCATGATAATTAATTTTTTAAATTGTAATTCTCACAATGGTTTAAGTAAACGATTTTTCAACAACAAATGACATGCTCTACTCAACTATGATCAGTCGACATGAATGACAACAAACGCGCGAATGCGTGCACAAAAACTGACCGTTTGGCAGCTGGGCCTGCAGGATGACCTTTATGACCTCGACTGGACACGCAACGACCAACTGAGCGGCGCCCCCGATGCACCCCGCCCTGTAAATGTCCCAGTAGGTCGCCTTGGTTTTGTCGCCCCCTGTCAGCAACTTAAGGGTGTTGCCGTAGACACCGAAGAAGATCGCGTTGACGATGCCGTACGACATGAATGGGAAGCCCAGTCCGCGGAAGAAACCAAGTCTCTGGAATTGAAATAATTGTTTGTTTTTAATCAGTCAAATCAAATGTATTTTGGCGAATTTTGACAGAATCATTCAATCATTCACCCATCTGTACAATAAAATAGAAACGTATCACTGATATGCATATGCTTAATATACTGCTTGGAATAAACGATAACTCAGCATCACCAGCTTGGCTTTGCAATATGACCTATAAATATACGCTACAGCATGCGAAAAAGGTAAAAAATTGTGTCACAAGGTCTAATACTTGTCCTCATGGTGCATGCAAGACACTGCTCAGACAGCCCATTCCGTGACGAGAGGCCAAAACTCCCTCTTCAATTAATTTAGCCCTCTTCAATTCATTTAGCTCTCCTCAATTCATTTAGCACTCTTCAATTCATTTAACCCTCTTCAATTCATTTAGCAATCTTCAATTGATTTAGCCCTCCTCAATTCATTTAGCCATTCGCGAATCTAGTTCGTCGATGTTCAAACCTGTACTGCATGAATAGTCAGGACAAGAGGTCACTAGTACACACAAACATGTACTGCGTGAGTAGTCAGGACAAGAAGCCACTAGTACACACAAACATGTACTGCGTGAGTAGTCAGGACAAGAGGCCACTAGTACACACAAACATGTACTAAGTGAGTAGTCAGGACAAGAGGCCACTAGTACACACAAACATGTACTGCGTGAGTAGTCAGGACAAGAAGCCACTAGTACACACAAACATGTACTACGTGAGTAGTCAGGACAAGAGGCCACTAGTACACACAAAGATGTACTAAGTGAGTAGTCAGGACAACAGGCCACTAGTACACACAAACATGTACTAAGTGAGTAGTCAGGACAAGAGGCCACTAGTACACACAAACATGTACTACGTGAGTAGTCAGGACAAGAGGTCACTAGTACAGAGAGACATGTACTGCTTGAATAGTCAGGACAAGAGGTCACTAGTACACACAAACATATACTACGTAAGTAGTCACGACAAGAGGCCACTAGTACACACAAACATGTACTACGTGAGTAGTCAGGACAAGAGGTCACTAGTACAGAGAGACGTACTGCTTGAATAGTCAGGACAAGAGGTCACTAGTACACACAAACATATACTACGTAAGTAATCACGACAAGAGGCCACTAGTACACACAAACATGTACTACGTGAGTAGTCAGGACAAGAGGTCACTAGTACAGAGAGACATGTACTGCTTGAATAGTCAGGACAAGAGGTCACTAGTACACACAAACATATACTACGTAAGTAGTCACGACAAGAGGCCACTAGTACACACAAACATGTACTACGTGAGTAGTCAGGACAAGAGGTCACTAGTACAGAGAGACATGTACTGCGTGAATAGTCAGGACAAGAAAGATACTATGGGGAACATACAAAATATCAATAAGTTACCTAAAATAGTCCAAGTAAAATGTTCCTGGTCTCGTGCATCACTGTTGTTTAGTCAATGATATTGTTAAGACAGGTCAAACAAGCTCAAGTAGTCTGTCACTCGACCACTTAGTTTATTTCACTATCTCAGGATCAGTTATGTCAAGGCGTCGTCACCTTTGTAGAGTCGTGATAATCATGACCTTTGTTTTTTCAGCATTGACGAATATTCTGTTTTCGTCAACCCAGTTAGATATTTCTTGAAGATCGATGTTTAGGCTATGTTCAATTGCACTGGTCGGTAGTTGTCGTTGTTATCGGTAGGGCGTTTCGTGTGAATTGGGGTAACCTTTGTAAGTTTCCACAGCGTTAGAAATTTGCCGCTCATAATGCTGTTGTTTATGATTGATGTGATGGATACCACAATGGCTGAAGCAAACGCCTTCAGCAGCCGAGCACTACTTCTTTTTAGTCAGGACCGAGAACCACGAGTGCTCTGTTCATTGTTTGCTCTGAGATCTTTGTCAGGACGGAGAACCACAAGTGCTCTGTTCATTGCTTGCTCCGAGATCGTTGTCACGACGGAGAACCACGAGTGCTCTGTTCATTGTTTGCGCTGAGATCGTTGTCACGACGGAGAACCACGAGTGCTCTGTTGATTGTTTACTCTGAGATCGTTGTCAGGACGGAGAACAACGAGTGCTTTGTTGTTTGCTTGCTCTGAGATCGTTGTCACGACGGAGAACCACGAGTGCTCTGTTCATTGTTTGCGCTGAGATCGTTGTCACGACGGAGAACCACGAGTGCTCTGTTCATTGTTTGCTCTGAGATCGTTGTCAAAACGGAGAACCAGAAGTGCTATGTTCATTGTTTGCTCTGAAATCGTTGTCACGACGGAGAACCACAAGTGCTCTGTTCATTGTTTGCTCTGATATCGTTGTCAAAACGGAGAATCACGAGTGCTCTGGTGTTTGCTTGCTCTGAGATCGTTGTCACGACGGAGAACCATAAGTGCTCTGTTCATTGCTTGCGCTGAGATCGTTGTCACGACGGAGAACCACGAGTCCTCTGTTCATTGTTTGCTCCGAGATCGTTGTCCAGACGGAGAACCACGAATGCTCTGTTCATTGTTTGCTCTGAGATCGTTGTCACGACGGAGAACCACGAGTGCTCTGTTCATTGTTTGCTCTGTGAACGTTGTCAGGACGGAGAACCACAAGTGCTCTGTTCAGTGCTTGCTCTGAGATCGTTGTCACGACGGAGAACCAGAAGTGCTCTGTTCATTGTTTGCTCTGAGATCGTTGTCACGACGGAGAACCACAAGTGCTCTGTTCATTGTTTGCTCTGATATCGTTGTCAAAACGGAGAATCACGAGTGCTCTGGGGTTTGCTTGCTCTGAGATCGTTGTCACGACGGAGAACCATAAGTGCTCTGTTCATTGCTTGCGCTGAGATCGTTGTCAAAACGGAGAACCAGAAGTGCTCTGTTCATTGTTTGCTCTGTGAACGTTGTCAGGACGGAGAACCACAAGTGCTCTGTTCAGTGCTTGCTCTGAGATCGTTGTCACGACGGAGAACCAGAAGTGCTCTGTTCATTGTTTGCTCTGAGATCGTTGTCACGACGGAGAACCACAAGTGCTCTGTTCATTGTTTGCTCTGATATCGTTGTCAAAACGGAGAATCACGAGTGCTCTGGTGTTTGCTTGCTCTGAGATCGTTGTCACGACGGAGAACCATAAGTGCTCTGTTCATTGCTTGCGCTGAGATCGTTGTCAAAACGGAGAACCAGAAGTGCTCTGTTCATTGTTTGCTCTGTGAACGTTGTCAGGACGGAGAACCACAAGTGCTCTGTTCAGTGCTTGCTCTGAGATCGTTGTCACGACGGAGAACCAGAAGTGCTCTGTTCATTGTTTGCTCTGTGAACGTTGTCAGGAAGGAGAACCACAAGTGCTCTGTTCAGTGCTTGCTCTGAGATCGTTGTCACGACGGAGAACCACGAGTGCTCTGTTCATTGTTTGCTCTGATATCGTTGTTAAGACGGAGAATCATGAGTGCTTTGTTCATTGTTTGCTCTGAGATCGTTGTCACGACGGAGAACCACGAGTGCTCTATTCATTGTTTGCTCTGAGATCGTTGTCAGGATGGAGAACCACGAGTGCTCTGTTCATTGTTTGCTCTGAGATCGTTGTCACGACGGAGAACCACTAGTGTTCTGTTAATTGTTTGCTCTGACATCGTTGTCACGACGGAGAACCACGAGTGCTCTGTTGTTTGCTTGTTCTGAGGTCGTTGTCACGACGGAGAACCACAAGTGCTGTGTTCATTGTTTGCGCTGAGATCTTTGTCGCGACGAAGAACCACGAGTGGTCTGTTGTTTGCTTGTTCTGAGGTCGTTATCACGACGGAGAATCACAAGTGCTCTGTTCATTGTTTGCTCCGAGATTGTTGTCAAGACAGAGAACCACGAGTGCTCTGTTCATTGTTTGCTCTGAGATTGTTGTCCAGACGGAGAACCACGAGTGCTCTGTTCATTGTTTGCTCTGTGAACGTTGTCAGGACGGAGAACCACGAGTGCTATGTTCATTGTTTGCTCCGAGATCGTTGTCAAGACGGAGAACCACGAGTGCTCTGTTCAGTGCTTGCTCTGAGATCGTTGTCACGACGGAGAACCACGAGTGCTCTGTCCGTTGTTTGATCCGAGATCGTTGTCAAGACGGAGAACCACGAGTGCTCTGTTCATTGTTTGCGCTGAGATCGTTGTCACGACGGAGAACCACGAGTGCTCTGTTGATTGCTTGCTCTGCTCTGGTCATTGCTTGCTCCGAGATCGTTGTCAGGACGGAGAATCACGAGTGTTCTGTTCATTGCTTGCTCTGCTCTGTTAATTGCTTGCTCTGTGATCGTTGTCAGGACGGAGAACCACGAGTGCTCTGCCTGCCCATATCTGCGTGCATGGGTTATTAAGACAAAAAGGAATTACCTGGCCATGTGTACTGATGTGTTTTATGTTGGTAGATTAGCACTGAAAGTAAAGGGTTACCCAGCCATGTCTACTGATGTGCTTCATGTTGGTAGGTTACGATAGAAAGTAAAGGGTTACCCAGCCATGTCTACTGATGTGCTTCATGTTGGTAGATTATGATAGAAAGTAAAGGGTTACCCAGCCATGTTTACTGATGTGCTTCATGTTGGTAGATTATGATAGAAAGTAAAGGGTTACCCAGCCGTGTCTACTGATGTGCTTCATGTTGGTAGATTATGATAGAAAGTAAAGGGTTACCCAGTTGTGTCTACTGATGTGCTTCATGTTGGTAGATTACGATAGAAAGTAAAAGGTTACCCAGCCATGTTTACTGATGTGCTTCATGTTGGTAGATTATGATAGAAAGTAAAGGGTTACCCAGTCGTGTCTACTGGTGTGCTTCATGTTGGTAGATTACGATAGAAAGTAAAGGGTTACCCAGCCATGTTTACTGATGTGCTTCATGTTGGTAGATTATGATAGAAAGTAAAGGGTTACCCAGCCGTGTCTACTGATGTGCTTCTTGTTGGTAGATTATGATAGAAAGTAAAGGGTTACCCAGCCGTGTCTACTGATGTGCTTCTTGTTGGTAGATTATGATAGAAAGTAAAGGGTTACCAAGCCATGTCTACTGATGTGCTTCATGTTGGTAGATTATGATAGAAAGTAAAGAGTTACCCAGCCATGTCTACTGATGTGCTTCATGTTGGTAGATTACGATAGAAAGTAAAGGGTTACCCAGCCATGTCTACTGATGTGCTTCATGTTGGTAGATTATGATAGAAAGTAAAGGGTTACCCAGCCGTGTCTACTGATGTGCTTCTTGTTGGTAGATTACGATAGAAAGTAAAGGGTTACCCAGCCGTGTCTACTGATGTGCTTCATGTTGGTAGGTTATGATAGAAAGTAAAGGGTTACCCAGCCGTGTCTACTGATGTGCTTCATGTTGGTAGATTACGATTGAAAGTAAAGGGTTACCCAGCCGTGTCTACTGGTGTGCTTCATGTTGGTAGATTACGATAGAAAGTAAAGGGTTACCCAGCCGTATCTACTGATGTGCTTCATGTTGGTAGATTACGATAGAAAGTAAAGGGTTACCCAGCCATGTCTACTGGTGTGCTTCATGTTGGTAGGTTATGATAGAAAGTAAAGGGTTACCCAGCCATGTCTACTGATGTGCTTCTTTTTGGTAGATTACGATAGAAAGTAAAGGGTTACCCAGCCGTGTCTACTGATGTGCTTCATGTTGGTAGATTATGATAGAAAGTAAAGGGTTACCCAGCCGTGTCTACTGATGTGCTTCATGTTGGTAGGTTATGATAGAAAGTAAAGGGTTACCCAGCCATGTCTACTAATGTGCTTCATCGCCTGCAGAGTCGACCTGAAGGCAGCCGCTCCCTCCCGTGTCTGAAGCTGAACCTGTTGTGAGAAATGATCATGATAAAGTAACAGACCAACATTTAAGGTGTGTGATATTATCATAGGGTTAATATATATATGTATATGTATATGTATATGTATATGTATATGTATATGTATATGTATGTATGTATATATATATATATATATATATATATATATATATATATATATATATATATATATATATATATATATATATATATATATATATATATATATATTTAGGCACAGGAGGGTATCACACACCATTTAATCACCCACTAGAGGGCACCTGGTATAAACATCATTTAATTACCCACTAGAGGGCACCCAGTATAAACATCATTTAATTACCCACTAGAAGGCCCCCAGTATAAATATTATTTAGTTACCCACTACAGGGCACCCAGTATAAACATTTAATCACCCACTAGAGGGCACCTGGTATAAACATCATTTAATCACCCACTAGAAGGCATCCACTAGAAGGCACCCAGTATAAACATCATTTAATTACCAACTACAGGGCACCCAGTATAAACATCATTTAATCACCCACTAGAGGGCACCTGGTATAAACATCATTTTATCACCCACTAGAAGGCATCCACTAGAAGGCACCCAGTATAAACATCATTTAATTACCAACTACAGGGCACCCAGTATAAACATCATTTAATCACCCACTAGAGGGCACCTGGTATAAACATCATTTTATCACCCACTAGAAGGCATCCACTAGAAGGCACCCAGTATAAACATCATTTAATTACCCACTAGAGGGCACCCAGTGTAAACATCATTTAATTACCACCTACAGGCCACCCAGTATAAACATAATTTAATAACCCACTAGAAAGCCCCCAGTATAAACATAATTTAATTACCCACTAAAAGGCACCCAGTATAAACATCAAACTGGGGCAGTGGGCAGGTCCACTGGACCTGTACGGGATGGAATAAGACGCTCCCGCCTCCACGAGTCTACCACGTATGGGTAAAATACGGAGATGTTAACATGACATCACAGGGCGGATGTCTTCCTCGATGAAGTCAACGGCCAGGACGGAAGGGCTCCAAGATGAGTTCAACGACCACGTGTTCAGGACCAAGGCGAGCCACATTTTTTTGGTGGATATCGGCTGTGGTCAACCAGTCTGGAGAGGGATGGGCTCCGCTAGGTTGCAAATCTGCCCTAGACACACCATGATCATGAAAACAGCCCGGGTCAACAATGACCACGCTTCCCGCCGTACAACAGGACGGGGGTGTTAAGTATGATACTGGTGCCCCTACCAACAAGACACGTGGAAGAAACGACATCACCATCGGCACATGGAATGTCAGGACATTGAGAGCTGCAGGAAAACTGAAAGAACTCACACATGAGATGGAGAGATACAGATGGAACCTGCTTGGACTCGCCGAGATGCGATGGAAAAGCTTTGGTGAAACATCGACCGAAGAAGGACACAAGGTCTACTTCAGTGGCAAGAAGGACAAACACGAACAAGGCGTTGGGTTTCTTGTTCACAAAGACATCGTGAACACTGTCATGGGTTGTCGCCCTATCTCCAGCAGGCTCATCACCATCCGCCTGAAGGCAACTCCCTTCAACATGACAGTCATACAAGTTTATGCCCCTACGTCTGATTATGACGACAGTGAGGTGGAAGATTTCTATGGCCAGCTGCAAGAAGTCATAGAGGAAACGCCAAAGAAAGACAATCTTATTGTACTAGGAGACTGGAATGCAAAAGTGGGAAAGGATGCGCAGAACAACTGGCAAGACACTTGCGGACCTTTCTGCAACGCAGAAACAAATTAGAGAGGTCACAGGCTCCTCGAATTTGCAAAGTACAATGAGCTGATGCTGGCTAACACATTTGGCCCACACAAAACATCTAGAAGATGGACCTGGCACAGCCCAGATGGAAAACATCACAATCAGATCGACTACATCTTGGTGAAACGGCGCTTTCACACAGGAGTGAACATTGCCAGGACACGAAGCTTTCCAGGAGCAGATATCGGAAGTGATCACGACTTGCTGATGACATCCTTCCACATTCGCTTGAAGAGGATCAGCAAACCAAAGCCAACAAGAATCAAATTTGACATCGAGAAACTTAAGGATCCTGATGTAGCAGAAGCATTCAAAGCAATGATAGGTGGGAAATTTGTACCACTTATCATACTGGATGACAAATATACCGACGTGAACTTGCTGATCAACACCTTCAACAAAATAGTGACCGACACAGCCCACGAGATCCTTGGAAAACACCGTCGGACAAAGAAACCATGGGTCACAACAGACATCCTAGATCTTTGTGACAAAAGAAGGGAATTGAAAAGGAGAAAATGTGATCCTGAAGGTGCAGCAAAATACAGAGAAGTCAACAAGAAGATTAAACAAGATATGAGAAGAGCAAAAGATAACTGGATAGCAGAACAATGCTGTGAAATTGAAGACAAGCAAGAACAACAGCAAGAAGGCTTATCAAATAGTGAAAGACCTGACATCAGTGAAGAAAGGGATAACTACCACTATCCAAGACAAATCAGGGAAATGCCTGACAGAAGAACAGCAGATCCTCAATCGATGGACAGAATACTGCTCAGAATTGTACAGCCATAACACCAACGGAGACCCAGTAGTACTAAATTGTACACAGACTACTGAAGAGGACGACTACCACATTCTTCGTGAGGAAGTGGAGGCTGCAGTAAAGTCTCTGAAAAAAGGAAAGTCAGCTGGAATTGATAACATACCAGCAGAACTGGTT
Source organism: Lamellibrachia columna (assembly GCA_963662155.1). Classification (NCBI taxonomy): domain Eukaryota; kingdom Metazoa; phylum Annelida; class Polychaeta; order Sabellida; family Siboglinidae; genus Lamellibrachia; species Lamellibrachia columna. The sequence goes on from OY759262.1 coordinate 65,549,202, forward strand.
CAAGCTGGGGGAGAAGCCTTGATTACCACACTTACAACAATCTGCAACAAGATCTGGCAGACAGGAGAATGGCCCACCCCATGGACTCAGTCACTGATCATAACACTTCCCAAGAAAGGCAACCTACAGATGTGCCAAAATTACAGAACAATCAGCCTCATCAGCCACCCGAGCAAAGTCATGTTGAAGATACTACTCAACAGACTCAAACCCCAAGCAGAAGAGATTATCACTGAAGAACAAGCGGGTTTTCGAGCAGGACGGAGCACCAGTGAACAGATCTTCAACCTTAGAATCCTTTGCGAGAAACACCTTCAACATCAGCAAAGCCTGTATCATGTCTTTATAGATTTCAAGAAGGCCTTTGATAAGGTATGGCATGCGGCCCTATGGGCAACCATGAGGAAGTACAACATTGGCTCCAAGCTTGTCCGAACCATTGAACACCTATATGACAATGCCACCAGTGCAGTAACCTTCAACAGCAGCATAGGAGACTGGTTTCGAACAACAGTCGGAGTTCGACAAGGATGCCTACTATCACCAACGCTCTTCAACATTTTTCTGGAAAGGATCATGACTGATGCTTTAGAAAACCATCAAGGCACTGTCAGCATTGGAGGCAGGACAATCACCAACCTTCGTTTTGCTGACGACATCGACGGCTTAGCAGGAGATGAACAAGAACTAGTCAATTTAGTGGAGCGCCTTGAAAAAACATCTACATCATACGGCATGGAGATCAGTGCCGAAAAGACCAAACTGATGACGAACAACACACAAGGCATCAGCACAGAGGTCAAAGTTAATGGACAGAGACTTCAGACAGTAACAAGCTTCAGGTACTTGGGATCAATTATCACAGATGAGGGTTCCAAACCGGAGATACTTGCCAGGATTGCACAGACAACAGCAGCACTAACAAGGTTGAAACCCTTATGGAACGACAGAAACATCACGGTCAGTTCGAAGATAAGGCTGATGCGCTCCCTTGTCATGTCCATCTTTCTGTACGCTTGTGAAACATGGACCCTCTCAGCAGATCTACAGAAGAGGATACAAGCCATGGAAATGAGATGCTTTCGGAAGATCTTGCGCATATCATACAAAGACCATGTTACTAACGAAGCTGTCCGCAACAAGATCAAAGAAGCCATCGGACCATATGATGACCTTCTTACAACAGTTAAGAAGCGTAAACTGAAGTGGTACGGTCATGTATCACGATCATCTGGCCTTGCAAAGACTATCTTTCAAGGTACCGTAAGAGGGGGGAGACGAAGAGGTAGACAGAAGAAGAGGTGGGAAGACAACATCAAAGAGTGGAAAGGAATGGAATTCGCTGACTCCCAGAGGGCTGTCGAGAACAGGGAAACGTGGAGAGAGCTGGTTAGAAAGTCATCAATGGTGCCCCAACGATCCTTACGGGTTATGGGAAAGTGAAGTGAAGTGAAGATAAACATCATTTAATTACCCACTACAGGGCACCCAGTATAAACTTCATTTAATTACCCACTAGAAGGAACTCAGTATAAATATCATTTAATTACCCACTAGAGGGAACTCAGTATAAACATCATGTAATTACCCACTAGAGGGCACTCAGTATAAACATCATTTAATTACCCACTAGAGGGCACTCAGTATAAACATCATGTAATTACCCACTAGAGGGAACTCAGTATAAACATCATTTAATTACCCACTAGAGGGCACTCAGTATAAACATCATTTAATTACCCACTAGAGGGCACTCAGTATAAACATAATTGAATTACCCACTAGGGGGAACTCAGTATAAACATCATTTAATTACCCACTAGAGGGCACTCAGTATAAACATCATGTAATTACCCACTGGGGGCACTCAGTATAAACATCATGTAATTACCCACTAGGGGGCACCAAGTATAAAAGGGGGGACCCCTGGAGGGAGGAGGTTTTCTTCCAGGTGGGTTTTAAGTGGATGGTTGTGAGGAAGGTTCTGGGGCAGGGTACATGCTGGTGTAGCACGTGTGCAGACAGCACTCTCTTTTTGTAAGTTATGATACACTTAAAGATGCTCTACATTTTACTTAGCTGCAACTATTTTATAAGCCAGCTATTTTATCATGTGTTTGTATTGTATTTGTTATAATAAAGAGATGTGTAAATTGGGATTGCTGCGTGGTCTTGATTACTATTAAACTATTAAACGGAGACCTTAGCCGTAATCTGTTCTATCAAATATAATCCCCCCCCTGCTGGCTGTGAAATGGGAGCAGTAAAACAATATCTTAATCTGAAGCAGATGTAAACTGGCTGAATTATATATACAGATGTGGAAACAATTTGAAATGAATGAAAATGTATTGTCTGCAGGTAAACGTCTGTGAGAGATTAATGGGTGCTGATTTAAAATAGAACTGTTGTTCAGGGCATACACTGGTTGTTAATTAGACAGACACAATGCATGGGGTCTTCCATGTAAACCACACAACAAACACCTACCTTTATGGTGTCAAAAGGATGGCCTATCACCAGCCCAGCTGTACCTAAAAAAACATTTTAGATGTGTGATATGTAACATAGTATCACCTGAAGTGTGTGCAACAAACGTGACAGATATGAAATGTTCAGACGGGGGGGGAGCACTCATCACATTGCCAGTCCTTGCTGAGATAAATTCAATGTTTTATGGTACATTTTCATATTGACATCTCAAAATGCATTTTTATGATAAAAGAACTCAGAATTGCACATAATCACACACAATGGAAGCTATTTTCTAATTTTAGCATATTTTACATACTAAAGGGTCCATCAACTTGAAATGGGCTTAATGTTGGCTAACTTGTTGAATACAATTTCTCTCCAGAGAAAAGGGCGTATATTTCAATCCACTCAACTTGAATGTTTCGGGGTAGTTAGACAAATTCTCAAGAATGATATGCAGACAATGTACTGTGCATCCCCCCCTGGTTGATTCATGTAGACAATAACCAGACGAGACTCAAGGAGGGTGGTTGACACTTTTAAAAGTTGTCTTAAAGTCCTAACAAGATCTAGCGTAAAAAATGCACACTGTGTCATTTGTGGATAGATAGAGAACTACTCACCACCAATTGCACCTGCGATGTAATCATGGAGGAGATTTCCCACTTCCATTGTGACCTCTAAATCCGGCCACCAGGTGTCAGCAAGAGACAGGCCACCAGGTGTCAGCAAGAGACAGGCCACTAGGTGTCAGCAAGAGACAAGCCACCAGGTGTCAGCAAGAGACAGGCCACCAGGTGTCAGCAAGAGACAAGCCACCAGTGCCTTGAGGTAGAGAATCAGCTGTGATAATCATTCATGAATAAAGAATTACGCAAATTGGAACAAATGTGTATCATTTAGTAGGAGTCTGTTACAAATACAACTACATTCAGTAAAAATAATAAATGCACGCATGTGCACAGTTAAACATAAAATAAGCTAAAATGCAACTTGCAAGCCTGAGCAATAAAAAAGTAATGTTGGTATGGGAAAATGTATAATGAGAATTGTCCAATAATAATTCTATTTTGAATAAATAAATAATATTTTATATGGATCCATGAAAATGTGTTTTGCAGTGATTTTAAATTATAATTTTAAATAATACAGGTGTATATGGTTGTAAGTAAACATGGTATATATTAAGGTAAACAAACAAATAAGGTCAGGAGACTCCTCTAAGACTTTGATAGTCGCTATCAAGGAAGCCACCTTGCAAAATAAAATTAAACTAAATCAGTTGATCAAACATATAAAATTAAACTAAATCAGTTGGTCAAACATATAAAATTAAACTAAATCAGTTGGTCAAACATATAAAATTAAACTAAATCAGTTGGTCAAACATATAAAATTAAACTAAATCAGTTGGTCAAACATATAAAATTAAACTAAATCAGTTGGTCAAACATATAAAATTAAACTAAATCAGTTGGTCAAACATATAAAATTAAACTAAATCAGTTGGTCAAACATATAAAATTAAACTAAATCAGTTGGTCAAACATATAAAATTAAACTAAATCAGTTGGTCAAACATATAAAATTAAACTAAATCAGTTGGTCAAACATATAAAATTAAACTAAATCAGTTGGTAAAACATATAAAATTAAACTAAATCAGTTGGTCAAACATATAAAATTAAACTAAATCAGTTGGTCAAACATATAAAATTAAACTAAATCAGTTGGTCAAACATATAAAATTAAACTAAATCAGTTGGTCAAACATATAAAATTAAACTAAATCAGTTGGTCAAACATATAAAATTAAACTAAATCAGTTGGTCAAACATATAAAATTAAACTAAATCAGTTGGTCAAACATATAAAATTAAACTAAATCAGTTGGTCAAACATATAAAATTAAACTAAATCAGTTGGTCAAACATAAAATTAAACTAAATCAGTTGGTCAAACATATAAAATTAAACTAAATCAGTTGGTCAAACATATAAAATTAAACTAAATCAGTTGGTCAAACATATATAATTCTTCCGAGAAGAGAAGAAGAAAAAAAAAACATAATAATAATATCACCTCTGATTGTGTGTGTGTGTGTGTGCGTGCGTGCGTGTGTGTGTGTGTGCACGCGCGCGTGCGTGCGTGCGTGTATGTGTGTGTGCGCATGTGTGTGTGCGTGCGTGCGTGCGTGCGTGCGTGAGTGTGTGTGTGTGTGTGTGTGTGTGTGTGTGTGTGTGTGTGTGTGTGTGCGCGTGCATGTGCTTGTTCATGTGCATGTGCGTGTTCGTGTATTACTATTCTTGCTTGATTATGTGTGTTATGTGCAGTTTAGGCACCTTTTAGTATAAGGTGACAGGTGGTTGTATTGTTTTAATGTTGCACACATATATAGCAATTTTGCCTTGTGCATGAATCTTGATAATAAAAAATAAAGTTTTGCTTACTGAGCAAATCCCTGTAAGCTGTGTGTATAAAGCTTTTCCTTAACTATAGTGGGAATATTATTAAGTAAAAATGGTAAATTATGCCAAAGACATTTCTTTGCAAATTCGTGTTTAGTTTTATAAGTATATATTTCATTCTTGATTCATGTATCTTAATTATATATGTCATAGTTGAAGATTATCCTCCAGTTTTGTAAATAAACTGGTAAATTGTTATGGAAATATTTATAATAAAATTTTAATTATTGTAATTTAAGAATGTCATCTACTTTTAAAATGCTGAGTTTTTGATGGAGTGGCTCTGTGTGGGAATTATAATTACTTAAGGTAATAATTCTCAAAGTTTTCTTTTGAAGTTTTATTATTCTATTTGTTTGAAAACCCCAAACCATGATGCAATAATTAATGTGTGGTACAATTAATGAATTATATAATAATGTTTTAATTTGTTGTGATAACACGTTTCAATTTATTTAAAATACCAATCTTTTTAGAACATGCGTTTGACATCTTTTCAGTATGTCTTTTCCAGTTCAGATTTGTATCAATAATTAAACCTAAGAAATTCAATTCCTTAACTTGTTCAATATTTATATTATCTATCTTCAGAGTAAGCATCTGTACATTTTTATTTGTCTTTTGGAATGTCATATATTTAGATTTTGCAATGTTTAATGATAATTTATTTATTTTGAGCCATTCATTTATTTTTTAAAGTTCATCATTTATTAAAGATTCTAAATTGTCATTTTGTATATTATCATTAAAAGTATTTAAAGTACTTGATAAGGTTGTGTCATCAGCATAAATGACAAAATTAAACATTGTACAGGCTTGTGCAAAATCATTGACATATATAATAAATAACAGAAGTCCTAGGATTGAGCCCTGTGGTATGCCAGTTGTTATTGGTAACATGTTTGATTTTATATGATCAATTTCAGTATATTGTTTATGGTTATTTAGGTAGCTACGGAATAAGTTTAGATTTGTACCATTTATACCATAATATTTTCATTTATAAATTAAAATTAAATAGTCAATGGTATCGAATGCTTTAGAAAGGTCCAAATATATGTTTATGGGTATTTCATCCTGATCCATTTGGGTTATAATCCTATCTATTAATTCCAGTGCAGCATATTCCGTTGAATGCTTGGGTCGAAAACCATATTGATGGTCAAAGAAAAGTTTGGAGTCTTTTAGATAAGTTGACAATTGATCAAAAATAATTTTTTCCAATACTTTTGAGATAGCTGGTAGAAGAGATATGGGTCTATAATTATAAAATAATGTTGGCTCGCCTTTTTTATAATTTGGAATTACCTTAGCAATTTTTTATTTATCAGGGAATACTCCTTGCCTCAAACCGATGTTAGTAGTTAACACAATTGAAAAATACCAACCACCAACTGGAGCAGGCCCTGGGCAGTGGGCAGTGGGCAGGTCATTCAGCAGGCAAGATTTGGAGGGAAGACAATAGAATGTCCACTGGTAGGGTCAAAGGGTGATATGTTGATGGTTAATCATGGCTTGATTGATTGCTTCTGCAAATATGTCTAAAGTAAACATTTGGGGCTGGCTACTTCCAGCCAAGTGAACTTATGGGGCCATTAGATCTATGCAAAAGGCTATATTCGTGCCAATAATATGCATCTGTAACATCTGTATTCTGTATGTACTTTGTAGTAGTAATATGTACTGTGTAATGTGTGTGCTGTGTATGCAATACTATGAGGTTAAACTACACTCCAATATATAAAGCACTGGTGTCATTCACAATTTCATCCAAGGTCTCAATTTGCAACAATGTAATACTAAAGAAATAATGTTAAACATTCATTAACCGGAAATACAATTTATAATCAGTTTTTCTTAATATTTTGTATTAATATTTTTATTAGATCGCACTAGGCCCAGGCCCGGCCCAAGCCCGATGTGCTTAATATTTTTTCATCCTGGGCCCGCAAAATGTAGGCCTAGGCCCGGCCTGCAAAATTGTGTAGAGGCCCGGCCCGTGGGCTACGGCCCATACAGGGCACTAGTAGATGAACATTGTTGGACTATCGATAAGCCAATGGCTTCCTTGTCTACTTGCTATCTGGGCCTTTGGCTTGGATGGCAAATCTTGTTAAATCTTGTTAAATAAACAGCATCATAATTTTTTTAATTATATGACAATATGTCACAATGTCAATGCATGTATAGGCCCTGTACGTCGACTGAGGGCGACACGACATGGATATGACACACGCACTGTCTGGCAACTACTACAATAGCACAAATACAACACACACACAGATTACGCTTGACTTGGATACACACGACGGCGGACCGTAGGCTTACGCTTCGCATCGAGCCTGAAGTCCAAGCCCAAGGCAAAGGGTATCGTCTGCAATTATCGCCTACGGTTTCTTAATTTAAGCACACACTTATTAATTAAGATACGAATACACCCCGAAACGTTGCGATATTATATGTTTAGATGTACAGCTACTATATTGTCATTCACTGTTCGCTGTCTTAGAATTTTCATTCACAACAAGTGTCCAGAGTGTGCAATGACAGTCGCGGAAGTGTAGTGGTTAACATTAACGCTTTACTCGAGTTCTCGGACGGTCCGTTTGGTGTAAAAACCTGCCAACATTGCAAATGTGTCTCCCTCGCCAGTGTCAATGGCAATGCTGGTCTCGGCTCGCACAGACACCCCAAAAGCACAGCAACACGTCGACTACGACTGACAGCTGATGTGATGAATTATAATTAATAGCCGTAATTTCATTATTCATCCAGCGTTGTCGCCGTTGATTTATTTCGCTGTAAATCAATCAAAGTCTCAATATGATTTTGCACACTGACCTTAGAACTTAAGATGGTAATCAGCTCAGTAAGGCTCCGTGTTCAGCACCGATACATATACATGTGGTTGACTCTCCTTCCAAAGTCCATTCACCACTTCATAAACACTGATAAACGCGTTCAGTTGGCGACCTCTTCAACTCAGTGGTTCAACTTCAGTAGGTAGAACGTTACCACCAGAGGGTAATCATCGAGTCGACTTGTACTAGTCCACCATGCGGAGCCACTGTTCTCGCAACGACACCCACACCTGTAGCTTGGGGTTGACGGGGTTTATTTAACCCCATCTAGATAAAGTTAAAGAAAACAAATAAATAGTGGGCAATTTTATCGATGTGACCTATAACATTACGTTCGCAACCCGTTCATTGCAACCAATAATGCAATATTGAGATTTGGGATCACATTTCACGTGCAACATGTATAAAATATTGTCAATAACCTGTAAATGCATAATTCAATATAAACTGAGTTCGCCGTAATCTTATAAATCACTTGGTAAATGCAGTATGTTCTTTTTTTCCGTATTCGTATTTATTTAATACGCCACTATTATTCAATATATTCGTATTCGAATATTTTTGGACAACTGTACAAATATACCTGATACCTGACTATGTATTCGAATACTACTTCAAAATGTCCGAATATAAACGTATTCAACCAAACGTATTCTGTCAAGTAGGCGATAAACCTGTTGTTGCAAACCAATGGTTCGACGAAACGTCATGAAATGGATTCCTGCTAGTTGTGTCCATAGAGTGTACTTATAAATATTATAATAATAATTTGTGATTGCCAGAACTTTCGATAAATATAAGTTTATATGAAATCTCTGTAGATTTCTAGATCACATTTGGATCATTTCAAATATAGTTGAGAAAATGTTTTTCTCTCAGTTATTTTCCTAGTTCAAAGATTCTAAAATTCTTTTTGGCAATCAGTATGGATTTAGACCCAGTTACTCAACTGAATATGCTGCACTTGAACTAATAGATAGAATTATAACACAAATGGATAAAAATGAAGAACCAATTAATTAACATATTTCTCGACCTCTCCAAGGCCTTTGATACTACTGACCATAACATGTCACTAAATAAATTAAAATACTATTGCCTTGATGGCTCAAGTTTGCATTTATTTAGAAGTTATTTGACAAACAGAAAACAAAATATCAAAATTGAGGAAATCCAGTCAGACACTTTACCCATCACAACTGGCGTTCCACAAGGCTCAATTCTCGGTCCACTTTTATTTATTATATACACAAATGATTTTTCAGAAGCCAGTAACATGTTTAATTTCATCATGCATTATGACGATACATTCTATTGAAAGTTATTGAATGGCTAAACATAAACAAACTTTCTGTAAACAAAACCAAATCATAATATATGATTTTTCACATGCCCAATAAACGCATACAAACACATACGCTCAAAATAGACAATGTAAATATTGAGAATGGTAATGAATTTAATTACGTGCGATTGACCTTAGACACAAACCTAAACTGGAAAAAAGGCATTGAAAAAATATCCAATAAGTGTTCCAAAACAATTGGCATTTTAATCCAATTAAAATATGTACTACCTATAGAAATAAAAGTTATGTTATATAAATAATTAATATTTTCTCATATTAATTATTGCATAATGGCATGTGGATATCGAGGAAATAGAATTATCAAAATAAAAAAGCAGTGCGAATGATAACCGTAAACAACTATAATTCCCACACATTAAAAATTTACTTTAAATACATACACAACAATCTGCCAGTTTATTTATTAAACTAGCATACTATCCCACATGCTAACATACACAATTACAACTCTCAAAAAATAAAAACATATTTACTTTTAGAACTAAACATAAATTTGCAATGAAATGTCTCAAATATAACTCTTCCTATTAATGACACCTCGAAATAGTCATTGAAAATATATATACACTCATAGTTTATGTGGATTCACATTCTATGTAAACAAAAATTACTTTTCTTCAAAAATATAGTGATATATGCACACTACCCGACTGCTATGCATGCCTGCAAAACCAATAAATATAAATATCATGTAGAACTTATATACAAATGATTAGCACAGAAACACAAACTTCGTACAATGAACACTGTATATACACCACACACTCACAGATAATTCATAACACATATGGGCACACACATGACATATGACTGATAGATACACACATGACACATAACTAATAGATACAAACATGACACATAGGATATACACACATGACACATGACTAATAGATACAAACATGACACATAGGAGATGCACACATGACACATGACCAATAGATATACACATGACACATGGCTAATAGTTACAAACATGATGCATAGGAGACACACACATGACACATGACTAATACATGCACTCATACATGCATGTCTAATATATACACACATGACACATGACTAATAGAGCAATGAAACTAGTTAAGTAAAACTGTGGTGGCTCCTATGGCCGCGTTTCGAAACCTCCTCTCAGCTGTATATTATGTCAGTACGTGGCTAAGTCTAGTAGACTTGTGTTTCTGTGCAATAACCGCATCCAAGTGGATTGTTTTACCCAGATAAATGGAACGATAAGTCTGTCAGTGGAAGGTTAAATCGCTTAGGGCTATCATGTGGGCACTTTTACTGAATTAAAGGAATCCTGAGATATACTAGGGTTTACAAAAACTCGCTCACTCGCGGATTCGCCGTATTTTAAGCTAACTGCCTCCTGGCCCAAGCGATGACGTCACTAGTTAACTCTGGTTTGGGATTACGAGGTACTGCGGCAGTTGCATTGACTTCTCGTGAAAAAGCGTATAGAGTACAAGCTATTAGTCCTTGTACGCTGTGCGCTTTACGAAGGCACACACCGGTGTACGTCGCCTTGCTGCTGCGCCGTCAAACGCCACTCATTTCCACGTTCCACGCGTCAACCTCGAGCGGTCGCTGGGCGTTAGCGTGCGCTGGCCCGACGCTATGGAACGCTTTATTACCAGTCACACTACGGAACACCGGGAATCGCACATAGTTCAAAAAGACATTTTTATTTTTAAACTAACTTATATTCTTCTACGACATAGTGGATATATCTAAAATAATTCACGATGTTTACAACTTTATACATTGTATGTCAAGCATTAGTGTTTACAAAGTAATGACCAATTTATATTATTTTATTGTCTACTGTACTTTTTTTTAACAATTTTTCTTTTCACATGTAATTTTTAAATAGTACTATATGTATTTATGTCTACTCTCTTGAACGGGGCATTAGCCCCGGATTTGATGGTGTTTAAATAAAGTTATTATTGTTATTATTATTATTATTATTATTACGTTCCTGACTGCTCGCTATGGTCGCTAGGTGAAACTATGCTCGCTAGGTGAAGCTATGGTCGCTAGGTGAAACTATGGTCGCTAGGTGAAACTATGGTCGCTAGGTGAAACTATGGTCGCTAGGTGAAACTATGGTCGCTAGGTGAAACTATGGTCGCTAGGTGAAACTATGCTCGCTAGGTGAAACTATGCTCGCTAGGTGAAACTATGGTCGCTAGGTGAAACTATGGTCGCTAGGTGAAACTATGGTCGCTAGGTGAAACTATGGTCGCTAGGTGAAACTATGGTCGCTAGGTGAAACTATGCTCGCTAGGTGAAACTATGCTCGCTAGGTGAAACTATGCTCGCTAGGTGAAACTATGGTCGCTAGGTGAAACTATGGTCGCTAGGTGAAACTATGGTCGCTAGGTGAAACTATGGTCGCTAGGTGAAACTATGCTCGCTAGGTGAAACTATGGTCGCTAGGTGAAACTATGGTCGCTAGGTGAAACTATGGTCGCTAGGTGAAACTATGGTCGCTAGGTGAAACAATGCTCGCTAGGTGAAACTATGGTCGCTAGGTGAAACTATGCTCGCTAGGTGAAACTATGCTCGCTAGGTGAAACTATGGTCGCTAGGTGAAACTATGGTCGCTAGGTGAAACTATGGTCGCTAGGTGAAACTATGCTCGCTAGGTGAAACTATGGTCGCTAGGTGAAACTATGCTCGCTAGGTGAAACTATGCTCGCTAGGTGAAACTATTTAAACATTCTTAGTAGTGAAAGAACAGAAGGGACAACTTTAGGATTTTGTATACCTAAACAATGAACACTGTACTGTTTACACCAGCACAAGCAATGAACACTGTACAGTTTACACAAGCACAAGCAATGAACAATGTACAGTTTACACAAGCACAAGCAATGAACACTGTAATGTTTACACAAGAACAAGCAATGAACACGGTACTGTTTACACAAGCACAAGCACTGAACACTGTAAATTCGAAATTAATTACTTATAAAAGAAGAGTCTTGTGTTGGATGGTGATGGGTGGTGTTGGATGGTGAAGGGTGGTGTTGGATGGTGATGGGTGGTGTTGGATGGTGATGGGTGGTGTTGGATGGTGATGGGTGGTGTTGGATGGTGATGGGTTGTGTTGGATGGTGATGGGTGGTGTTGGATGGTGATGGGTGGTGTTGGTTGGTGATGGGTGGTGTTGGATGGTGATGGGTGGTGTTGGATGGCGATGAGTGGTGGTTGTTTGTCCAGAGTCACAATGTCGTCTGCGAAATGCCATATAAATTGTACAGTGAAATTAGTTAAACATTCTTAGTAGTGAAAGAACAGAAGGGACAACTTTAGGATTTTGTATACCTAAACAATGAACACTGTACTGTTTACACCAGCACAAGCAATGAACACTGTACAGTTTACACAAGCACAATCAATGAACACTGTACAGTTTACACAAGCACAAGCAATGAACACTGTAATGTTTACACAAGAACAAGCAATGAACACTGTACTGTTTACACAAGCACAAGCAATGAACACTGTACAGTTTACACAAGCACAAGCAATGAACACTCTACTGTTTACACAAGCACAAGCAATGCACACTGTACTGTTTACACAAGCACAAGCAATGAACACTGTAATGTTTACACAAGCACAAGCAATGAACACTTTACTGTTTACACAATCACAAGCAATGAACACTATATCGTTTACACAAGCACAAGCAATGAACACTGCACTGTTTACACAAGCACAAGCAATGAACACTGTACTGTTTACACAATCACAAGCAATGAACACTGTAATGTTTACACAAGCACAAAGCAATGAACACTGTACTGTTTACACAAGCACAAGCAATGAACACTGTAATGTTTACACAAGCACAAGCAATGAACACGAATCGAACAGTGCACCACTCCCGTTCGTCATGACATGTGTGTCTTTATTCGGAACTGCTGCGTCCCTGGGTTTGAAGCATGACTTGACAGATATGTGGCATTGTGCCGCTCTGCCAGGGATGATAAATTATCTATGTCAATTTGCCAGTCGAATGGAAGTTGCCGCAGACGCGGAGTCAAAAAAATAATATATTAGCAATTTGGCAGCGTGCCCTGCATCAACCGTTCGTTAATCTCGTTATACGATTAGCCTTATACTGTAGGTATAAGCAATGGAGACACACGTCTGCAGCAGACTCTTAAGTATCCCGTTTCTGGCTTTTGGGTCCCATCTCCCGTTCTCCCGCGCGGGAAATGAAGTCTCCCGTTTTTCATGATTCCTCCCGTTTTTTATGCTACCTACCGTTTCCCCCACAATTTTCTGACCACGCTCCGTTTTCTAGAAGTATTAAATATTTCCCCGTTTTCGTTGTGGCGGAAACTTTCCGAATAGCAACACTGTTACTATTCGTGTCGTTGCATATTTTTGAATTCAATCGCCACCGGAATCATGCAATAGACATTTTAAATCGATGGAAATTATCACGTGGTCTGCAAACATCAAATCAAACCAAGCGGTTTTTTGGTAGTCGTGAATTTTATCGTTTGACCGACGCGCGATGAATTCGTCGTTTGGTGGCTTGACTCGTGAGTCTGCATCGCGTACAAATCTCCGGCTTTGTCATATCATAAGCTGAACAGGTCTGGGGCCGTACGCATGAAGGCCGGATAACTCCCTTTGTCATATCATAACCTGAACAGGTCTGGGGCCGTACGCATGAAGGCCGGATAACTCCCTTTGTCATATCATAAGCTGAACAGGTCTGGGGCCGTACGCATGAAGGCCGGATAACTCCCTTTGTCATATCATAAGCTGAACAGGTCTGGGGCCGTACGCATGAAGGCCGGATAACTCCCTTTGTCATATCATAAGCTGAACAGGTCTGGGGCCGTACGCATAAAGGCCGGATAACTCCCTTTGTCATATCATAAGCTGAACAGGTCTGGGGCCGGGATACGCATGAAGGCCGGATAGCTCCCTTTGTCATATCATCAGCTGAACAGGTCTGGGGCCGTACGCATAAAGGCCGGATAACTCCCTTTGTCATATCATAAGCTGAACAGGTCTGGGGCCGTACGCATGAAAGCCGGATAACTCCCTTTGTCATATCATAAGCTGAACAGGTCTGGGGCCGTACGCATGAAGGCCGGATAACTCCCTTTGTCATATCATAAGCTGAACAGGTCTGGGGCCGTACGCATGAAAGCCGGATAACTCCCTTTGTCATATCATAAGCTGAACAGGTCTGGGGCCGTACGCATGAAGGCCGGATAACTCCCTTTGTCATATCATAAGCTGAACAGGTCTGGGGCCGTACGCATGAAGGCCGGATAACTCCCTTTGTCATATCATAAGCTGAACAGGTCTGGGGCCGTACGCATGAAGGCCGGATAACTCCCTTTGTCATATCATAAGCTGAACAGGTCTGGGGCCGTACGCATGAAGGCCGGATAGCTCCCTTTGTCATATCATAAGCTGAACAGGTCTGGGGCCGTACGCATGAAGACCGGATAACTTCCTTTGTCATATCATAAGCTGAACAGGTCTGGGGCCGTACGCATGAAGGCCGGATAACTCCCTTTGTCATATCATAAGCTGAACAGGTCTGGGGCCGTACGCATGAAGGCCGGATAACTCCCTTTGTCATATCATAACCTGAACAGGTCTGGGGCCGTACGCATGAAGGCCGGATAACTCCCTTTGTCATATCATAAGCTGAACAGGTCTGGGGCCGTACGCATGAAGGCCGGATAACTCCCTTTGTCATATCATAAGCTGAACAGGTCTGGGGCCGTACGCATGAAGGCCGGATAACTCCCTTTGTCATATCATAAGCTGAACAGGTCTGGGGCCGTACGCATGAAGGCCGGATAGCTCCCTTTGTCATATCATAAGCTGAACAGGTCTGGGGCCGTACGCATGAAGGCCGGATAACTCCCTTTGTCATATCATAAGCTGAACAGGTCTGGGGCCGTACGCATGAAGGCCGGATAGCTCCCTTTGTCATATCATAAGCTGAACAGGTCTGGGGCCGTACGCATGAAGGCCGGATAACTCCCTTTGTCATATCATAGGCTGAACAGGTCTGGGGCCGTACGCATGAAGGCCGGATAACTCCCTTTGTCATATCATAAGCTGAACAGGTCTGGGGCCGTACGCATGAAGGCCGGATAACTCCCTTTGTCATATCATAAGCTGAACAGGTCTGGGGCCGTACGCATGAAGGCCGGATAGCTCCCTTTGTCATATCATAAGCTGAACAGGTCTGGGGCCGTACGCATGAAGGCCGGATAACTCCCTTTGTCATATCATAAGCTGAACAGGTCTGGGGCCGTACGCATGAAGGCCGGATAGCTCCCTTTGTCATATCATAAGCTGAACAGGTCTGGGGCCGTACGCATGAAGGCCGGATAACTCCCTTTGTCATATCATAAGCTGAACAGGTCTGGGGCCGTACGCATGAAGGCCGGATAACTCCCTTTGTCATATCATAAGCTGAACAGGTCTGGGGCCGTACGCATGAAGGCCGGATAACTCCCTTTGTCATATCATAAGCTGAACAGGTCTGGGGCCGTACGCATGAAGGCCGGATAACTCCCTTTGTCATATCATAAGCTGAACAGGTCTGGGGCCGTACGCATGAAGGCCGGATAACTCCCTTATCCGCAGTTATCTTCTATCCGGCGGTTAAATGTACAAAGTCGGTACGCATGTCGCGCGGATAGGACTATCCGCAGGGCTTAAACGCGGATAAAGTTATTCACTCGTTTTCCCCTGGTCTGTTACTAGCTGTGTCTATCTCAGGCCACTTCATTGTGCAGTGACTTAACACATAGAAAGCTACCAGTACTGTAATGTAATGCAATGTAATGCAATGTAATGTAATGTAATGTAGTGTAATGCTATCACGTATTTTGTTCTGCCAAAACTCAATAATATGATCTTCTGTCCTCCTAAATGTTGACCTCTGGTTGGGGGACCATTGTTCAAACATCGACGACCACTCCGACAGGCTCTTGACACATCCAAAAATCAACTGTAATTATAGATGTTGTATTGTGTACGGACGTCAATCAGAGATGAATATTCCTACTTACTAAATAGGGGTACATATCAAAAGAGTAGTGCATATGTTTCCAACAAATTATATACATATATGTAAAAAGTGATGACAGTAGCAAGACGTTTTAGCTGTTGCAGTTCACTCAACAACGAAAAGCACAACCAACGAGTTGAACACAGTTGGTCGCAACATCTACCCCACCACTGAATGTCGCAACATCTACACCACCACTGAAGGTCGCAACATCTACCTCACCACTGAAGGTCGCAACATCTACACCACCACTGAAGGTCGCAACATCTACACCACCACTGAATGTCGCAACATCTACACCACCACTGAATGTCGCAACATCTACACCACCACTGAATGTCGCAACATCTACACCACCACTGAAGGTCGCAACATCTACCCCACCACTGAAGGTCGCAACATCTACACCACCACTGAATGTCGCAACATCTACACCACCACTGAATGTCGCAACATCTACACCACCACTGAAGGTCGCAACATCTACACCACCACTGAAGGTCGCAACATCTACCCCACCACTGAATGTCGCAACATCTACACCCCCACTGAAGGTCGCAACATCTACCCCACCACTGAAGGTCGCAACATCTACACCACCACTGAAGGTCGCAACATCTACACCACCACTGAATGTCGCAACATCTACACCACCACTGAATGTCGCAACATCTACACCACCACTGAAGGTCGCAACATCTACACCACCACTGAAGGTCGCAACATCTACTCCACCACTGAAGGTCGCAACATCTACACCACCACTGAAGGTCGCAACATCTACACCACCACTGAAGGTCGCAAAATCTACACCACCACTGAAGGTCGCAACATCTACATCACCACTGAAGGTCGTAACATCTACACCACCACTGAAGGTCGCAACATCTACCCCACCACTGAAGGTCGCAACATCTACTCCACCACTGAAGGTCGCAACATCTACTCCACCACTGAAGGTCGCAACATCTACACCACCACTGAAGGTCGCAACATCTACACCACCACTGAAGGTCGCAACATCTACCCCACCACTGAAGGTCGCAACATCTACACCACCACTGAAGGTCGCAACATCTACTCCACCACTGAAGGTCGCAACATCTACACCACCACTGAAGGTCGCAACATCTACACCACCACTGAAGGTCGCAACATCTACACCACCACTGAAGGTCGCAACATCTACTCCACCACTGAAGGTCGCAACATCTACCCCACCACTGAAGGTCGCAACATCTACCCCACCACTGAAGGTCGCAACATCTACACCACCACTGAAGGTCGCAACATCTACCCCACCACTAAAGGTCGCAACATCTACACCACCACTGAAGGTCGCAACATCTACTCCACCACTGAAGGTCGCAACATCTACACCACCACTGAAGGTCGCAACATCTACACCACCACTGAAGGTCGCAACATCTACACCACCACTGAAGGTCGCAACATCTACCCCACCACTGAAGGTCGCAACATCTACCCCACCATTGAAGGTCGCAACATCTACCCCACCACTGAAGGTCGCAACATCTACTCCACCACTGAAGGTCGCAACATCTACTCCACCACTGAAGTTCGCAAAATCTACTCCACCACTGAAGTTCGCAACATCTACTCCACCACTGAAGGTCGCAACATCTACTCCACCACTGAAGGTCGCAACATCTACTCCACCACTGATGGTCGCAATATCTACTCCACCACTGAAGTTCGCAACATCTACTCCACCACTGAAGGTCGCAACATCTACTCCACCACTGAAGTTCGCAACATCTACTCCACCACTGAAGGTCGCAACATCTACTCCACCACTGAAGGTCGCAACATCTACCCCACAACTGAAGGTCGCAACATCTACCCCACCACTGAAGGTCGCAACATCTACACTACCACTGAAGGTCGCAACATCTACCCAACCACTGAGGGTCGCAACATCTACTCCACCACTGAAGGTCGCAACATCTACTCCACCACTGAAGTTCGCGACATCTACTCCACCACTGAAGGTCGCAACATCTACCCCACCACTGAAGGTCGCAAAATCTACCCAACCACTGAAGGTCGCAACATCTACTCCACCACTGAAGGTCGCAACATCTACTCCACCACTGAAGGTCGCAACATCTACACCACAACTGAAGGTCGCAACATCTACCCCACCACTGAAGGTCGCAACATCTACCCCACCACTGAAGGTCGCAACATCTACCCCACCACTGAAGGTCGCAACATCTACACCACCCCTGAAGGTCGGAACATCTGCACCACCACTGAAGGTCGCAACATCTACACCACCACTGAAGGTCGCAACATCTACACCACCACTGAAGGTCGCAACATCTACACCACCACTGAAGGTCGCAACATCTACCCCACCACTGAAGGTCGCAACATCTACCCCACCACTGAAGGTCGCAACATCTACCCCACCACTGAAGGTCGCAACATCTACACCACCACTGAAGGTCGCAACATCTACTCCACCACTTAAGGTCACAACATCTACACCACCACTGAAGGTCGCAACATCTACACCACCACTGAAGGTTGCAACATCTACACCACCTCTGAAGTTCGCAACATCTACACCACCACTGAAGGTCGCAACATCTACACCACCACTGAAGGTCGCAACATCTACCCCACCACTGAAGGTCGCAACATCTACACCACCACTGAAGGTCGCTACATCTACCCCACCACTGAATGTCGCAACATCTACACCACCACTGAAGGTCGCAACATCTACCCCACCACTGAAGGTCGCAACATCTACACCACCACTGAATGTCGCAACATCTACACCACCACTGAATGTCGCAACATCTACACCACCACTGAAGGTCGCAACATCTACACCACCACTGAAGGTCGCAACATCTACCCCACCACTGAATGTCGCAACATCTACACCCCCACTGAAGGTCGCAACATCTACACCACCACTGAAGGTCGCAACATCTACACCACCACTGAATGTCGCAACATCTACCCCACCACTGAAGGTCGCAACATCTACACCACCACTGAATGTCGCAACATCTACACCACCACTGAATGTCGCAACATCTACACCACCACTGAAGGTCGCAACATCTACACCACCACTGAAGGTCGCAACATCTACCCCACCACTGAATGTCGCAACATCTACACCCCCACTGCAGGTCGCAACATCTACCCCACCACTGAAGGTCGCAACATCTACACCACCACTGAAGGTCGCAACATCTACACCACCACTGAATGTCGCAACATCTACACCACCACTGAATGTCGCAACATCTACACCACCACTGAAGGTCGCAACATCTACACCACCACTGAAGGTCGCAACATCTACTCCACCACTGAAGGTCGCAACATCTACACCACCACTGAAGGTCGCAACATCTACACCACCACTGAAGGTCGCAAAATCTACACCACCACTGAAGGTCGCAACATCTACACCACCACTGAAGGTCGTAACATCTACACCACCACTGAAGGTCGCAACATCTACCCCACCACTGAAGGTCGCAACATCTACTCCACCACTGAAGGTCGCAACATCTACTCCACCACTGAAGGTCGCAACATCTACACCACCACTGAAGGTCGCAACATCTACACCACCACTGAAGGTCGCAACATCTACCCCACCACTGAAGGTCGCAACATCTACACCACCACTGAAGGTCGCAACATCTACTCCACCACTGAAGGTCGCAACATCTACACCACCACTGAAGGTCGCAACATCTACACCACCACTGAAGGTCGCAACATCTACACCACCACTGAAGGTCGCAACATCTACTCCACCACTGAAGGTCGCAACATCTACCCCACCACTGAAGGTCGCAACATCTACCCCACCACTGAAGGTCGCAACATCTACACCACCACTGAAGGTCGCAACATCTACCCCACCACTAAAGGTCGCAACATCTACACCACCACTGAAGGTCGCAACATCTACTCCACCACTGAAGGTCGCAACATCTACACCACCACTGAAGGTCGCAACATCTACACCACCACTGAAGGTCGCAACATCTACACCACCACTGAAGGTCGCAACATCTACCCCACCACTGAAGGTCGCAACATCTACCCCACCATTGAAGGTCGCAACATCTACCCCACCACTGAAGGTCGCAACATCTACTCCACCACTGAAGGTCGCAACATCTACTCCACCACTGAAGTTCGCAAAATCTACTCCACCACTGAAGTTCGCAACATCTACTCCACCACTGAAGGTCGCAACATCTACTCCACCACTGAAGGTCGCAACATCTACTCCACCACTGATGGTCGCAATATCTACTCCACCACTGAAGTTCGCAACATCTACTCCACCACTGAAGGTCGCAACATCTACTCCACCACTGAAGTTCGCAACATCTACTCCACCACTGAAGGTCGCAACATCTACTCCACCACTGAAGGTCGCAACATCTACCCCACAACTGAAGGTCGCAACATCTACCCCACCACTGAAGGTCGCAACATCTACACTACCACTGAAGGTCGCAACATCTACCCAACCACTGAGGGTCGCAACATCTACTCCACCACTGAAGGTCGCAACATCTACTCCACCACTGAAGTTCGCGACATCTACTCCACCACTGAAGGTCGCAACATCTACCCCACCACTGAAGGTCGCAAAATCTACCCAACCACTGAAGGTCGCAACATCTACTCCACCACTGAAGGTCGCAACATCTACTCCACCACTGAAGGTCGCAACATCTACACCACAACTGAAGGTCGCAACATCTACCCCACCACTGAAGGTCGCAACATCTACCCCACC
>OY759262.1:65572762-65695262 GCA_963662155.1 Lamellibrachia columna
ATAGGGGTGTCTTGTTAACCTTCTACACACTACATTATGCAGTATTACACAATCACTTCGGTCAAGAATAATGTGGTTCTATTAAGCGGCTCATACACATTAAAGAGAAGTTTAATATATGACACCTAATTACTGCAGTTACAACATTTCGTTAATTGTTACAGTGTATTCTCGAAAGATAAATGTTCTTTGATAAACGAACGTCGCAACTTAGTTATATAAGCCTCGCGATGGCTTCCCCCGTTGTAACGGCAACATTCAATAACAGTTCCGTTTGTGTAGGGGAAGGCAGAGTTGAGCCACTGGGTTAGTTGAGCCACCCATGTTTCCCGGAAAACTATAGCAGCGACAGTTACATGGTACCACCCAATGATTAAACATGTTAGAACACGATTGACGTATAATAGGTTACATTTGTCATAACCGCCAGAACAGGTAAAAGTGTTTTTTTATGTTTTTCGAAACTTTTGGTATTTGTGATTAATGTCTGCTGGTATGTAAACTATCAACGCACGTGACCAGACTTTATTGTTTGTGCATTTACAAATGGTTTAACTATGCACAGAGAAGAAGATTATGTACATCACTTCGCGCATTAATGAGAAGTTAATTAAATAAGCTTAATTGTCGAAACGGGTTTAGTTGAGCCACCCAAGACCAAAGGGAGGTTTAGTTGAGTAGTTGTTGAAGAACGAAGACGAGTGTTCTTTACCCCAAAATACATCAAGGAATTTATTTTTCCGAGCAAATTGGGATATCGGATCGTTACAAGGCAACCTATTAGCAGTTAGCTACATTGGCTGCGATTTGTCTATTTAAGTCTATATACGACAATATGGAATAATTCCGATCCAACCGTTTTAATTCTATTAAAAACGGCTGATTCTGGTATCCGCGATTCTGTTATAGGCACAGGCCAATTGGATGTTCCCACTTATGGTCAAGTTAACGTTTTTTGTGATTATGATCATTGAAAAATTATAAAACTTCATGACTTCCACCAACGTTACCATCCTTACTAGCTGATAGTTACTCTTGGCAGGTAAACTTACTAGCTGATAGTTACTCTTGGCAGGTAAACTTACTAGCTGATAGTTACTCTTGGCAGGTAAACTTACTAGCTGATAGTTACTCTTGGCAGGTAAACTTACTAGCTGATAGTTACTCTTGGCAGGTAAACTTACTAGCTGATAGTTACTCTTGGCAGGTAAACTTACTAGCTGCTAGTTACTCTTGGCAGGTAAACTTACTAGCTGATAGTTACTCTTGGCAGGTAAACTTACTAGCTGATAGTTACTCTTGGCAGGTAAACTTACTAGCTGATAGTTACTCTTGGCAGGTAAACTTACAAACAATTGGGTTTCGTATTATTATTATTATGTGACTATTAAAGCGTGTAACCGAGAAAGTGTCCAATTGCACATCAATTGCACATCAATTGCACATCAATTGCACATCAATTGCACATCAATTGCACATCAATTGCACATCAATTGCACATCAAGTTGCAGTAATATGTATAATATGTAGACATATTAAGGAACACTTGCTTGTCACATCATCATTATTATTTGTTTGACAGCCAAATCAGAACAACTCATAATATTAGCTAAAATCCAATCACACATTTTAATTATAGATAATCACTTGTACATTATTACTTGTGAATTGGTCATGTAGATTAGACTTCCAGAATATTGCGAGTCAAGGAAATGAAGTGTAACCGTGGTCATATATTAATTTATATGGATGTACACATGAAAATAAGTAAATGCAAAACTGTGGAGACAAAAATCAGTAGTAGGTAACATCCATTTTCGGTCGTGCGCATTATAGGAAATAAATAAACATTATTTAGAATGTGCGTCATTAATTTGTTCGTGTTCTCATATTGTAAGACTGCAGTAAGTAAACAGTTAGTTAATGTCACTGCCTTATAGTGATGATTTTGTGCACGAAAATATTGTTTAGTATTAAATCAAACTGTCTCGGTATTAACGATTTTCCTATCGAAGTGTTTCAAGTGCATGTGTACTTTGAGCCTGCAGCGCGCCAAGTGTCGGAGCTCGGACATTGAGGACGACCCGTTCACGGATACCCTGGCGGAGACAAGAGACACGACACCGGTCGTCCACAACACCATCGCGGCCCAGCTCTCCACCGACACCGGCGTAGCTCGGAATCGGACGGGGCCAGGGGGGTTACTCCCCCCACGCTTTTGTGTGAAGTAATTTGTAAATACTTTCATGCAGTTATTGCGCTTATGTATTTTGTAGGTCGGCATCTTTCCCGCGTGTATATCACATGTATATCACGTGCTGTAGCATTACTGGTGGCACACTTTGTGGGACAGGTTAATAGCAAGGTGCAGCTTGAATTAAACAGCTGGTCCTGGTCAGTGAACACCACGAACACATCTTTGGGAAATCATTTAATTTACTGGTTGGTGTGTTGACCGAGATGACACATTCTGGGAAACATCCTACGATCTTCTCACATTAGATACAAAGGACACCGAAGATACAGTGGAGAGAATTGAACAAGTACTGCGCGACCGACCAGTACGAAACATTTGTGACTGATAGGATACTGACCAGTATATATATATATATATATGATAGGATACTGACCAGTATATATATATATATATATATATATATATATATATATATGATAGGACACTGATCAGTATATATATATGATAGGATACTGACCAGTATATATATATATATATATGATAGGACACTGATCAGTATATATATATATATATATGATAGGATACTGACCAGTATATATATATATATATATATATGATAGGATACTGACCAGTATATATATATATATGATAGGATACTGACCAGTGTATATATATATATATATATATATATATATATATATATATATATATATATGATAGGACACTGATCAGTAGATATATATGATAGGATACTGACCAGTATATATATATATATATATATATATATATATATATATGATAGGATACTGACCAGTATATATATATATATATATATATATATATATATATATATATATATATATATATATATATATATATATGATAGGATACTGACCAGTATATATATATATATATATATATATATATATATATATATATATATATATATATATATATATATATATAGGTCGAGAATGATAGTCCAAGTCCGGATACTTATTAAGGTAGTTGAGAGTTCCGTTGATGAGAGCGATGAGAGCGATGAGAGCGATGGTGGGCATTGGCTCAACACTCCGATTCGTGAGGCAAAAGGTCTATCGCAGACATTTTACACACATCGGTGTTTCGAAGACGTTCGCATTCCTTTCGACAGTGTGCTTCCTCTCAGTTTCTACACGTATACAGGTGTCTGGGCATGCGGGTGTTTGTTTATACGGGTGTCTGGGTACACCGGTGTCTGGGTAGATGGGTGTCTGGATATACGGGTATACGGAATTTGTGTATACCATGTTGTCATGGCTACTGCAAATAACCACTGGAACTCTTGTATTTAATTCTATAACACAGATGTCAACAAAATTACGCACGCGTGCGTAAATTTGTCTACATTACAGTCTGTGACATTACATTTTGTGACATTACATTCTGTGACATTACATTCTGTGACATTACATTCTGTGACATTGCATTCTGTGACATTACAGTCTGTGACATTACATTCTGTTACATTCACATTAAACTTGGAAACTGACAAAACACTGAGTTTGCATGTGACCTGTTCTCCGCAGACAGCGTCAATAACGTCGAGTTGTCTGTAAAACGCTAGTTTGTGCATACAGTGCACACACCAAGTGTGAACATACAGTGCACACACCAAGTGTGAACATACCAATAGATTATACAGAAATACTTTACATTGTTTGTGCGTACAGAGGGTGCTACATACACTGGCCGCCACACTATCCTTGCACAAATATGTGAGCTGTCTAAAGAGGACGGTGTAGCAATTCCAGAAAATCACAACCATTTTGTGTGTGCGTGCGTGTGTGCGTACGTGAGTGCGTGCGCGTTCGCGTGCGCATGCGCGTGCGCGTCTGTATTGAAGCATATACTTGTTCATTACAAATACATCGGCATCTTAAACATAGCCATAATTTCCAAACGCTACTGACAGCTACGGTCTAGTTTAAACAATCATATAATATGGCCCTTGAACCAGTGTCAACTTCCAAGAAACTGGGATTTATATCACAAACGCTGCAGGGTGAAACCTTTAGGATTGGCTACGCTAGAGTCTATCACAAAGGGGACGCCTCTAACGTCTCCAGGAACTTGAGCGAGGTCGAGTAGAAGAGCAACGTGACGGCATTGACGGGGAACGCGCGCAGACAGGTGACGCCGAGCCCAGTGTAGAAGATCTTCACTCCGCCTTCGTGGTACATCTTGACGGCGCAGTTCAACAGACCCGTGTACCTGCTCTTAATCACGTCCGCCTGGAGTCGACTCTTGATGACGTCGAAGGGGAAGCACGCGGTCCACGAGGCGACGCCGGCGAACCCGCCTACGGTCATGGTCGTGACGACCCCGCGAGGCAGAAGGTCGCCCAGGTATTCGTAGATGAAGACGTACAGGCCGAAGGTCGGGATGTCCCTGATGACCATGGTGCGGAGTCCGCGGTAGAAGCCCACGACGCCGTTGTGTCGGTAGATCCAGCCGGCGCACGCCCTCGACCCGGCGAAGTGCTTCATGCCCGCCTGGGGACAATCTACAACACGTCACGGGGACTGTATTTACTCGTGTTTACCTTCACACAATTTAGACTGCAATGCTTAACATGCGCGGTTGTTGAAAATGATGATACACAAAATCACCCGTGTCATTGATATGGAGGGTAGTAACATTTCCGAATTACATTGTGTGTGTCAGAACGAACTGACAATTCAAAGTATCACAATTTAGTTTTCCTTGCGTGAAATTAAAACATTTGACGAGTATCGTGGTCTAGCGTCACAGTGAGTGGACAGCATTCACAAAGGCACATCAATCACCAGTTTGGTCTACCTGTAGATACGTCAATTGTGGCCGTGCATTGATAATTTGTTTAGTCAACGTTGCATGAATATTACTTAGAACGCACAGGAAGAAGCAATAAGCCGCAATAATGATTATTTTATATTCTTAATGTGAATATAATGCAAACAATATAAACTATTCGTTAAACATTGTACAATTCTAACTTCGCTTTTCAAACTTTGAGATTATGGACACAGTTGTAGGCAAGCGGTTCGGGTGCGCGTCTGGGCACATTTCAATGGGAGTGGAAGCCGTCGAGTGATTTGGGCACATTTCAATGGGAGTGGAAGCCGTCGAGTGATCTGGGCACATTTCAATGGGAGTGGAAGCCGTCGAGTGATCTGGGCATATTTCAATGGGAGTGGAAGCCGTCGAGTGATCTGGGCACATTTCAATGGGAGTGGAAGCCGTCGAGTGATCTGGGCACATTTCAATGGGAGTGGAAGCCGTCGAGTGATCTGGGCACATTTCAATGGTAGTGGAAGCCGTCGACTGATCTGGGCACATTTCAATGGGAGTGGAAGCCGTCGAGTGATCTGGGCACATTTCAATGGGAGTGGAAGCCGTCGACTGATCTGCGCAGGCATGCATTCGCATATGTAGGTAATGATGTACAATCTTGTATACACTAATATACATGCATAACATATACGTACTTACCCCGGATAAACGTATACCAGTATTTCCAGGGAGGGGCAAGAAAGAAGATATATAATGTGTGTGTGTGTGTGTGTGTGTGTGTGTGTGTGTGTGTGTGTGTGTGTGTGCGTGCGTGCGTGCGTGCGTGCGTGCGTGCGTGCGTGCGTGCGTGCGTGCGTGCGTGCGTGCGTGCGTGCGTGCGTGCGTGCGTGCGTGCGTGCGTGCGTGTAAGATGAAAAGTAAACATATACTTTGAGCTCACGAATATATTGTACGTCCGAAAAAAATCCAGATCCACGATCGCATGTGCCTCCCCTTGCCCCAACCCCCACGGACGCCCATGACCACAAGTGCTTCCCCTTGCCCCAACCCCCACGGACGCCCATGACCACAAGTGCCTCCCCTTGCCCCCCCCCCGCGGACGCCCATGACCACAAGTGCCGAAAATAAAATATAAATCTAACTTCTCTTACAGTAAGATCATGACTGAATCAAGACCATTAGAGAGATAGTTCTAGGACGACATTTCAATATACAAGAAAAGATTCCGTACAAAGACGCTTGTATTCATACGCTGTCAAGTATCTACTGGCAAACTTGGATATGCTTCTGTGGCGACATGAGGGTAAGCCCGCGTACAAACACTGCGGCTAATGGGAGCGTCATGACGACAAGCCCGCGTACAAGCACTGCGGCTAATGGGAGCATCATGACGACAAGCCCGCGTACAAGCACTGCGGCTAATGGGAGTGTCATGACGGCAAGCCCGCGTACAAGCACTGCGGTTAATGGGAGCGTCATGACGGCAAGCTCGCGTACAAGCACTGCGGCTAATGGGAGCGTCATGACGGCAAGCTCGCGTACAAGCACTGGGGCTAATGGGAGCGTCATGACGGCAAGCTCGCGTACAAGCACTGCGGCTAATGGGAGCGTCATGACGGCAAGCTCGCGTACAAGCACTGCGGCTAATGGGAGCGTCATGACGACAAGCCCGCGTACAAGCACTGCGGCTAATGGGAGCGTCATGACGGCAAGCTCGCGTACAAGCACTGGGGCTAATGGGAGCGTCATGACGGCAAGCCCGCGTACAAGCACTGCGGCTAATGGGAGCGTCATGACGGCAAGCTCGCGTACAAGCACTGGGGCTAATGGGAGCGTCATGACGGCAAGCCCGCGTACAAGCACTGCGGTTAATGGGAGCGTCATGACGGCAAGCCCGCGTACAAGCACTGCGGTTAATAGGAGCGTCATGACGGCAAGCTCGCGTACAAGCACTGCGGTTAATGGGAGCGTCATGACGACAAGCCCGCGTACAAGCACTGCGGCTAATGGGAGCGTCATGACGGCAAGCTCGCGTACAAGCACTGGGGCTAATGGGAGCGTCATGACGGCAAGCCCGCGTACAAGCACTGCGGTTAATGGGAGCGTCATGACGGCAAGCTCGCGTACAAGCACTGCGGCTAATGGGAGCGTCATGACGGCAAGCTCGCGTACAAGCACTGCGGCTAATGGGAGCGTCATGACGACAAGCCCGCGTACAAGCACTGCGGCTAATGGGAGCGTCATGACGGCAAGCTCGCGTACAAGCACTGGGGCTAATGGGAGCGTCATGACGGCAAGCCAGCGTACAAGCACTGCGGCTAATGGGAGCGTCATGACGGCAAGCTCGCGTACAAGCACTGGGGCTAATGGGAGCGTCATGACGGCAAGCCCGCGTACAAGCACTGCGGTTAATGGGAGCGTCATGACGGCAAGCCCGCGTACAAGCACTGCGGTTAATGGGAGCGTCATGACGGCAAGCCCGCGTACAAGCACTGCGGTTAATGGGAGCGTCATGACGGCAAGCCCGCGTACAAGCACTGCGGTTAATGGGAGCGTCATGATGGCAAGCTCGCGTACAAGCACTGGGGCTAATGGGAGCGTCATGACGGCAAGCCCGCGTACAAGCACTGCGGTTAATGGGAGCGTTATGACGGCAAGCCCGCGTACAAGCACTGCGGTTAATGGGAACGTCAAGACAACAAGCCCGCGTACAAGAACTGCGGCTAATGGGAGCGTCACGACCATTAGCGCAAGGCACATCACCTTGTATCGTTTAGCCAAATCAGTTTGTCACTATTATTAGTAGAATACAATTTATCTGGTTTTTTTATATGCCTGACTAGATTTCGTACATTTCCACAGTTGATGGTATATTTTTGGCAAAATGTGATGATTTCACGGATAATCAAGACCAAGCATTCAAGAAAATCTAAGTTTGCCTCGACTGCTGTATGTGTGCGTACAAGTCGGCGGAGAGCAAATGCTACGAGAATCGTACCCTTCGCGTGCAGATCGCGAGGGACCTTTGGCAGCAACCTACAAAGCGCTGCGTTACCGAACCATTCTGGACTAGGATAAAATCTCACCATGGTCGTGCCGCGTTCGCTGTCTTCAGCAAAGGAGATCAAGTGTACGAGAATACACGAGAAAAGTGACGGAATTAACTAGAAACGCCCGGATCATGGTGGCACCGACTCCAGCAAAGAATGAAGATGGGCCGCCCACGGCATAGGTCTGGCGCACGCAATGCCACATGCTGCTATATTTCAACCGGCTATAGTCGGCCTGCATTTTGCTTTTGACGACGTCGAGCGGCATGATAGGTAACCAGGACAAGACACCTGCGGTCCCGCCAGCAGTAAAACTAGCAATGACCCCGTGACTGTCCGTCAGCTGTCGCAGCATCATCTGGCTGTAGAGCCACTCGTACACGAGGAAATAGATGCTGGCGGCGTTGACATCGCGCAAAGCATTGACGCCAAACCCTTTATAGCACGCCCGTAGACCGCCACGTCGATACGCCGCACAGAGACAGTCTAGAGGCCCCCGGAAACTGGTGGAGCCCGCAGCGACGGCGGCGTAGGCTGGGCCTGGAAACACGACAGATTCGTATAGAAACCGCACGAGGGCAGCACTGTATCGCATCAGTCACGGCGCACAATTTGCATATATTCCACTTAGTTCGTTCTGCTCTGGTTAAAAATAAGATTGGCAAACGGGTAATGAAGCAAACAAACATACTCTAATTAATACACATGCAACTCTGTTGTATTGTTGCATAGTTTCACACATATACAGACAGGCCACATTTATTATTATTGGGGAAAACGTAGTGGTGGGAATTGTGTTGTCTGGAGGCCTTGCCTTAAAGTGGGAATTGTGTTGTCTGGTGGCCTTGTCTTCAAGTGGGAATTGTGTTGTCTGGTGGCCTTGCCTTAAAGTGGGAATTGTGTAGTCAGGTGACCTTGCCTTAAAGTGGGAATTGTGTTGTCTGGTGACCTTGCCTTAAAGTGGGAATTGTGTTGTCTTGTGGCCTTGCCTTAAAGTGGGAATTGTGTTGTCTGGTGACCTTGCCTTAAAGTGGGAATTGTGTAGTCAGGTGACCTTGCCTTAAAGTGGGAATTGTGTTGTGTGGTGGCCTTGCCTTAAACATTGTATTTTTTTTAAATAACTCTGTCCTACAACAAAATAAATATTTGCGACACATGCAACTGTTACTGGTATACCTATAATATATATATATATATATATATATATATATATATATATTCTTTTGAATGTCTTTTTTCTGACAATACTACACAATGCCTATTTTGCTATGCCAACATGGTGCAGGGAAAACTCTTAGGAATACATAGGTTCACACTCACATAGCAACAACACACTCAACATAGCAACATCACACTCAACATCACAATCACATAACTACACCGCACTCAACTTCACACTCACATAGCAACATCACACTCAACATCACTACTCACATAGCAACATCACTCTCACACAGCAACATCACACTCAACATCACACTCACACAGCAACATCACACTCACATAGCAATGTCACACCCAACATCACACTCACATAGCAACAGCGCACTCAACATCACACTCACATAGCAACATCACACTCAACATCACCCTCAACATCACACTCACATAGCAACATCACACTCAACATCACACTCATATAGCAACATCACACTCAACATCACACTCAACATCACACTCACATAGCAACATCACCCTCAACATCACACTCACATAGCAACAGCGCACTCAACATCACACTCACATAGCAACATCACACTCAACATCACCCTCAACATCACACTCACATAGCAACATCACACTCAACATCACACTCAACATCACACTCACATAGCAACATCACACTCAACATCACACTCAACATCACACTCACATAGCAACATCACACTTAACATCACAATCAACATCACACTCACACAGCAATGTCACACCCAACATCACACTCACATAGCAACAGCGCACTCAACATCACACTCACATAGCAACATCACACTCAACATCACCCTCAACATCACACTCACATAGCAACAGCGCACTCAACATCACACTCACATAGCAACATCACACTCAACATCACCCTCAACATCACACTCATATAGCAACATCACACTCAACATCACACTCAACATCACACTCACATAGCAACATCACCCTCAACATCACACTCACATAGCAACAGCGCACTCAACATCACACTCAACATCACACTCACGTAGCAACTTCACACTCAACATCACACTCACATAGCAACATCACACTCAACATCACACTCAAGTAGTTAATAACAAGGCAAACTAAACACACGAGAGGGAGTCTCTGTGTTTCATCTGGTTCAAATCTACTGCATTTTGCACCCCGCCCTGTAAATGTCCCAGTAGGTCGCCTTGGTTTTGTCGCCCTCTGTCAGCAACTTAAGGGTGTTGCCGTAGACACCGAAGAAGATCGAGTTGACGATGCCGTACGACATGAATGGGAAGCCCAGTCCGCGGAAGAAACCATGGCTCTGGAATTGAAATAATTGTTTGTTTATAATCAGTCAAATCAAATGTATTTTGGCGAATTTTTGACAGAATCATTCAATCATTCACCCATCTGTACAATAAAATAGAAACGTATCACTGATATGCCTATGCTTAATATACTGCTTGGAATAAACGATAACTCAGCATCACCAGCTTGGCTTTGCAATATAACCTATAAGTATACGCTACAGCATGCGAAAAAGGTAAAAAATTGTGTCACAAGGTCTAATACTTGTCCTCATGGTGCATGCAAGACACTGCTCAGACAGCCCATTCCGTGACGAGAGGCCAAAACTCCCTCTTCAATTAATTTAGTCTTTTCAATTCTTTTAGCTCTCCTCAATTCATTTAGCACTCTTCAATTCGTTTAGGCCTTATCAATTCATTTAGCCCTCCTCAGTTCATTTAGCTCTCTTCAATTAATTTAGCCCTCTTCAATTCATTTAGCCCTCTTCAATTCATTTAGCCCTCCTCAATTCATTTAGACCTCCTCAATTCATTTAGCTCTCTTCAATTCATTTAGCCCTCTTCAATTCATTTAGCCCTCTTCAATTCATTTAGCCCTCCTCAATTCATTTAGCCATTCGCGTATCTAGTTCGTCGATATTCAAACCTGTACTACATTAATAGGCAGGACAAGAGGTCAATAGTACATACAAACATGTACTGCGCGAGTAGTCAGGACAAGAAGCCACTAGTACACACAAACATGTACTGCTTGAATAGTCAGGACAAGAAGCCACTAGTACCCGCAAACATGTACTGCGTGAGTAGTCAGGACAAGAGGCCACTAGTACACACAAACCTGTACTACATGAATAGTTTGGACAAGAAGCCACTAGTACACACAAACATGTACTGCGTGAGTAGTCAGGACAAGAAGCCGCTAGTACACACAAACATGTACTGCGTGAGTAGTCAGGACAAGAGGTCACTAGTACACAAAAACAAGTACTGCTTGGATAGTCTGGACAAGAGGCCACTAGTACACACAAACATGTACTACGTGAGAAGTCAGGACAAGAAGTCACTAGTACACACAAACATGTACTGCTTGGATAGTCTGGACAAGAGGCCACTAGTACACACAAACATGTATGCGTGAGTAGTCAGGACAAGAGGCCACTAGTACACACAAACATGTACTACGTAAGTAGTCAGGACAAGAGGCCACTAGCACACACAAACATGTACTACTTGAATAGTCAGGACAAGAGGCCACTAGCACACTCAAACATGTACTGCGTGAGTAGTCAGGACAAGAGGTCACTAGTACACACAAATATGTACTGCTTGGATAGTCTGGACAAGAGGCCACTAGTACACACAAACATGTACTGCTTGAATAGTCAGGACAAGAGGCCACTAGTACACACAAACATGTACTACGTGAATAGTCTGGACAAGAGGCCACTATTACACACAAACATGTACTGCGTGAGTAGTCAGGACAAGAGGTCACTAGTACACACAAACATGTACTGCTTGAATAGTTTGGACAAGAGGCCACTAGTTCACACAAACATGTACAACGTGAATAGTCTGGACAAGAGGTCACTAGTACACACAAACCTGTACTGTGTTAATAGTCTGGACAAGAGGCCACTAGTACACACAAACCTGTACTGTGTGAATAGTCAGGACAAGAGGTCACTAGTACACACAAACTTGTACTGCTTGAATAGTCTGGACAAGAGGTCACTAGTACACACAAACCTGTACTGTTTGAATAGTATGGACAAGAGGCCACTAGTACACACAAACCTGTACTGTGTGAATAGTCAGGACAAGAAGTCACTAGTACACACAAACTTGTACTGTTTGAATAGTCTGGACAAGAGGCCACTAGTACACACAAACCTGTACTGCTTGAATAGTTTACGTGATCTGCACAGTTAATGTGCATAGGTTTAATAAGTGAGTGTATACTATTGTTAGAATCATTGAAAGAATTGATTCTGATCATTAGATCGGGTGACTTGTTTAAGTGTGAAGAGCATTGAGTTAAATAAAAATATTTTTTATTCACGATAAAGCTTATAAAATATACATCTTATCTTCATGAGTCGTGAGTTTGAAACATAAATGTACATGTAAATACAGTACCGCTTAAGCTTAAATAATAAAAAACAAGAGTATATTTTAAAATGCAGTAAAGATAAATAAAAATATTATTCAAATAAGTTAAGTAAAATGCATAGCTTATCAATTTAAGAAAGATATTATGGGGAACATACAAAATATCAATAAGTTACCTAAAATAGTCCAATTAAAATGTTCCTGGTCTAGTGCATCACTGTTGTTTAGTCAATGATATTGTTAAGACAGGTCAAACAAGCCCAAGTATTCTGTCACTCGACCACTTCAAATTTATTTCACTATCTCGGGATCAGTTATGTCAAGACGTCGTCACCTTTGTAGAGTCGTGATAATCACGACCTTTGTTTTTCTAGCATTGACGAAAATTCTGTTTTCGTCAACCCAGTTAGATATTTTCTGAAGATCGTTTATTAGGCTCTGTTCAATTTAACAAGATTTAACACGATTTGCCATCCAAGCCAAAGGCCCAGATGGCAAGTGGACAAGGAAGCCATTGGCTTATCGAGAGTCCAACAATGTTCATCTACTTATAAGCCGCCCTCCTGAGATATGTGTCAACCTTGTTTTTAAACATATTCACGCTGATAGTAGTTGCACAATCTGTAGACAATTTGTTCCATTCATTTATTGTCCTCTGTGAGAACGAGTGCTTCCTGGTGTCCAATCTACATTGATCCTTTACTAATTTTACCTCATGTATTCTAGTTCTGCTATCCTTCTTGAGTGGGAAAAACATAACATTCTTTCAATATTTTCATACCCATTCAATATCTTAAAAACTTCAATCTGATCTCCTCTTAACCTCCTTGTCTCTAGAGTTGTTAAACCACATTCTTTCAGGCGTTTTTCATAACTAAGGTCTCTAAGTTCTGGAATCATTTTAGTTGCTCTCCTTTGTATGCGTTCAAGCGAATCTATATCCTTTTTACGATATGGTCTCCATGCTTGTATACAGTATTCTAAATGAGGTCTAACTATTGCTTTATAAAGAGGTATAATTAACTTTTTCCCTTGTATGTTATGTTTCTTCTAATCAATCCAAGAATTTGATTACCCTTTGAAGCTGCAATACCACACTGCTCTGAAACTTTCATATCAGCGCTTATTGTAACTCCTAAGTCCTTTTCCTTTACAGTAGTACCCAGAACAGTATCTCCCATTTTATAGTTTACATACAAGTTCCCATGTCCTGTATGTAAGCATTTACATTTCCCAAAATTGAACAACATCTGCCATTTCCAGACCATTTCACTAATCAGTCTAGATCATTTTGTAAATGTTGTTTATCACCATCAGTATTAACCTTTCTAAATAGTTTTGTGTCATCGGCAAATTTCAGTACGTTACTTGTTATACTGTCGTCCAAGTCATTGATATATATTTAGAATAATATAAGTCCTAATACTGATCCTTGAGTTACCCCACTCAAAACTGATTTCCAATTTGAAACTTCTCCATCTGCTATAATTCGTTGTCTTCTGTCGGTCAACCATTGTTCTATCCAGTCAGTTTTGCTATCCCCGATGCCATGGGCTTTTAATTTAAGTAGTAATCTTTGATGTGACACTTTGTCAAAAGCTTTCTGAAAATCTAAGTAGATAATATCTACTGGCGATCCCACCTCTATCCACTTAGTGATTTCTTCCCAAAAAACATAACATATTTGTTAAGCATAACCTCGCTTTAAGGAATCCATGTTGAGATTTAATAATTTATGCTTAACGAGGAAGTCCACCATATGGTCTTTAATTAACCTTTCTAATAATTTACAAATTACTGACGTTAAACTCACTGGTCTGTAATTGTCTGACTTATTTCTCGAACCCTTTTTAAAAAATGGTATGATGTTTGCTTCTTTCCATTCAAACGGAACAACTCCCTCTTTTAATGACAAGTTGAATACTCTTGCAGGTGGTATACTGATTTGTTCTACTGTTTCCATTAGTAATTTTGGAGGAATCCCATCCACTCCCGGTGATTTATTATCCTTCATTGCCTTTATTTTCTTAGCTACCATTTCTGGAATTACAACTAACGGTCCTAAATAGTCAGATTTAGCCTCCTGAAATTTAGCATCAGCAACTGGTAATGAACTAATATTTTCTTTGGTAAACACTGAACTGAAGTAACCATTTAGGCCTTCCGCCATTAAAACCCCTGTGATATTATATTTCCAGCACTTTCTTCTAGAGGTCCAACCTTGTCTTGTACGTTTTGTTTACTCCTGACATATGCATAAAAACTCTTGCTGTCATTTTTTATGTTACATGCTAGTTTTTGCTCATAGCTTCTTTTAGATTGTCTGATTTCAGTTGTAGTTGCATTAAGTGCCTCTTTGTAATTTGCATAGTCTTCTTCCTTTCTGGTACGCCTATAAACCCTCCACATAGTTTGTTTTAACACTATTTTTCTAATAGCCTCTTTTGACAAGTGTTTCTTTCTACACCGTTTTCCTTGTTTTTGGAAGGGAACAAATTTATCGATGATACTCTCAATTTCATATTTTAGAATATTCCAACATTCAATTGCGGTCTTATTCATCAGCATGTTATTCCAATCTAGCTTTGCTAAGTATTTTCTCATATCTTTGTAGTTACCTTTGTGGAAGTTTCTCTTGTACGTTTTCTTATTTTTACTTTCTGATTTTACATTGATGTCAAAATGTATTTGATTATGGTCACTGTTACTCAATGGTTCAAGTATTTTTACATTGTCCACTAATTCTTTTTGTGATGACAAAACTATATCTAATACATTTTCTCCCCTAAAATATCTCCCCCTCCCCTTCTTCCTATTCGATCTATCCTAAACATTACGTATCCTGTCAGTCCTAATTCAGCATGTTGGCCCATGATTCAGTAATACCAATTATGTGAGGGTCAATATCTTCTACCATAATGTTTAATTCGTTTTTCTTATTTACTATGCTCCTTGCATTTAAACATATGCATCTATAACCTGTTTATGAGATGTTTTTCGGACGATTTGATATTGGTTTGTCTGTGGCCTCTTGTTCTGCTTGAGACACATCTAGGTAACCCCCTTGCACTTCTAGTTTAAACAATGTTTACTACCAACAATATTTTTCATTGTACCCATGCCACTATCTACTACTGCTGAAAGTTCGTCCGCGAATACTGCTGCCCCCTTTCCACTTAGATGAAGCCCATCCTTCATGGACATATCAGCCCTCCCAACAAAACTTCCCCATAAATCCACAAATCCAACTTCTTCTTCCCTACATAGTTTCAGGACTAATATGTTAATTGCCATCCCCCGGCAATTTCGATATTTGTGACCCCTCCTGCCCATTACTGGTAAAATCCCTGACAGTATTACCTGCTCAACCCTCGTCTGTTTTAGTGTTTTGACCAACTGCCTATATTTCCTAACTATGGCAGTTGTACTTTCCCTCTCTACGTTATTTGTCCCTACGTGTACTAAAACAGATCCACCCTTACCCGAACCTACTATGTTTTTTACCCTCTCAGTTATCGCCTCTATTTTGGCTCCAGGCAAGCAGACCACCACATCATCTCCCTTGTTTAAGACTCTGTCGGTCTTCCTAACTATCGAATCCCCCACAAACACCCTCGCTCTCTTCCTCACCCCCTCTATCACTGCTGCAGAATAGCTATTCCGTTCGATCCCCTCCATCACATTCTGTCCTGACCCCTTCCCTCCTGTCTCCTTCGCTCCTGTCTCCCCCACTTCCCTCTCCTTCGCTCTTGTCTCCCCCACTCCCCTCTCCTTCGCTCCGGTTGTTTTCCCTCCCATCTCCCCAACTCCCTTCTCCTTCCCTCCTGTCTCCCCTACTCCCCTCTCCTTCACTCCGGTTGTCTCCCCCCTCCCGTTCCTTTCCTTACCGTCTCCTTACGTCCTGTCTCCCTACGACCTGTCACCTTCCCTCCTCTCAGCTTCCTCCCAGGCTGAGGTGAGCTCTCCCTAGCATCTCTCGTTCTTTCCCCATTTTATCATCTACTGTTCCCCCACCGGAACTACTGGCACAACCACCCCTGTTCCCTTCCCACCATTGCCACAACGAGCAGCCTCAGCTCTTCAAACTCCACCTCTAGTTCCTTCATCTTCGTACATCCCCTACACTCAAAACTAAAACTATCTGCCTGGACCTCAGCTCAGGACTTCTCGCACCCAGACTTGACGAAGTCTACCCAGTCACTGCAACTGCCATAAATTAAGTGCCTTGTGGCCTTTAACTGCCGTTTGCACGGCGCCATCATACAATTTAGTTTTAATTAGTTTGCTACGTTAGCCTTGAATAAGGCTGTTTTTGTGTTCAAATGAACACTTTAGGCTAATATACTTGCTAAATATGTCTTCTATTAAGCTCGCATGAGCAATAAAAAGCCTGCCACCTAGCGAATACGGAGAACACTGTGTAACAAAACAACGAAATCAGTGTGTACTAATTTAAGCTAAAAAATCCTGCTGATAATTCCTTTTTACCGAAAACGTTTACTACCACTATGTCAGATATTACCTTATGTATGTAATTTAGGTAAATATATCACTTTATCTTTTATTTATATATATATATATATATATATATATATATATATATATATATATATATATATATATATATATATATATATTAACCAATGTAAACGATAGTTCGATGCACCAGTTGAATTCACGACCTGTAAACTAACTCCCTTTATCATTCGTTGAGCTTGAATCCGGGTACAAATACTACATCTGTTAACAAAAACGGTTTCTTAATTTATGTCTACAAGAAATTTGTGAACTATATATGTATACTAGTAATATTTATTCTAACCAATATTCCAATGTTACTGACTATTCATTATGCTATCTAAATTTTCGAATGGTAAACAACCCTATTAAAACTCGCTGCCTTCCCTGACAAAGTCCGAAACTAACTTACGCTAAAATACTGCCTCTGACTAATAATTAACAAAACCTGTTCCCTAATATATGTCTACAATATGTTTATGTATAATATATATGCAATAGTAATACTTATTCTATTCGATATTCGACGCTTTCCTATCAATTCTCTTCACCAATTTCAAATCGCTGCTGCACCAAGCCAAGATCCGCACTGGTCGGTAGTTGCCTTTGTTATCGGTAGGCCCTTTCGTGTGAATTGGGGTAACCTTTTAAGTTTCCACAGCTTTGGAAATTTGCTGCTCATAATGCTGTTGTTTATGAGTGATGTGATGGATACCACAATGGCTGAAGCAACCGCCTTCAGCAGCCGAGCACTACTTCTTTGTCAGGACGGAGAACCACGAGTTCATTGTTTGCTCCGAGATCGTTGTCAAGACGGAAAACAACGAGTGCTCTATTCATTGTTTACTCTGAGATCATTGTCAGGACGGAGAACTACAAGTGTCCTGTTCATTGCT
This sequence comes from Lamellibrachia columna, assembly GCA_963662155.1. Taxonomy (NCBI): domain Eukaryota; kingdom Metazoa; phylum Annelida; class Polychaeta; order Sabellida; family Siboglinidae; genus Lamellibrachia; species Lamellibrachia columna. Next base: position 65,590,839 of record OY759262.1, read on the forward strand.
TGCTCCGAGATCGTTGTCACGACGGAGAACCACGAGTGCTCTGTTGATTACTTGCTCTGAGATCGTTTTCAGGACGGAGAACCACGAGTGCTCTGTTGACTGTTTGCTCTGAGATTGTTGTTAGGACGGAGAACCACGAGTGCTCTGTTATTTGCTTGCTCTGAGATCGTTGTCACGACGGAGAAACACGAATGTTTTGATCATTGTTTGCGCTGAGATCGTTGTCACGACGGAGAACCACGCGTGCTCTGTTCATTGTTTACTCTGAGATCGTTTTCAAGACGGAGAACCACAACTGCTCTGTTCATTGCTTGCTCTGAGATCGTTGTCACGACGGAGAACCACAAGTGCTCTTTTCATTGTTTGCTCTGAGATCGTTGTCACGAAGGAGAACCACGAGTGCTTTGTTGTTTGCTTGCTCTGAGATCGTTGTCACGACGGAGAACCACAAGTGCTCTGTTCATTGTTTGCGCTGATATCGTTGTCAAGACGGAGAACCACGAGTGCTCTGTTCATTGTTTGCTCTGTGATCGTTGTCACGACGGAGAACCACGAGTGCTCTGTTGATTGTTTGCTCCGACCGAGATCGCTCTCACGACGGAGAACCACGAGAGCTCTGTTCATTGTTTGCTCTGTGATCGTTGTCAAGACGGAGAATAACAAGTGCTCTTTTCATTGTTTTCTCTGAGATCGTTGTCACGACGGAGAACCACGAGTGCTCTGTTCATTGTTTGTTCCGACCGAGATCGCTCTCACGACGGAGAACCACGAGAGCTCTGTTAATTGTTTGCTCTGTGATCGTTGTCAAGACGGAGAACCACAAGTGCTCTATTCATTGTTTGAGCTGAGATCGTTGTCACGACGGAGAACCACGAGTACTCTGTTTATTTTTTGCTACGAGATCGTTGTCAAGACGGAGAACCACGAGTGCTCTGTTCATTGTTTGCTCTGTGATCGTTATCACGACGGAGAACCACAAGTGCTCTGATAATTGTTTGCGCTGAGATCGTTGTCACGACGGAGAACCACGAGTGCTCCGTTCATTATTTGCTCTGAGATCGTTGTCACGACGGAGAACCACGAGTGCTCTGTTCATTGTTTGCTCTGTGATCGTTGTCAAGACGGAGAACCAAGAGTGCTCAGTTCATTGCTTGCTCTGTGATCGTTGTCAAGACGGAGAACCACAAGTGCTCTGTTCATTGTTTGCTCTGAGATCGTTGTCACGACGGAGAACCACAAGTGCTCTGTTCATTGTTTGCGCTGAGATCGTTGTCACGACGGAGAACCACGAGTGCTCTGTTCATTGTTTGCGCTGAGATCGTTGTCACGACGGAGAACCACGAGTGCTCTGTTCATTGTTTGCTACGAGATCGTTGTCAAGACGGAGAACCACGAGTGCTCTGTTAATTGTTTGCGCTGCGATCGTTGTCACGACCGAGAACCACGAGTGCTCCATTCATTATATGCTCCGGCTGAGATCGTTGTCACGATGGAGAACCACGAGTGCTCCGTTCGTTTTTGCTCCGACCCAGATCGTTGTCAAGACGGAGAACCACAAGGGCTCTGTTCATTCTTTGCGCTGTGATCGTTGTCACGACGTAGAACCAAGAGTGCTTTTTTTATTGTTTGCTCCGACCGGGATCTCTGTCACGACGGAGAACCACGAGTGCTCTGTTCATTGTTTGCTCTGTGATCGTTGTCAAGACGGAGAACCACGAGTGCTCTGTTCATTGTTTACTCTGTGATCGTTGTCACGACGGAGAACCACGAGTGCTCTGTTCATTGTTTGCTCTGTGATCGTTGTCAAGACGGAGAACCACAAGTGCTCTGTTCATTGTTTGCTCTGAGATCGTTGTCACGACGGAGAACCACAAGTGTTCTGTTCATTGTTTGCGCTGAGATCGCTCTCACGACGGAGAACCACGAGTGCTCTGTTCACTGTTTGCTCCGAGATCTTTGTCAAGACGGAAAACAACGAGTGCGCTGTTGTTTGCTTGCTCTGAGATCGTTGTCACGACGGAGAACCACAAGTGCTCTGTTCATTGTTTGCGCTGAGATCGTTGTCACGACGGAGAACCACGAGTGCTCTGTTTATTGTTTGCTACGAGATCGTTGTCAAGACGGAGAACCACTAGTGCTCTGTTCATTGTTTGCTCTGTGATCGTTATCACGACGGAGAACCACAAGTGCTCTGTTAATTGTTTGCGCTGAGATCGTTGTCACGACCGAGAACCACGAGTGCTCCGTTCATTATATGCTCCGGCTGAGATCGTTGTCACGATGGAGAACCACGAGTGCTCCGTTCGTTTTTGCTCCGACCCAAATCGTTGTCAAGACGGAGAACCACAAGGGCTCTGTTCATTCTTTGCGCTGACATCGTTGTCACGACGGAGAACCAAGAGTGCTCTGTTCATTGTTTGCTCCGACCGGGATCTCTGTCACGACGGAGAACCACGAGTGCTCTGTTCATTGTTTGCTCTGTGATCGTTGTCAAGACGGAGAACAACAAGTGCTCTTTTCATTGTTTTCTCTGAGATCGTTGTCACGACGGAGAACCACAAGTGTTCTGTTCATTGTTTGCGCTGAGATCGCTCTCACGACGGAGAACCACGAGTACTCTGTTCATTGTTTGCTCCGAGATCTTTGTCAAGACGGAAAACAACGAGTGCGCTGTTGTTTGCTTGCTCTGAGATCGTTGTTAAAACGGAGAACCACAAGGGCTCTGTTCATTCTTTGCGCTGAGATCGTTGTCACGACGGAGAACCAAGAGTGCTCTGTTCATTGTTTGCTCCGACCGGGATCTCTGTCACGACGGAGAACCACGAGTGCTCTGTTCATTGTTTGCTCTGTGATCGTTGTCAAGACGGAGGACCACGAGTGCTCCGTTCATTGTTTACTCTGTGATCGTTGTCAAGACGGAGAACCACAAGTGCTCTGTTCATTGTGTGCTCTGAGATCGTTGTCACGACGGAGAACCACAAGTGTTCTGTTCATTGTTTGCGCTGAGATCGCTCTCACGACGGAGAACCACGAGTACTTTGTTCATTGTTTGCTCCGAGATCTTTGTCAAGACGGAAAACAACGAGTGCGCTGTTGTTTGCTTGCTCTGAGATCGTTGTCACGACGGAGAACCACAAGTGCCCTGTTCATTGTTTGAGCTGAGATCGTTGTCACGACGGAGAACAACGAGTACTCTGTTTATTGTTTGCTACGAGATCGTTGTCAAGACGGAGAACCACGAGTGCTCTGTTCATTGTTTGCTCTGTGATCGTTGTCAAGACGGAGAACCACAAGTGCTCTGTTCATTGTTTGCTCTGAGATCGTTGTCACGACGGAGAACCACAAGTGCTCTGTTCATTGTTTGCGCTGAGATCGTTGTCACGACGGAGAACCACGAGTGCTCTGTTCATTGTTTGCTCCGAGATCTTTTTCAAGACGGAAAATAACGAGTGCTCTGTTGTTTGCTTGCTCTGAGATCGCAGTCACGACGGAGAACCACAAGTGCTCTGTTCATTGTTTGCGCTGAGATCGTTATCAAGACGAAGAACCACGAGTGCTCTATTCATTGTTTGCTCTGTGATCGTTGTCAAGACGGAGAACAACATGTGCTCTTTTCATTGTTTTCTCTGAGATCGTTGTCACGACGGAGAACCACAAGTGCACTGTTCATTGTTTGCGCTGAGATCGTTGTCACGACGGAGAACCACGAGTGCTCTGTTTATTGTTTGCTACGAGATCGTTGTCAAGACGGAGAACCACTAGTGCTCTTTTCATTGTTTACTCTGTGATCGTTATCACGACGGAGAACCACGAGTGCTCCGTTCATTATTTGCACCGACTGCGAGCGTTGTCACGATGGAGAACCACGAGTGCTCCGTTCGTTTTTGCTCCGACCCAGATCGTTGTCAAGAGGGAGAACCAGAAGGGCTCTGTTCATTGTTTGCTATGTGATCGTTGTCACGACGGAGAACCACAAGGGCTCTGTTCATTGTTTGCTCCGACCGAGATCGCTCTCACGAAGGAGAACCACGAGAGCTCTGTTCATTGTTTGCTCTGTGATCGTCGTCAAGCCGGAGAACCACGAGTGCTCTGTTCATTGTTTGCTCTGTGATCGTTGTCAAGACGGAGAACCACAAGTGCTGTGTTCATTGTTTGCTCTGAGATCGTTGTCACGACGGAGAACCACAAGTGCAGTGTTCATTGTTTGCTCTGAGATCGTTGTAACGACGGAGAACCACAAGTGCTCTGTTCATTGTTTGCGGTGTGATCGTTGTCATGACGGAGAACCACGAGTGCTCTGTTCATTGTTTGCTCCGACCGAGATCGCTGTCACGACGGAGAACCACGAGAGCTCTGTTCATTGTTTGCTCTGTGATCGTTGTCAAGACGGAGAACCACGAGTGCTCTGTTCATTGTTTGCTCTGAGATCGTTGTCAAGATGGAGAACCACAAGGGCTCTGTTCATTCTTTGCGCTGAGATCGTTGTCACGACGGAGAACAACGAGTGCTCTGTTCATTGTTTGCTCCGACCGAAATCTCTGTCACGACGGAGAACCACGAGTGCTCTGTTCATTGTTTTCTCTGTGATCGTTGTAAAGACGAAGAACCACGAGTGCTCTGTTCATTGTTTGCTCTATGATCGTTGTCAAGACGGAGAACCACAAGTGCTCTGGTCATTGTTTGCTCTGAGATCATTGTCACGACGGAGAACCACAAGTGCTCTGTTCATTGTTTGCGCTGAGATCGTTGTCACGACGGAGAACGACGAGTGCTCTGTTTATTTTTTTGCTCCGAGATCTTCGTCAAGACGGAAAACAACGAGTGCTCTGTTGTTTGCTTGCTCTGAGATCGTTTTCACGACGGAGAACGACAAGTGCTATGTTCATTGTTTGCTCCGAGATTGTTGTCACGACGGAGAACCACGAGTGCTCTGTTCATTGTTTGCTCCGAGATCGTTGTCACGACGGAGAACCACGAGTGCTCCGTTCTTTATTTGCTCCGACCGAGATCGTTGTCACGATCGAGAACCACGTGTGCTCCGTTCATTATTTGCTCCGACCGAGATCGTTGTCAGGACGGAGAACCACAAGTGCTCTGTTCATTGCTGGCTCCGAGATCGTTTTCACGACGGAGAGCTACGAGTGCTCTGTTGATTGCTTGCTCTGAGGTCGTTGTCAGGACGGAGAACCACGAATGCTCTGTTGACTGTTTGCTCTGAGATCGTTGTCAAGACGGAGAACCATAAGTGCTCTGTTCTTTGTTTGCTCTGTGATCGTTGTCAAGACGGAGAACCACAAGTGCTCTGTTCATTGTTTGCTCTGAGATCGTTGTCACGACGGAGAACCACAAGTGCTCTGTTCATTGTTTGCTCCGACCGAGATCTCTGTCACGACGGAGAACCACGAGTGCTCTGTTCATTGTTTGCTCTGTGATCGTTGTCAAGACGGAGAACCACGAGTGCTCCGTTCATTATTTGCTCCGACTGAGATCGTTGTAACGATGGAGAACCACGAGTGCTCCGTTCGTTTTTGCTCCGACACAGATCGTTGTCAAGACCACAAGGTCTCTGTTCATTGTTTGCTCTGTGATCGTTGTCAAGACGGAGAACCACGAGTGCTCCGTTCATTATTTGCTCCGACTGAGATCGTTGTCACGATGGAGAACCACGAGTGCTCCGTTCGTTTTTGCTCCGACCCAAATCGTTGTCAAGACGGAGAACCACAAGGGCTCTGTTCATTCTTTGCGCTGACATCGTTGTCACGACGGAGAACCAAGAGTGCTCTGTTCATTGTTTGCTCCGACCGGGATCTCTGTCACGACGGAGAACCACGAGTGCTCTGTTCATTGTTTGCTCTGTGATCGTTGTCAAGACGGAGAACAACAAGTGCTCTTTTCATTGTTTTCTCTGAGATCGTTGTCACGACGGAGAACCACAAGTGTTCTGTTCATTGTTTGCGCTGAGATCGCTCTCACGACGGAGAACCACGAGTACTCTGTTCATTGTTTGCTCCGAGATCTTTGTCAAGACGGAAAACAACGAGTGCGCTGTTGTTTGCTTGCTCTGAGATCGTTGTTAAAACGGAGAACCACAAGGGCTCTGTTCATTCTTTGCGCTGAGATCGTTGTCACGACGGAGAACCAAGAGTGCTCTGTTCATTGTTTGCTCCGACCGGGATCTCTGTCACGACGGAGAACCACGAGTGCTCTGTTCATTGTTTGCTCTGTGATCGTTGTCAAGACGGAGGACCACGAGTGCTCCGTTCATTGTTTACTCTGTGATCGTTGTCAAGACGGAGAACCACAAGTGCTCTGTTCATTGTGTGCTCTGAGATCGTTGTCACGACGGAGAACCACAAGTGTTCTGTTCATTGTTTGCGCTGAGATCGCTCTCACGACGTAGAACCACGAGTACTTTGTTCATTGTTTGCTCCGAGATCTTTGTCAAGACGGAAAACAACGAGTGCGCTGTTGTTTGCTTGCTCTGAGATCGTTGTCACGACGGAGAACCACAAGTGCCCTGTTCATTGTTTGAGCTGAGATCGTTGTCACGACGGAGAACAACGAGTACTCTGTTTATTGTTTGCTACGAGATCGTTGTCAAGACGGAGAACCACGAGTGCTCTGTTCATTGTTTGCTCTGTGATCGTTGTCAAGACGGAGAACCACAAGTGCTCTGTTCATTGTTTGCTCTGAGATCGTTGTCACGACGGAGAACCACAAGTGCTCTGTTCATTGTTTGCGCTGAGATCGTTGTCACGACGGAGAACCACGAGTGCTCTGTTCATTGTTTGCTCCGAGATCTTTTTCAAGACGGAAAATAACGAGTGCTCTGTTGTTTGCTTGCTCTGAGATCGCAGTCACGACGGAGAACCACAAGTGCTCTGTTCATTGTTTGCGCTGAGATCGTTATCAAGACGAAGAACCACGAGTGCTCTATTCATTGTTTGCTCTGTGATCGTTGTCAAGACGGAGAACAACATGTGCTCTTTTCATTGTTTTCTCTGAGATCGTTGTCACGACGGAGAACCACAAGTGCACTGTTCATTGTTTGCGCTGAGATCGTTGTCACGACGGAGAACCACGAGTGCTCTGTTTATTGTTTGCTACGAGATCGTTGTCAAGACGGAGAACCACTAGTGCTCTTTTCATTGTTTACTCTGTGATCGTTATCACGACGGAGAACCACGAGTGCTCCGTTCATTATTTGCACCGACTGCGAGCGTTGTCACGATGGAGAACCACGAGTGCTCCGTTCGTTTTTGCTCCGACCCAGATCGTTGTCAAGAGGGAGAACCAGAAGGGCTCTGTTCATTGTTTGCTATGTGATCGTTGTCACGACGGAGAACCACAAGGGCTCTGTTCATTGTTTGCTCCGACCGAGATCGCTCTCACGAAGGAGAACCACGAGAGCTCTGTTCATTGTTTGCTCTGTGATCGTCGTCAAGCCGGAGAACCACGAGTGCTCTGTTCATTGTTTGCTCTGTGATCGTTGTCAAGACGGAGAACCACAAGTGCTGTGTTCATTGTTTGCTCTGAGATCGTTGTCACGACGGAGAACCACAAGTGCAGTGTTCATTGTTTGCTCTGAGATCGTTGTAACGACGGAGAACCACAAGTGCTCTGTTCATTGTTTGCGGTGTGATCGTTGTCATGACGGAGAACCACGAGTGCTCTGTTCATTGTTTGCTCCGACCGAGATCGCTGTCACGACGGAGAACCACGAGAGCTCTGTTCATTGTTTGCTCTGTGATCGTTGTCAAGACGGAGAACCACGAGTGCTCTGTTCATTGTTTGCTCTGAGATCGTTGTCAAGATGGAGAACCACAAGGGCTCTGTTCATTCTTTGCGCTGAGATCGTTGTCACGACGGAGAACAACGAGTGCTCTGTTCATTGTTTGCTCCGACCGAAATCTCTGTCACGACGGAGAACCACGAGTGCTCTGTTCATTGTTTTCTCTGTGATCGTTGTAAAGACGAAGAACCACGAGTGCTCTGTTCATTGTTTGCTCTATGATCGTTGTCAAGACGGAGAACCACAAGTGCTCTGGTCATTGTTTGCTCTGAGATCATTGTCACGACGGAGAACCACAAGTGCTCTGTTCATTGTTTGCGCTGAGATCGTTGTCACGACGGAGAACGACGAGTGCTCTGTTTATTTTTTTGCTCCGAGATCTTCGTCAAGACGGAAAACAACGAGTGCTCTGTTGTTTGCTTGCTCTGAGATCGTTTTCACGACGGAGAACGACAAGTGCTATGTTCATTGTTTGCTCCGAGATTGTTGTCACGACGGAGAACCACGAGTGCTCTGTTCATTGTTTGCTCCGAGATCGTTGTCACGACGGAGAACCACGAGTGCTCCGTTCTTTATTTGCTCCGACCGAGATCGTTGTCACGACCGAGAACCACGTGTGCTCCGTTCATTATTTGCTCCGACCGAGATCGTTGTCAGGACGGAGAACCACAAGTGCTCTGTTCATTGCTGGCTCCGAGATCGTTTTCACGACGGAGAGCTACGAGTGCTCTGTTGATTGCTTGCTCTGAGGTCGTTGTCAGGACGGAGAACCACGAATGCTCTGTTGACTGTTTGCTCTGAGATCGTTGTCAAGACGGAGAACCATAAGTGCTCTGTTCTTTGTTTGCTCTGTGATCGTTGTCAAGACGGAGAACCACAAGTGATCTGTTCATTGTTTGCTCTGAGATCGTTGTCACGACGGAGAACCACAAGTGCTCTGTTCATTGTTTGCTCCGACCGAGATCTCTGTCACGACGGAGAACCACGAGTGCTCTGTTCATTGTTTGCTCTGTGATCGTTGTCAAGACGGAGAACCACGAGTGCTCCGTTCATTATTTGCTCCGACTGAGATCGTTGTAACGATGGAGAACCACGAGTGCTCCGTTCGTTTTTGCTCCGACACAGATCGTTGTCAAGACCACAAGGTCTCTGTTCATTGTTTGCTCTGTGATCGTTGTCAAGACGGAGAACCACGAGTGCTCCGTTCATTATTTGCTCCGACTGAGATCGTTGTCACGATGGAGAACCACGAGTGCTCCGTTCGTTTTTGCTCCGACCCAAATCGTTGTCAAGACGGAGAACCACAAGGGCTCTGTTCATTCTTTGCGCTGACATCGTTGTCACGACGGAGAACCAAGAGTGCTCTGTTCATTGTTTGCTCCGACCGGGATCTCTGTCACGACGGAGAACCACGAGTGCTCTGTTCATTGTTTGCTCTGTGATCGTTGTCAAGACGGAGAACAACAAGTGCTCTTTTCATTGTTTTCTCTGAGATCGTTGTCACGACGGAGAACCACAAGTGTTCTGTTCATTGTTTGCGCTGAGATCGCTCTCACGACGGAGAACCACGAGTACTCTGTTCATTGTTTGCTCCGAGATCTTTGTCAAGACGGAAAACAACGAGTGCGCTGTTGTTTGCTTGCTCTGAGATCGTTGTTAAAACGGAGAACCACAAGGGCTCTGTTCATTCTTTGCGCTGAGATCGTTGTCACGACGGAGAACCAAGAGTGCTCTGTTCATTGTTTGCTCCGACCGGGATCTCTGTCACGACGGAGAACCACGAGTGCTCTGTTCATTGTTTGCTCTGTGATCGTTGTCAAGACGGAGGACCACGAGTGCTCCGTTCATTGTTTACTCTGTGATCGTTGTCAAGACGGAGAACCACAAGTGCTCTGTTCATTGTGTGCTCTGAGATCGTTGTCACGACGGAGAACCACAAGTGTTCTGTTCATTGTTTGCGCTGAGATCGCTCTCACGACGGAGAACCACGAGTACTTTGTTCATTGTTTGCTCCGAGATCTTTGTCAAGACGGAAAACAACGAGTGCGCTGTTGTTTGCTTGCTCTGAGATCGTTGTCACGACGGAGAACCACAAGTGCCCTGTTCATTGTTTGAGCTGAGATCGTTGTCACGACGGAGAACAACGAGTACTCTGTTTATTGTTTGCTACGAGATCGTTGTCAAGACGGAGAACCACGAGTGCTCTGTTCATTGTTTGCTCTGTGATCGTTGTCAAGACGGAGAACCACAAGTGCTCTGTTCATTGTTTGCTCTGAGATCGTTGTCACGACGGAGAACCACAAGTGCTCTGTTCATTGTTTGCGCTGAGATCGTTGTCACGACGGAGAACCACGAGTGCTCTGTTCATTGTTTGCTCCGAGATCTTTTTCAAGACGGAAAATAACGAGTGCTCTGTTGTTTGCTTGCTCTGAGATCGCAGTCACGACGGAGAACCACAAGTGCTCTGTTCATTGTTTGCGCTGAGATCGTTATCAAGACGAAGAACCACGAGTGCTCTATTCATTGTTTGCTCTGTGATCGTTGTCAAGACGGAGAACAACATGTGCTCTTTTCATTGTTTTCTCTGAGATCGTTGTCACGACGGAGAACCACAAGTGCACTGTTCATTGTTTGCGCTGAGATCGTTGTCACGACGGAGAACCACGAGTGCTCTGTTTATTGTTTGCTACGAGATCGTTGTCAAGACGGAGAACCACTAGTGCTCTTTTCATTGTTTACTCTGTGATCGTTATCACGACGGAGAACCACGAGTGCTCCGTTCATTATTTGCACCGACTGCGAGCGTTGTCACGATGGAGAACCACGAGTGCTCCGTTCGTTTTTGCTCCGACCCAGATCGTTGTCAAGAGGGAGAACCAGAAGGGCTCTGTTCATTGTTTGCTATGTGATCGTTGTCACGACGGAGAACCACAAGGGCTCTGTTCATTGTTTGCTCCGACCGAGATCGCTCTCACGAAGGAGAACCACGAGAGCTCTGTTCATTGTTTGCTCTGTGATCGTCGTCAAGCCGGAGAACCACGAGTGCTCTGTTCATTGTTTGCTCTGTGATCGTTGTCAAGACGGAGAACCACAAGTGCTGTGTTCATTGTTTGCTCTGAGATCGTTGTCACGACGGAGAACCACAAGTGCAGTGTTCATTGTTTGCTCTGAGATCGTTGTAACGACGGAGAACCACAAGTGCTCTGTTCATTGTTTGCGGTGTGATCGTTGTCATGACGGAGAACCACGAGTGCTCTGTTCATTGTTTGCTCCGACCGAGATCGCTGTCACGACGGAGAACCACGAGAGCTCTGTTCATTGTTTGCTCTGTGATCGTTGTCAAGACGGAGAACCACGAGTGCTCTGTTCATTGTTTGCTCTGAGATCGTTGTCAAGATGGAGAACCACAAGGGCTCTGTTCATTCTTTGCGCTGAGATCGTTGTCACGACGGAGAACAACGAGTGCTCTGTTCATTGTTTGCTCCGACCGAAATCTCTGTCACGACGGAGAACCACGAGTGCTCTGTTCATTGTTTTCTCTGTGATCGTTGTAAAGACGAAGAACCACGAGTGCTCTGTTCATTGTTTGCTCTATGATCGTTGTCAAGACGGAGAACCACAAGTGCTCTGGTCATTGTTTGCTCTGAGATCATTGTCACGACGGAGAACCACAAGTGCTCTGTTCATTGTTTGCGCTGAGATCGTTGTCACGACGGAGAACGACGAGTGCTCTGTTTATTTTTTTGCTCCGAGATCTTCGTCAAGACGGAAAACAACGAGTGCTCTGTTGTTTGCTTGCTCTGAGATCGTTTTCACGACGGAGAACGACAAGTGCTATGTTCATTGTTTGCTCCGAGATTGTTGTCACGACGGAGAACCACGAGTGCTCTGTTCATTGTTTGCTCCGAGATCGTTGTCACGACGGAGAACCACGAGTGCTCCGTTCTTTATTTGCTCCGACCGAGATCGTTGTCACGACCGAGAACCACGTGTGCTCCGTTCATTATTTGCTCCGACCGAGATCGTTGTCAGGACGGAGAACCACAAGTGCTCTGTTCATTGCTGGCTCCGAGATCGTTTTCACGACGGAGAGCTACGAGTGCTCTGTTGATTGCTTGCTCTGAGGTCGTTGTCAGGACGGAGAACCACGAATGCTCTGTTGACTGTTTGCTCTGAGATCGTTGTCAAGACGGAGAACCATAAGTGCTCTGTTCTTTGTTTGCTCTGTGATCGTTGTCAAGACGGAGAACCACAAGTGCTCTGTTCATTGTTTGCTCTGAGATCGTTGTCACGACGGAGAACCACAAGTGCTCTGTTCATTGTTTGCTCCGACCGAGATCTCTGTCACGACGGAGAACCACGAGTGCTCTGTTCATTGTTTGCTCTGTGATCGTTGTCAAGACGGAGAACCACGAGTGCTCCGTTCATTATTTGCTCCGACTGAGATCGTTGTAACGATGGAGAACCACGAGTGCTCCGTTCGTTTTTGCTCCGACACAGATCGTTGTCAAGACCACAAGGTCTCTGTTCATTGTTTGCTATGTGATCGTTGTCACGACGGAGAACCACAAGGGCTCTGTTCATTGTTTGCTCAGTGATCGTTGTCATGACGGAGAACCACGAGTGCTCTGTTCAATGTTTGCTATGTGATCGTTGTCACGACGGAGAACCACAAGGGCTCTGTTCATTGTTTGCTCAGTGATCGTTGTCAAGACGGAGAACCACGAGTGCTCTGTTCATTGTTTGCTCTGAGATCGTTGTCAAGACGGAGAACCACGAGTGCTCTGTTCATTGTTTGCTCTGTGATCGTTGTCACGACGGAGAACCACGAGTGCTCTGTTCATTGTTTGCTCCGACCGAGATCGCTGTCACGACGGAGAACCACGAGTGCTCTGTTCATTGTTTGCTCTGAGATCGTTGTCAAGACGGAGAACCACAAGGGCTCTGTTCATTCTTTGCGCTGAGATCGTTGTCACGACGGAGAACCACGAGTGCTCTGTTCATTGTTTGCTCCGACCGAGATCTCTGTCACGACGGAGAACCACGAGTGCTCTGTTCATTTTTTGCTGTGTGATCGTTGTCAAGACGGAGAACAACGAGTGCTCTGTTCATTGTTTGCTCCGACCAAGATCGCTGTCACGACGGAGAACCACGAGTGCTTTGTTCATTGGTTGCTCTGAGATCGTTGTAACGACGGAGAACCACAAGTGCTCTGTTCATTGTTTGCTGTGTGATCGTTGTCATGACGGAGAACCACGAGTGCTCTGTTCATTGTTTGCTCCGACCGAGATTGCTGTCACGACGGAGAACCACGAGAGCTGTGTTTATTGTTTGCTCTGGAATCATTGTCAAGACGGAGAACCACGAATGCTCTGTTCATCGTTTGCTCTGAGATCGTTGTCAAGACGGAGAACCACAAGGGCTCTGTTCATTCTTTGCGCTGAGATCGTTGTCACGACGGAGAACCACGAGTGCTCTGTTCATTGTTTGCTCTGAAATCGTTGTCAAGACGGAGAACCACGAGTGCTCTGTTCATTGTTTGCTCTGTGATCGTTGTCAAGACGGAGAACCACGAGTGCTCTGTTCATTGTTTGCTCTGTGATCGTTGTCAAGACGGAGAACCACGAGTGCTCTGTTCATTGTTTGCTTTGTGATCGTTGTCAAGACGGAGAACCACAAGTGCTCTGTTCATTGTTTGCTCTGTGATCGTTGTCACGACGGAGAACCACGAGTGCTCTGTTCATTGTTTGCTCCGAGATCTTTGTCAAGACGGAGAACCACGAGTGCTCTGTTCATTGATTGCTCTGAGATCGTTGTCAAGACGGAGAACCACAAGTGCTCTGTTCATTGTTTGCTATGGGATCGTTGTCTCGACGGAGAACCACGAGTACTCTGTTCAGTGTTTGCTCCGAACGAGATCGCTGTCACGACGGATAACCACAAGTGTTCTGTTCATTGTTTGCGCTGAGATCGTTGTCAAGACGGAGATCCACGAGTGCTCTGTTCATTGTTTGCTCTGAGATCGTTGTCAAGACGGATAACCACAAGTGCTCTGTTCATTGTTTGCTATGAGATCGTTGTCACGACGGAGAACCATGAGTGCTCTGTTCAGTGTTTGCTCCAACCGCGATCGCTGTCACGACGGATAAACACAAGTGCTCTTTTCATTGTTTTCTCTGTGATCGTTGTCAAGACGGAGAACCACGAGTGCTCTGTTTATTGTATGTTCTGAGATCGTTGTCAAGACGGAGAACCACAAGTGCTCTGTTCATTGTTTGCTCTGTGATCGTTGTCACGACGGAGAACCACGAGTGCTCTGTTCATTGTTTGCTCCGACCGAGATCGCTGTCACGACGGAGAACCACGAGTACTCTGTTCATTGTTTGCTTTGTGATCGTTGTCAAGACGGAGAACCACGAGTGCTCTGTTCATTGTTTGCTCTGAGATCGTTGTCAAGACGGAGAACCACAAGGGCTTTGTTCATTGTTTGCGCTGAGATCGTTGTCACGACGGATAACCACGAGTGCTCTGTTCATTATTTGCTCCGACCGAGATCGCTGTCACGACGGAGAACCACGAGTGCTCTGTTCATTGTTTGCTTTGTGATCATTGTCAAGACGGAGAACCACATGTGCTCTGTTCATTGTTTGCTCTGTGATCGTTATCACGACGGAGAACCACGAGTGATCTGTTCATTGTTTGCTCTGAGATCGTTGTAACGACGGAGAACCACAAGTGCTCTGTTCATTGTTTGCTCTGAGATCGTTGTCACGATGGAGAACCACAAATGCTCTGTTCATTGTTTGCGCTGGGATCGTTGTCACGACGGAGAACCACGAGTGCTCTGTTCATTGTTTGCTCCGAGATCTTTGTCATGACGGAGAACAACGAGTGCTCTGTTGTTTGCTTGCTCTGATATCGTTGTCACGACGGAGAACCACAAGTGCTCTGTTCATTGTTTGCGCTGAGATCATTGTCACGACGGAGAACCACGATTGCTCTGTTTATTGTTTGCTACGAGATCGTTGTCAAGACGGAGAACTATGAGTGCTCTATTCATTGTTTGCTCTGTGATCGTTGTCACGACGGAGAACCACGAGTGCTCCGTTCATTATTTGCTCCGACCGAGATCGTTGTCACGACGGAGAACCACGTGTGCTCCTTTCATTATTTGCTCCGACCGAGATCGTTGTCACGACGGAGAACCACAAGTGCTCTGTTCATTATTTGCTCTGAGATCGTTGTCAAGACGGAGAACCACAAGTGCTCTGTTCATTGTTTGCTCTGAGATCGCTGTCACGACGGATAACAACAAGTGCTCTGTTCATTGTTTGCTCTGTGATCGTTGTCAAGACGGAGAACCACGAGTCCTCTGTTCATTGTTTGCTCTGAGATCGTTGTCAAGACGGAGAACCACAAGTGCTCTGTTCATTGTTTGCTCTGAGATCGTTGTCACGACGATGAACCACGAGTGCTCTGTTGTTTGCTTGCTCTGAGATCGCTTTCACGACGGAGAACAACCAGTGCTCTGTTCATTGTTTGCTTTGTGATCGTTGTCAAGACGGAGAACCAAGGGTGCTCTGTTCATTGTTTGCTCTGAGATCGTTGTCAAGACGGAGAACCACAAGGGCTCTGTTCATTGTTTGCGCTGAGATCGTTGTCACGACGGAGAACCACGAGTGCTCTGTTCATTGTTTGCTCCGACCGAGATCGCTGTCACGAAGGAGAACCACGAGTGCTCTGTTCATTGTTTGCTCTGTGATCGTTGTCAAGACGGAGAACCATGAGTGCTCTGTTCATTGTTTGCTCTGTGAATGTTGTCAAGACGGAGAACCACAAGTGCTCTGTTCATTGTTTGCTCTGTGATCTTTATCACGACGGAGAACCACGAGTGCTCTGTTCATTGTTTGCTATGAGATCGTTGTAACGACGGAGAACCACAAGTGCTCTGTTCATTGTTTGCTCTGAGATCGTTGTCACGACGGAGAACAACAAGTGCTCTGTTCATTGATTGCGTTGAGATCATTGTCACGACGGAGAACCACGAGTGCTCTGTTCATTGTTTGCTCTGTGATCGTTGTCAAGACGGAGAACCACGAGTGCTCTGTTCATTGTTTGCTCTGAGATCGTTGTCAAGACGGAGAACCACAAGTGCTCTGTTCATTATTTGCTCTGAGATCGTTGTCACGACGAAGAACCACGAGTGCTCTGTTGTTTGCTTGCTCTGAGATCGCTGTCACGACGGAGAACCACAAGTGCTCTGTTCATTGTTTGCGCTGAGATCATTGTCACGACGGAGAACCACGAGTGCTCTGTTTATTGTTTGCTACGAGATCGTTGTCAAGACGGAGAACCACGAGTGCTCTATTTATTGTTTGCTCTGTGATCGTTATCACGACGGAGAACCACAAGTGCTCTGTTAATTGTTTGCGCTGAGATCGTTGTCACGACGGAGAACCACGAGTGCTCCGTTCATTATTTGCTCCGACCGAGATCTTTGTCACGACGGAGAACCACGTGTGCTCCGTTCATTATTTGCTTCGACCGATATCGTTGTCACGACGGAGAACCACAAGTGCTCTGTTCATTGTTTGCTCCGACCGAGATCGTTGTTACGACGGAGAACCACAAGTGCTCTGTTCATTGTTTGCTATGTGGTCGTTGTCAGGACGGAGAACCATATGTGCTCTGTTCATTGTTTGCTCTGAGATCGTTGTCAAGATGGAGAACCACAAGTGCTCTGTTCATTGTTTGCTCCGACCGAGGTCGTTGTCAAGATGGAGAACCACGAGTGCTTTGTTGACTGTTTGCTCTGAGATCGTTGTCAAGACGGAGAACCACAAGTGCTCTGTCTTCCCATATCTGCGTGCACCGTTACCAGTGATAATTTAAGCGTCATTCACGATACCGAATGTCAACTGGATTTAGGAGCGACTGCAGTCGTTGTTGCACCAGTCGACGGAATGGATCATGACGCGCCAGCGAGAATCGTTGTACCGGTAGAAGTTCCGACCGGGGTGCGAGCTTTGACCAATGATTACAGACAAATAGTTGTATGATTCGTGGCTGATGTGATAACTCGGACCTCAGTTGCTATACAATTATGTTCAAAAAATGTCCAGAACATGAGTTTATTTTCGTGCTTTTATATTTGTGTGCGCTCCTAAAAATATATTGCACCTAATTTGTTTAACTTTAGAACGCTGCGCTCCTTGTTGACTGTGTTAACTGAGAGACCGGTCGTTGGCCCCGACAGTCGACGGTTGCGCGACAGAGAACATTAAGAGTATGTCAGTCACAGTCAGCCATGCAGCAAGTCTTACGCTGCAGTGGTTCTGTGGTCCACTGATGGATGAACGTAGCCCGCGTTGTCAGTATAGAACAGATCGCTTTGGACGCAGTTGATGAATTGCTAGTAGATGCACTTGACGAAAACAATTGACGAATTCATGATAGACGCACTTGACGAAAACTGGTTAGGCAGCTTATTCCTGGTAAGCGTGCTTCACGTGTAGCGACCGATCCGGGTGAGGTCAAAAGTAAAATACTTAAACGTGAGATGAAAATAGTCTACCGTAGTAGCACAAAGCGAACATATGACAGTGGTGTAGCATAGTACAACTCTTTTGCCCTTTTATCGCCAGGTTTTAACTGCACCCAGTCAAAAATAATGTAATAGTTTGTCCGATGATATCATCAAAACTAAATAAGACATTTGTACAAACGAACTGGCACATCGTAGTGGATATTGAATACTAGAGCTGGCATGTCCTTGTGGAAGAGGATACTACAACTAGTATGATGCTAGTTGTTACTAGAGCTGGCATGTCCATGTGGTAGTGGATACTAGAGCTAGTACGTCCTTGTGGTAGTGGATACCAGAGCTGGCATGTCCATGTGGTAGTGAATACCAGAGCTAGTATGTCCTTGTGGTAGTGGATACTTGAGCTGGCATGTCCATGTGATAGAGGAAACTAGAGCTGCATTGTCCATGTGGTAGTGGATACTAGAGCTGGCATGTCCATGTGATAGTGGATACCAGAGCAAGTATGTCCAAGTGGTAGTGGATACCAGAGCTGGCATGTCCATGTGGTAGTGAATACCAGAGCTGGCATGTCCATGTGGTAGTGGATACTAGAGCTGGCATGTCCATGTGGTAGTGGATGCCAGAGCTGACATGTCCTTGTGGTAGTGGATACCAGAGCTGGCATGTCCATGTGGTAGTGGATACCAGAGCTGGCATGTCCTTGTGGTAGTGGATACCAGAGAAGGCATGTCCATGTGGTAGTGGATACCAGAGCTGACATGTCCATGTCATGTGGTAGTGGATACCAGAGCTGGCATGTCCATGTGGTAGTGGATACTAGAGCTGGCATGTCCATGTGGTAGTGGATACCAGAGCTGGCATGTCCATGTGGTAGTGGATGCTAGAGCTGGCATATCCATGTGATAGTGGATGCTAGAGCTGGCATATCCATGTGGTAGTGGATACCAGAGCTGGCATGTCCATGTGGTAGTGGATACTAGAGCTAGCATGTCCATGTGGTAGTGGATGCTAGAGCTGGCATGTCCATGTGGTAGTGGATACTAGAGCTAGCATGTCCATGTGGTAGTGGATACCAGAGCTGGCAGGTCCTTGTGGTAGTGGGTACCAGAGCTGGCATGTCCATGTGGAAGTTGATGCCAGACCTGACATGTCCATGTGGTAGTGGATACCAGAGCTGGCATATCCATGTGGTAGTGGATGCTAGAGCTGGCATGTCCATGTGATAGTGGATACTAGAGCTGGCATGTCCATTTGGTAGTGGATGCCAGAGCTGACATGTTCATGTGGTAGTGGATACAAGAGCTGACATGTCCATGTCATGTGGTAGAGGATACCAGAGCTGGCATATCCATGTGGTAGTGGATACTAGAACTAGCATGTCCATGTGGTAATGGATACTAGGAGGTTTGATTTGTTATAAAATTATTCTACAAGACTAGCAAATAAATGATTCAGGACTATTAAGACAAAAAGGAATTACCTGGCCATGTGTACTGATGTGTTTTATGTTGGTAGATTAGCACTGAAAGTAAAGAGTTACCCAGCCATGTCTACTGATGTGCTCCGACTGAGGTCGTTGTCACGATGGAGAACCACGAGTTCTCCGTTCGTTATTTGCACCGACCCAGATCGTTGTCACGACGGAGAACAACAAGTGCTCTGTTCTTTGTTTGCTCTGTGATCGTTGTCACGACGGAGAACCACAAGTGCTCTGTTCATTGTTTGTTCTGTGATAGTTGTCACGACGGAGAACCACGAGTGCTCTTTTCATTGTTTGCTCCGAGATCGTTGTCACGACGGAGAACCACGAGTGCTCCGTTCATTATTTGCTCCGACCGAGATCGTTGTCAAGACGGAGAACCACAAGTATTCTGTTCACTGTTTGCTCTGTGATCGTTGTCACGACGGAGAACCCCAAATGCTCTGTTAATTGTTTGCCCTGTGATCGTTGTCACGACGGAGAACCACGAGTGCTCCGTTCATTGATTGCTCTGTGATCGTTGTTAAGACGGAGAACCACAAGTGCTCTGTTCATTGTTTGCTCTGTGATCGTTATCACGACGGAGAACCCCAAATGCTCTGTTAATTGTTTGCCCTGTGATCGTTGTCACGACGGAGAACCACGAGTGCTCTTTTCGTTGTTTGCTCTGTGATCGTTGTTAAGACGGAGAACCAAAAGTGCTCTGTTCAATGTTTGCTCTGTGATCATTATCACGACGGAGAACCCCAAATGCTCTGTTAATTGTTTGCTATGTGATAGTTGTCACGACGGAGAACCACGAGTGCTCCGTTCATTATTTGCTCCGACTGAGATCGTTGTCACGATGGAGAACCACGAGTGCTCTGTTCATTGTTTGCTCCGACCGAGATCGCTGTCACGACGGAGAACCACGAGTGCTCTGTTCATTGTTTGCTCCAACCGAGATCGCTGTCACGACGGAGAACCACGAGGGCTCTGTTCATTGTTTGCTCTGTGATCGTTGTCACGACGGAGAACCACGAGTGCTCTGTTCATTGTTTGCTCTGTGATCGTTGTCACGACGGAGAACCACAAGTGCTTTGGTCATTGCTTGCTCCGAGATCGTTGTCACGACGGAGAACCACAAGTGCTCTGTTCATTGTTTGCGCTGAGGTCGTTGTCACGACGGAGAACCACGAGTGCTCTATCTGCCCATATCTGCGTGCACCGTTACCAGTGATAATTTAAGCGTCAGTCACGATACCGAATGTCAACTGGATTTAGGAGCGACTGCAGTCGTTGTTGCACCAGTCGACGGAATGGATCATGACTCGCCAGCGAGAATAGTTGTACCGGAAGAAGTTCCGACCGGGGTGCGAGCTTTGACCAATGATTACAGACAAATAGTTGTATGATACGTGGCTGATGTGATAACTCGGACCTCAGTTGCTATACAATTATGTTCAATAAATTTCCAGAACATGAGTTTATTTTCGTGCTTTTTTATTTGTGTGCGCTCCTAAAAATATATTGCGCCTAATTTGTTTAACTTTAGAACGCTGCGCTCCTTGTTGACTGTGTTAACTGAGAGACCGGTCGTTGGCCCCGATAGTCGAAGGTTGCGCGACAGAGAACAATAAGAGTATGTCAGTCACAGTCAGCCATGCAGCAAGTCTTACGCTGCAGTTGTTCTGTGGTCCACCGATGGATGAACGTAGCCCGCGTTGTCAGTATTGAACAGATCGCTTTGGACGCAGTTGATGAATTGCTAGTAGATGCACTTGACGAAAACAATTGACGAATTCATGATAGACGCACTTGACGAAAACTGGTTAGGCAGCTTATTCCTGGTAAGCGTGCTTCACGTGTAGCGACCGATCCGGGTGAGGTCAAAAGTAAAATACTTAAGCGTGAGATGAAAATAGTCTACCGTAGTAGCACAAAGCGAACATATGACAGTGGTATAGCAAAGTACAACTCTTTTGCCCTTTTATCGCCAGGTTTTAACTGCACCCAGTCAAAAATAATGTAATAGTTTGTCCGATGATATCATCAAAACTAAATAAGACATTTGTACAAACGAACTGGCACATCGTAGTGGATATTGAATACTAGAGCTGGCATGTCCTTGTGGAAGAGGATACTACAACTAGTATGATACTAGTTGATACTAGAGCTGGCATGTCCATGTGGTAGTGGATACTAGAGCTAGTACGTCCTTGTGGTAGTGGATACCAGAGCTGGCATGTCCATGTGGTAGTGGATACTAGAGCTGGCATGTCTATGTGGTAGTGAATACCAGAGCTAGTATGTCCTTGTGGTAGTGGATACCAGAGCCGGCATGTCCATGTGGTAGTGGATACTAGAGCTGGCATGTCCATGTGAGAGTGGATACCAGAGCTAGTATGTTCAAGAGGTAGTGGATCCCAGAGCTGGCATGTCCATGTGGTAGTGGATACCAGAGCTGGCATGTCCATGTGGTAGTGGATACTAGAGCTGGCATGTTCATGTGGTAGTGGATGCCAGAGCTGGCATGTCCATGTGGTAGTGGATACCAGAGCTGACATGTCCATGTCATGTGGTAGTGGATACCAGAGCTGGCATGTCCATGTGGTAGTGGATGCCAGAGCTGACATGTCCTTGTGGTAGTGGATACCAGAGCTGGCATGTCCATGTGGTAGTGGATACCAGAGCTGGCATGTCCTTGTGGTAGTGGATACCAGAGCAGGCATGTCCATGTGGTAGTGGATACCAAAGCTGACATGTCCATGTCATGTGGTAGTGGATACCAGAGCTGGCATGTCCATGTGGTAGTTGATGCCAGACCTGACATGTCCATGTGGTAGTGGATACCAGAGCTGGCATATCCATGTGGTAGTGGATGCTAGAGCTGGCATGTCCATGTGATAGTGGATACTAGAGCTGGCATGTCCATTTGGTAGTGGATTCCAGAGCTGACATGTTCATGTGGTAGTGGATACAAGAGCTGACATGTCCATGTCATGTGGTAGACGATACCAGAGCTGGCATATCCATGTGGTAGTGGATACTAGAACTAGCATGTCCATGTGGTAATGGATACTAGGAGGTTTGATTTGTGATAAAATTATTCTACAAGACTAGCAAATAAATTATTCAGGACTATTAAGACAAAAAGGAATTACCTGGCCATGTGTACTGATGTGTTTTATGTTGGTAGATTAGCACTGAAAATAAAGAGTTACCCAGCCATGTCTACTGATGTGCTCCGACTAAGATCGTTGTCACGATGGAGAACCACGAGTTCTCCGTTATTTATTTGCTCCGACCCAGATCGTTGTCACGACGGAGAACAACAAGTGCTCTGTTCTTTGTTTGCTCTGTGATCGTTGTCACGACGGAGAACCACAAGTGCTCTGTTCATTGTTTGTTCTGTGATAGTTGTCACGACGGAGAACCACATGTGC
This sequence comes from Lamellibrachia columna, assembly GCA_963662155.1. Taxonomy (NCBI): domain Eukaryota; kingdom Metazoa; phylum Annelida; class Polychaeta; order Sabellida; family Siboglinidae; genus Lamellibrachia; species Lamellibrachia columna. The sequence goes on from OY759262.1 coordinate 65,613,083, forward strand.
TCTTTTCATTGTTTGCTCCGAGATCGTTGTCTCGACGGAGAACCACGAGTGCTCCGTTCATTATTTGCTCCGACCGAGATCGTTGTCAAGACGGAGAACCACAAGTGCTCTGTTCATTGTTTGCTCTGTGATCGTTGTCACGACGGAGAACCACGAGTGCTCTGTTCATTGATTGCTCTGTGATCGTTGTTAAGACGGAGAACCACAAGTGCTCTGTTCATTGTTTTCTCTGTGATCGTTATCACGACGGAGAACCCCAAATGCTCTGTTAATTGTTTGCCCTGTGATCGTTGTCACGACGGAGAACCACGAGTGCTCTTTTCGTTGTTTGCTCTGTGATCGTTGTTAAGACGGAGAACCACAAGTGCTCTGTTCATTGTTTGCACTATGATCGTTATCACGACGGAGAACCCCAAATGCTCTGTTAATTGTTTGCTATGTGATAGATGTAACGACGGAGAACCACGAGTGCTCCGTTCATTATTTGCTCCGACTGAGATCGTTGTCACGATGGAGAACCACGAGTGCTCTGTTCATTGTTTGCTCCGACCGAGATCGCTGTCAAGACGGAGAACCACGAGTGCTCTGTTCATTGTTTGCTCCGACCGAGATCGCTGTCACGACGGAGAACCACGAGTGCTCTGTTCATTGTTTGCTCCGACCGAGATCGTTGTCACGACGGAGAACAACGAGGGCTCTGTTCATTGTTTGCTCTGTGATCGTTGTCACGACGGAGAACCACGAGTGCTCTGTTCATTGTTTGCTCTGTGATCGTTGTCAAGACGGAGAACCCCAAATGCTCTGTTAATTGTTTGCTCTGTGATCGTTGTCACGACGGAGAACCACGAGTGCTCTGTTCATAGTTTGCTCTATGATCGTTATCACGACGGAGAACCCCAAATGCTCTGTTAATTGTTTGCTCTGTGATCGTTGTCACGACGGAGAACCACGAGTGCTCTGTTCATTGTTTGCTCTATGATCGTTATCACGACGGAGAACCCCAAATGCTCTGTTAATTGTTTGCTATGTGATAGTTGTCACGACGGAGAACCACGAGTGCTCCGTTCATTATTTGCTCCGACTGAGATCGTTGTCACGATGGAGAACCACGAGTGCTCTGTTCATTGTTTGCTACGACCCAGATCGCTGTCACGACGGAGAGCCACGAGTGCTCTGTTCATTGTTTGCTCCGACCGAGATCGCTGTCACGACGGAGAACCACGAGTGCTCTGTTCATTGTTTGCTCCGACCGAGATCGTTGTCACGACGGAGAACCACGAGTGCTCTGTTCATTGTTTGCTCTGTGATCGTTCTCACGACGGAGAACCAAGAGTGCTCTGTTCATTGTTTGCTCTGTGATCGTTGTCACGACGGAGAACTTCGAGTTCTCTGTTCATTGTTTGCTCCGACCGAGATCGTTGTCACGATGGAGAACCACGAGTGCTCTGTTCATTGTTTGCTCTGTGATCGTTGTCACGACGGAGAACCACGAGTGCTCTGTTCATTGTTTGCTCTGTGATCGTTGTCACGACGGAGAACCAAGAGTGCTCTGTTCATTGTTTGCTCTGTGATCGTTGTCACGACGGAGAACCACGAGTGCTCTGTTCATTGTTTGCTCTGTGATCGTTGTCACGACGGAGAACCACGAGTGCTCTGTTCATTGTTTGCTCTGTGATCGTTTTCACGACGGAGAACCACGAGTGCTCTGTTCATTGTTTGCTCTGTGATCGTTGTCACGACGGAGAACCACGAGTGCTCTGTTCATTGTTTGCTATGTGATCGTTGTCACGACGGAGAACTACGAGTGCTCTGTTCATTGTTTGCTCTGTGATCGTTGACACGACGGAGAACTTCGAGTTCTCTGTTCATTGTTTGCTCCGACCGAGATCGTTGTCACGATGGAGAACCACGAGTGCTCCGTTCGTTATTTGCTCCGACCCAGATCGTTGTCACGACGGAGAACCACAAGTGCTCTGTTCATTATTTGCTGTGTGACAGTTGTCACGACGGAGAACCACGAGTGCTCTGTTCATTGTTTGCTCCGACCGAGATCGCTGTCACGACGGAGAACAACGGGTGCTCTGCTCATTGTTTACTCTGTGATCGTTGTCACGACGGAGAACCACGAGTGCTCTGTTCATTGTTTGCTCTGTGATCGTTGTCACGACGGAGAACCACGAGTGCTCTGTTCATTGTTTGCTCCGACCGAGATCGTTGTCAAGACGGAGAACCACAAGTGCTCTGTTCATTGTTTGCTCTGTGATCGTTGTCACGACGGAGAACCACAAGTGCTATGGTTATTGCTTGCTCCGAGATCGTTGTCACGACGGAGAACCACAAGTGCTCTGTTCTTTGTTTGCGCTGAGGTCGTTGTCACGACGGAGAACCACGAGTGCTCTATCTGCCCATATCTGCGTGCACCGTTACCAGTGATAATTTAAGCGTCAGTCACGATACCGAATGTCATCTGGATTTAGGAGCGTCTGCAGTCGTTGTTGCACCAGTCGACGGAATGGATCATGACGCGCCAGCGAGAATAGTTGTACCGGAAGAAGTTCAGACCGGGGTGCGAGCTTTGACCAATGATTACAGACAAATAGTTGTATGATTCGTGGCTGATGTGATAACTCGGACCTCAGTTGCTATACAATTATGTTCAATAAATGTCCAGAACATGAGTTTATTTTCGTGCTTTTTTATTTGTGTGCGCTCCTAAAAATATATTGCGCCTAATTTGTTTAACTTTAGAACGCTGCGCTCCTTGTTGACTGTGTTAACTGAGAGACCGGTCGTTGGCCCCGATAGTCGACGGTTGCGCGACAGAGAACAATAAGAGTATGTCAGTCACAGTCAGCCATGCAGCAAGTCTTACGCTGCAGTGGTTCTGTGGTCCACTGATGGATGAACGTAGCCCGCGTTGTCAGTATAGAACAGATCGCTTTGGACGCAGTTGATGAATTGCTAGTAGATGCACTTGACGAAAACAATTGACGAATTCATGATAGACGCACTTGACGAAAACTGGTTAGGCAGCTTATTCCTGGTAGGCGTGGTTCACGTGTAGCGACCGATCCGGGTGAGGTCAAAAGTAAAATACTTAAACGTGAGATGAAAATAGTCTACCGTAGTAGCACAAAGCGAACATATGACAGTGGTGTAGCATAGTACAACTCTTTTGCCCTTTTATCGCCAGGTTTTAACTGCACCCAGTCAAAAATAATGTAATAGTTTGTCCGATGATTTCATCAAAACTAAATAAGACATTTGTACAAACGAACTGGCACATCGTAGTGGATATTGAATACTAGAGCTGGCATGTCCTTGTGGAAGAGGATACTAGAACTAGTATGATACTAGTTGATACTAGAGCTGGCATGTCCATGTGGTCGTGGATACTAGAGCTGGCATGTCCATGTGGTAGTGGATACCAGAGCTGGCATATCTATGTGGTAGTGGATGCTAGAGCTGGCATATCCATGTGATAGTGGATACTAGAGCTGGCATATCCATGTGGTAGTGGATACTAGAGCTAGCATGTCCATGTGGTAGTGGATACCAGAGCTGGCAGGTCCTTGTGGTAGTGGGTACCAGAGCTGGCATGTCCATGTGGTAGTTGATGCCAGACCTGACATGTCCATGTGGTAGTGAATACTAGAGCTAGCATGTCCATGTGGTTGTGGATACTAGAGCTAGCATGTCCATGTGGTAGTGGATACTAGAGCTAGCATGTCCATGTGGTAGTGGATACTAGAGCTAGCATGTCCATGTGGTAGTGGATACTAGAGCTAGCATGTCCATGTGGTTGTGGATACTAGAGCTAGCATGTCCATGTGGTAGTGGATACTAGAGCTAGCATGTCCATGTGGTAGTGGATACTAGAGCTACCATGTCCATGTGGTAGTGGATACTAGAGCTAGCATGTCCATGTGGTAGTGGATACTAGAGCTAGTGTGTCCATGTGGTAGTGGATACCAGAGCTGGCATGTCCATGTGGTAGTGGATGCCAGAGCTGACATGTTCATGTGGTAGTGGATACCAGAGCTGGCATGTCCATGTGGTAGTGGATGCTAGAGCTGGCATGTCCATGTGGTAGTGGATACCAGAGCTGGCATGTCCATGTGGTAGTGGATGCCAGAGCTGGCATGTCCATGTGGTAGTGGATGCCAGAGCTGACATGTTCATGTGGTAGTGGATACCAGAGCTGGCATGTCCATGTGGTAGTGGATGCTAGAGCTGGCATGTCCATGTGGTAGTGGATACCAGAGCTGGCATGTCCATGTGGTAGTGGATGCCAGAGCTGGCATGTCCATATGGTAGTGGATACTAGAACTAGCATGTTCATGTGGTAGTGGATACTAGAGCTGGCATGTCCATGTGGTAGTGGATACTAGAGCTGGCATGTCCATGTGGTAGTGGATACTAGAGCTGGCATGTCCATGTGGTAGTGGATACCAGAGCTGGCATGTCCATGTGGTAGTGGATGCCAGAGCTGGCATGTCCATATGGTAGTGGATACTAGAACTAGCATGTCCATGTGGTAGTGGATACTAGATCTAGCATGTCCATGTGGTAGTGGATACTAGAGCTAGCATGTCCATGTGGTAGTGGATACCAGAGCTGGCATGTCCATGTGGTAGTGGATACTAGAGCTGGCATATCCATGTGGTAGTGGACACCAGAGCTGGCATGTCCATGTGGTAGTGGATACCAGAGCTGGCATGTCCATGTGGTAGTGGAAACCAGAGTTGGCATGTCCATGTAGTAGTGGATGCCAGAGCTGGCATGTCCATGTGGTAGTGGATACTAGAGCTAGCATGTCCATGTGGTAGTGGATACTAGAGCTAGCATGTCCATGTGGTAGTGGATACTAGAGCTGGCATATCCATGTGGTAGTGGATGCCAGAGCTGACATGTCCATGTGGTAATGGATTCCAGAGCTGGCATGTCCATGTGGTAGTGGATGCTAGAGCTAGCATGTCCATGTGGTAGTAGATACCAGAGCTGACATGTCCATGTGGTAGTGGATGCCAGAGCTGGCATGTCCAAGTGGTAGTGGGTGCCAGAGCTGGCATGTCCGTGTGGTAGTGGATGCCAGAGCTGACATGTTCATGTGGTAGTGGATACCAGAGCTGGCATGTCCATGTGGTAATGGATGCTAGAGCTAGCATTTCCTTGTGGTAGTGGATGCTAGAGCTAGCATGTCCTTGTGGTAGTGGATGCCAGAGCTGGCATGTCCATGTGGTAGTGGATGCCAGAGCTGGCATGTCCATGTGGTAGTGGATGCTAGAGCTAGCCTGTCATTGTGGTAGTGGATGCCAGAGCTGGCATGTCCATGTGGTAGTGGATGCCAGAGCTGACACGTTTTTGTGATAATGGATACCAGAGCTTGCATGTCCATATGGTAGCGGATACTAGAGCTGACACGTTTTTGTGATAATGGATACCAGAGCTTGCATGTCCATATGGTAGCGGATACTAGAGCTAGCATGTCCATGTGGTAATGGATACTAGGCAGGTTTGATTTGTGATAAAATTATTCTACAAGACTAGAAAATAAATTATTCAGGACTATTAAGACAAAAAGGAATTACCTGGCCATGTGTACTGATGTGTTTTATGTTGGTAGATTAGCAATGAAAGTAAAGGGATACCCAGCCACGTCTACTGATGTGCTTCATGTTGGTAGATTATGATAGAAAGTAAAGGGTTACCCAGCCATGTCTACTGATGTGCTTCATGTTGGTAGATTATGATAGAAAGTAAAGAGTTACCCAGCCATATCTACTGATGTGCTTCATGTTGGTAGATTATGATAGAAAGTAAAGGGTTACCCAGCCATGTCTACTGATGTGCTTCATGTTGGTAGATTACGATAGAAAGTAAAGGGTTACCGAGCCATGTCTACTGATGTGCTTCATGTTGGTAAATTATGATAGAAAGTAAAGAGTTACCCAGCCATTTCTACTGATGTGCTTCATGTTGGTAGATTACGATAGAAAGTAAAGGGTTACCCAGCCATGTCTATTGATGTGTTTCATGTTGGTAGATTATGATAGAAAGTAAAGGGTTACACAGCCATGTCTACTGTTGTGATTCATGTTGGTAGATTATGATAGAAAGTAAAGAGTTACCCAGCCATGTCTACTGATGTGCTTCATGTTGGTAGATTATGATAGAAAGTAAAGGGTTACCCAGCCATGTCTACTGGTGTGCTTCATGTTGGTAGATTACGATAGAAAGTAAAGAGTTACCCAGCCATTTCTACTGATGTGCTTCATGTTGATAGATTACAATAGAAAGTAAAGGGTTACCCAGCCATGTCTACTGGTGTGCTTTTTGTTTGTAGATTACGATAGAAAGTAAAAGGTTACCCAGCCATGTCTACTGATGTGCTTCTTGTTGGTAGATTATGATAGAAAGTAAAGGGTTACCCAGCCATGTCTACTGATGTGCTTCATGTTGGTAGATTATGATAGAAAGTAAAGGGTTACCCAGCCATGTCTACTGATGTGCTTCATGTTGGTAGATTATGATAGAAAATAAAGGGTTACCCAGCCATGTCTACTGATGTGCTTCATGTTGGTAGATTATGATAGAAAGTAAAGGGTTACCCAGCCATGTCTACTGGTGTGCTTCATGTTGGTAGATTATGATAGAAAGTAAAGGGTTACCCAGCCATGTCTACTGATGTGCTTAATGTTGGTAGATTATGATAGAAAGTAAAGGGTTACCCAGCCATGTTTACTGATGTGCTTCATGTTGGTAGATTATGATAGAAAGTAAAGGGTTACCCAGCCATGTCTACTGATGTGCTTCTTGTTGGTAGATTATGATAGAAAGTAAAGGGTTACCCAGCCATGTCTACTGATGTGCTTCTTGTTGGTAGATTACGATAGAAAGTAAAGGGTTACCCAGCCATGTTTACTGATGTGTTTCATGTTGGTAGATTATGATAGAAAATAAAGGGTTACCCAGCCATGTTTACTGATGTGCTTCATGTTGGTAGATTATGATAGAAAGTAAAGGGTTACCCAGCCATGTCTACTGATGTGCTTCATGTTGGTAGATTATGATAGAAAGTAAAGGGTTACCCAGCCATGTCTACTGATGTGCTTCATGTTGGTAGATTATGATAGAAAGTAAAGAGTTACCCAGCCATATCTACTGATGTGCTTCATGTTGGTAGATTATGATAGAAAGTAAAGGGTTACCCAGCCATGTCTACTGATGTGCTTCATGTTGGTAGATTACGATAGAAAGTAAAGGGTTACCGAGCCATGTCTACTGATGTGCTTCATGTTGGTAAATTATGATAGAAAGTAAAGAGTTACCCAGCCATGTCTACTGATGTGCTTCATGTTGGTAGATTACGATAGAAAGTAAAGGGTTACCCAGCCATGTCTACTGATGTGTTTCATGTTGGTAGATTACGATAGAAAGTAAAGGGTCACCCAGCCATGTCTACTGTTGTGCTTCATGTTGGTAGATTATGATAGAAAGTAAAGAGTTAACCAGCCATGTCTACTGATGTGCTTCATGTTGGTAGATTATGATAGAAAGTAAAGGGTTACCCAGCCATGTCTACTGGTGTGCTTCATGTTGGTAGATTACGATAGAAAGTAAAGAGTTACCCAGCCATTTCTACTGATGTGCTTCATGTTGATAGATTACAATAGAAAGTAAAGGGTTACCCAGCCATGTCTACTGGTGTGCTTTTTGTTTGTAGATTACGATAGAAAGTAAAAGGTTACCCAGCCATGTCTACTGATGTGCTTCTTGTTGGTAGATTATGATAGAAAGTAAAGGGTTACCCAGCCATGTCTACTGATGTGCTTCATGTTGGTAGATTATGATAGAAAGTAAAGGGTTACCCAGCCATGTCTACTGATGTGCTTCATGTTGGTAGATTATGATAGAAAATAAAGGGTTACCCAGCCATGTCTACTGATGTGCTTCATGTTGGTAGATTATGATAGAAAGTAAAGGGTTACCCAGCCATGTCTACTGGTGTGCTTCATGTTGGTAGATTATGATAGAAAGTAAAGGGTTACCCAGCCATGTCTACTGATGTGCTTCATGTTGGTAGATTATGATAGAAAGTAAAGGGTTACCCAGCCATGTCTACTGATGTGCTTCTTGTTGGTAGATTATGATAGAAAGTAAAGGGTTACCCAGCCATGTCTACTGATGTGCTTAATGTTGGTAGATTATGATAGAAAGTAAAGGGTTACCCAGCCATGTTTACTGATGTGCTTCATGTTGGTAGATTATGATAGAAAGTAAAGGGTTACCCAGCCATGTTTACTGATGTGCTTCATGTTGGTAGATTATGATAGAAAGTAAAGGGTTACCCAGCCATGTCTACTGATGTGCTTCATCGCCTGCAGAGTCGACCTGTAGGCAGCCGCTCCCTCCCGTGTCTGAAGCTGAACCTGTTGTGAGAAATGATCATGATAAAGTAACAGACCAACATTTAAGGTGTGTGATATTATCATAGGGTTAATATATATATATATATATATATATATATATATATATATATATATATATATATATATATATATATATATATATATATATATATATATATATATATGTGTGTGTGTGTGTGTGTGTGTTTGTGTGTGTGTGTGTGTGTGTGTGTTTAGGCACAGGAGGGTATCACACATCATTTAATCACCCACTATAGGGCACCTGGTATAAACATCATTTAATTACCCACTAGAGGGCACCCAGTATAAACATCATTTAACAACCAACTAGAAGGGACCCAGTATAAACATCATTTAATTACCCACTAGAAGGCACCCATTATAAACATCATTTAATTACTCACTACAGGGCACCCAGTATAAACATAATTTAATAACCCACTAGAAAGCCCCCAGTATAAACATAATTTAATTACCCACTAGAAGGCACCCAGTATAAACATCATTTAATTACCCACTACAGGGCACCCAGTATAAACATCATTTAATTACCCACTAGAAAGCCCCCAGTATAAACATAATTTAATTACCCACTAGAAGGCACCCAGTATAAACATCACTTAATTATCCACTAGAGGGAATTCAGTATAAAACATCATTTAATTACCCACTAGGGGGCACTCAGTATAAACATAATTTAATGACCAACTAGGGGGCACTCAGTATAAACAACATTTAATTACCCACTAGCGGGCACCCAATATAAACATCATTTAATTACCCACTAGGGGGCACCCAGTATAAACATCATTTAATTACCCACTATAGGGCACTCAGTATAAACATCATTTAATTACCCACTAGGGGGCACTCAGTATAAACATCATTTAATTACCCACTAGAGGGCACTCAGTATAAACATCATTTAATTACCCACTAGGGGGCACTCAGTATAAACATCATTTAATGACCCACTAGGGGGCACTAAGTATAAACAACATTTAATTACCCACTAGGGGGCACCAAATATAAAAGGACCCCTGGAGGGAGGAGGTTTTCTTCCAGGTGGGTTTTAAGTGCATGGTTGTGAGGAAGGTTCTGGGGCAGGGTACATGCTGGTGTAGCTCGTGTGCAGACAGCACTCTCTTTTTGTAAGTTATGATACACTTAAAGATGCTCTACATTTTACTTAGCTGCAACTATTTTATAAGCCAGCTATTTTATCATGTGTTTGTATTGTATTTGTTATAATAAAGAGATGTGTAAATTGGGATTGCTGCGTGGTCTTGATTACTATTAAACTATTAAACGGAGACCTTAGCCGTAATCTGTTCTATCAAATATAATCCCCCCCCTGCTGGCTGTGAAATGGGAGCAGTAAAACAATATCTTAATCTGAAGCAGATGTAAACTGGCTGAATTATATATACAGATGTGGAAACAACTTGAAATGAATGAAAATGTGTTGTCTGCAGGTAAACGTCTGTGTGAGATTAATGGGTGCTGATTTAAAATAGAACTGTTGTTCAGGGCATACACTGGTTGTTAATTAGACAGACACAATGCATGGGGTCTTCCATGGAAACCACACAACAAACACCTACCTTTATGGTGTCAAAAGGATGGCCTATCACCAGCCCAGCTGTACCTAAAAAAACATTTTAGATGTGTGATATGTAACATAGTATCACCTGAAGTGTGTGCAACAAACGTGACAGATATGAAATGTTCAGACGGGGGGGAGCACTCATCATATTGCCAGTATGCCATCCTTGCTGAGATAAATTCCATGTTTTATGGTACATTTTCATATTGACATCTCAAAATGCATTTTTATGATAAATGAACTCAGAGGTGCACATAATTGCACACAATGGAAGCTTTTTTCTAATTTTAGCATATTTTACATACTAAATGGTCCATCAACTTGAAATGGGCTTAATGTTGGCTAACTTGTGGAAAACAATTTCTCTCCAGGGAAAAGGGCGTATATTTCAATCCACTCAACTTGAACGTTTCGGGGTAGTTAGACAAATTCTCAAGAATGATATGCAGACAATGTACTGTGCATCCCCCCCTGGTTGATTCATGTAGAGAAAAGGCAGACGAGACTCAAGGAGGATGGTTGACACTTTTAAAATTTGTCCTAAAGTCCTAACAAGATCTAGCGTAAAAAATGCACACTGCGTCATCTGTGGATAGATAGAGAACTACTCACCACCAATTGCACCAGCTATGTAATCATGGAGGAGATTTCCCACTTCCATTGTGACCTCTAAGTCCGGCCACCAGGTGTCAGCAAGAGACAGGCCACCAGGTGTCAGCAAGAGACAAGCCACCAGTGCCTTGAGGTAGAGAATCAGCTGTGATAATGATTTATGAATAAAGAATTACGCAAATTGGAACAAATGTGTATCATTTAGTAGGAGTCTGCTACAAATACAACTACATTCAGTAAAATAAATAAATGCACACATGTGCACAGTTAAACATAAAATAAGCTAAAATGCAACTTGCAAGCCTGATCAATAAAAAAGTAATGTTGGTATGGGAAAATGTATCACGAGAATTGTCCAATAATTATATTTTGAATAAATAAATAATATTTTATATGGATCCATGAAAATGTGTTTTGCAGTATTTACAAGGGTGCAACATTCCCAAAACAAATTGCAAGTAACTAGCAGTTGAACAGATTTGCAACTGTAATCGTGTTTATTCAGCTGTTAGGTATGACAAACACACAGAAAACAGTTAATATATTCAAGACCCACATGCATAAAATGGTAAATTCCTTTCAAGTTATAATTGAAGTTAAAATGTGTAAATTTGGAACTTGCATAACGTAAATATGTTATCCACTCAAAAAGGTTTCATATAGTGAATATGGAACAAAAGATTACTATAGTATAGTATATATATATATATATATATATATATATATATATATATATATATATATATATATATATATATATATATATATATATATATATATATATATATATATATATATATATATATATATATATATATATATATATTTATATAATTATATTGCTTGAACTTATGAAATCTTATCTGGATACAACTGACAATCAGTTTGGATTCAAGAAGGGTCATTCTGCTGATCATTGTATATATGCGGTAAAAACTGTTATTCAGTTTTATAGAAGCTACAACATTCCTGTGCATACATGGGTTTTTGATGCATCTAAAGCATTTGATAGAGTTAATCATTGGACACTCTTTAGAAAATTGCTTAATCAAGGTGTGCCTGTCCTACTCATACGAATGTTGTTATACTTGTACAGAAGCCAAATGTCTTGTATTAAATGTTGTTATACTTGTACAGAAGCTTAATGTCTTGTATTAAATGGTGCTCTTATCTTACTTCTTTAATGTTTCAAACGGTGTTCGACAAGACAAGGTGGGATTTTATCTCCCTACTTATTTACTGTATATGTTGATGATTTAAGCAACATGCTAAATAATGCAGGTATAGGTTTTCACATAGACAACTGCTTTACTAACATATGTTTTATGCAGATGATTTACGTGTTATTGCGCCAAGTCCCAGTGGTCTTCAGACTTTGCTGAATATTTGTGCAAAGTTTGGTTTTGAAAATGATATTAAATATAATCCTATAAAGTCGATATTATATTTATCAAACAACGTGGCTTTCATCTGAAATGTCCAGATATTTATATGAACAATAACAAACTTGAATTTGTTGAAAAGACTACTGGGTAATTATTTAGGAGTATGACTTGAAGGACGATGAAGATATGTTAAGACACCTCCGCAGCTTTTATGCCAGGTCTAAAAGCATTATCCTAACAATTTCACAACTGTTCCATTGGTGTTAAACTACATATGTTTCATGCGTATTGTTCTACAATTTATTGTTCCCAACTCTGGATAAATTTTAGCAAAGGCACCTATTTAAAACTTAAAGTTGCCTACAACAATATGCACAGATGGATCTTAGGATACCACTGATGGGACAGTGTGAGCAACATGTGTGTCAGCCATTGACACATTTGACACACTATTGCATCAAAGAAGAAGAAGAAATGTTTTTATTTGACCCATCATACATTTCACATAATACATATATATCCATGTTAAATTATAATTTTAAATAATACAGGTGTATATGGTTGTAAGTAAACATGGTTTATATTAAGGTAAACAAACAAATAGGGTCAGGAGACTCCTCTAAGACTTTGATAGTCGCTATCAAGGAGCCACCTTGCAAAATAAAATTAAACTAAATCAGTTGGTCAAACATATATAATTCTTCCGAGAAGAGAAGACAAAAACCATAATAATAATATCATCTCTGATTGTGTGTGCGTGCGTGCGTGCGTGCGTGCGTGCGTGCGTGCGTGCGTGCGTGCGTGCGTGCGTGCGTGCGTGCGTGCGTGCGTGCGTGCGTGCGTGCGTGCGTGCGTGCGTGTGTGTATGAGTGTATGAGTGTGCGCGTGCATGTGCTTGTTCATGTGCATGTGCGTGTTCGTGTATTACTATTCTCGCTTGATTATGTGTGTTTGCAGTTTAGGCACCTTTTAGTATAAGTGTGACAGGTGATTGTATTTTTTTAATGTTGCACACATATATAGCAATTTTGCCTAGTGCATGAATCTTGATAATCTTGTAAAAAATAAAGTTTTGCATACTGAGCAAATCCTTGTAAGCTGTGTGTATTAAGCTTTTCCTTAACTATAGTGGTGTAGCGACACAAGAAGTCACGTTAAAACAACTTTATTGATAGAGCGAAATGGCACGTGTGTCGATCGTTTGTAGCCGGAAATGCGAGAGTCACTAAGGGGTGCTTTCATAAGTAGCCGACCGCTACACAACCCCCCTTAGCACCCGTCACCCGGGGCATAGCGTTCTGGTCGTCTGATTTGGCGGCCAGATCGTGTGTGCACGGCAGCTGGACGGCCCCGGGGGGCTCGCTTAGCTGCATCGACTGGAATATCCGAGTCGAGATGGGCAGGTTTCAGGCGATCGATGCTGACGCGGTCGTGTCGATTGCCGTAGTCGAGTACGAACGACTTCTCGCCGTGCGTCAATACCTTGTAGGGTCCCTCGTACGGCGGTGTGAGGGGTGGACGGTGGCTGTCGCGGCGCACAAAGACGTAGGCGCTGTGTGCCAGAGTGGACGGCACAGACGACGGTCTGGTGCCGTGCGGGATGGAAGGTCTCGGTGCCAGGTCGCGAACCCCTTTCGCGTAGTCGCGGAAGGAACCGTGCTGCCTCCTGAGTCTCTTGCCCACGAGGGATGAAATCTCCCGGGACCGTCAGTGGCGCGCCGTAGACCAGCTCCGCTGATGAACACCCGAGATCTTCTTTGGGCGCAGTGCGAATACCGAGCAGGACCCATGGCAGTTCGTCGAGCCAATTAGGTCCATCGAGACGAGCCATCAGTGCGGATTTGAGGTGTCTGTGAAACCTTTCCACCAGTCCGTTCGACTGTGGGTGGTACGCGGAGGTGCGGTGTAAACGTGTACCGTGTAGCTGCGACAGTACCGACCACAATTCAGATGTGAACTGCGATCCTCTGTCAGACGTCATGTCCGCTGGCACACCGAAACGAGCCACCCAGTGAGCAGCAAAGGCTCTCGCGCATGTGGTGGTCTGTGCGTCGACTAGAGGAATTGCCTCCGCCCATCTCGTGAACCTGTCAACGTGATGGGCGAGAGTCACTAAGGGGTGCTATCATAAGTAGCCGACCGCTACAGTGGGAATATTATTAAGTAAAAATGGTAAGTTATGCCGAAGACATTTCTTTGCAAATTCGTGTTTGGCTTTATAAGTATATATTTCATTCTTGATTTGTGTGTCATAATTATGTATGTCATAGTTGAAGATTATCTTTCAGTTTTGTAAATAAACTGGTAAATTGTCATGTAATACATATTTATAATACATTTTTTATTGTTGTAATTTAAGAATGTCATCTACTTTTAAAATGCTGAGTTATTTTATGGAATGGTTCTGTGTGGGAATTATAATTACTTAAGGTAATAATTCTCAAAGCTTTCTTTTGAAGTTTTATTATTCTATTTGTTTGAAAACCCCAAGCCATAATGCAATAATTAATGTGTGGTACAAATAATGAATTATATAATAACGTTTTAATTTGTTGTGATAACACATGTTTTAATTTATTTAAAATACCAATCTTTTTAGAACATGCATTTGAATTTTTTTCAGTATGTCTTTCCTAGTTCAGATTTGTATCAATAATTAAACCTAAGAAATTAAATTCCTTAACTTGTTCAATATTTATATTATCTATCTTCAGAGTAAGCGTCTGTACATTTTTATTTGTCCTTTGGAATGTCATATATTTAGATTTTGCAATGTTTAATGATAATTAATTTATTTTGAGCCATTCATTTATTTTTAAAGTTCATAATTTATTAAAGATTCTAAATTGTCATTTCGTATGTTACCATTAAAAGTATTTAAAGTACTTAATAAGGTTGTGTCATCAGCATAAATGATTAAATTAAACATTTTACTGGCTTGTGCAAAATCATTGAGATATATAATAAATAACAGAGGTCCTAGGATTTAGCCCTGTGGTATGCCAGTTGTTATTGGTAACATGTTTGATTTTATATGGTCAATTTCAGTATATTGTTTACGGTTATTTAGGTAGCTACTGAATAATTCACATTTGTACCACTTATACCATAATATTTTAATTAAAAATTAAATGGTCAATTGTATCGAATGCTTTAGAAAGGTCCAAATATGTTTATATTTATTAAATTTCACTAATTTACTCATCATATATTTATTTTTAGCTTGATTGATTTCATCTTGGATAATGATATATTTACGGTTTGTGTCAGCCATTAGACTTATGTCTAGTTTCTCATATATTTTAGTAGAGATTAAATCCTCTTTGACTTTTAACATTGCTTTTTTGTTTTTAATATTAATTTCTATGAATTTTGTAGGATGTTGTTTATTCAGAGTAGTATCCATAATTATGATCAGAGAATTTTTTTATTAATATTCCTGCTGTACTCTCTAATATATATTTTGTTAAATTACAAAAGAAATTATCAATTAGTGTGCCATTACAGGTTGTAAACCTGGTAGGAAGAGTGATTTGGGGGAAGAGACTAAATGAAGTTAACATTTCAAAGAACCTGCTACAATGTTCTTGCTCATTTATTTTTAGCATATTTATATTATAGTTCCCTGCTAGAATAAGATGATTTTTTGATGATTTTGCATAGATGATATGACTGTTGTAAATTCATTTAGAAATTCATTATAATTTTCATTTAATGGCCTTGGAGGTCGGTATATATTTCCTATAGTGGTCGTCTGTGGTAAGCCTCCTCCATTTACTTGTATTATTTGCCCCTCCCAATGTTTATACGTGTTTAATTTCATGTTTAATTCATAATTAAATTGTCGATCTATGTATGTTATTAATCCACCTTTATTGCTGCACCTTTTTCTTTGGGATACAGTCATATCCACGTAATTGTATTAATGATAAGTCATCCGTATCAGATAACCAGCTCTCTTGGAGACATATTATACTAAATTTTTAATTTAAGATAAGTCATTTACAAATGCTTCGGGTTCACTAAACTTTGCATTAATTGATTGTATGTTAGAACTTAGAATACTAAAATGTTTATTATTGTTTTTAGCTACTGAATAAAATTTATCAAAATCATTATGAAGATCGGCGTATCATAGGCAGTTCATTATTTTCATTATAATTATTATTACTATTAATATCTAAAATATTATTTAGACAATGTTTTTCAATACAACCTGTATACAAGAGAAAGGTTTCATCAGTTATCATTTATTTGTATTTTTTATTTGGTTAACAAAATATTTTATTGTGCAATAATGTTTTAATAAAATCGGACATAAAATTAAGGCAGCCAAACCACTATACACATGTGAGGTATTTTGGAGATGAATGTGTTTGTGCGTGTATATATCCTGTGCTACAGCGGTCCAAGCAATTCCAATAGATCTGATAGAATACATTGAAAAAAAAGTTTTAAAATTTTTTTTTTTTAAATTAACAGAGCAATACGCTCTTGCATAGGCGTTAACTGTACGCCTAAGAAGATATGAGACGAATTCATTATTATCACAAATGTGGTACTTCGCCTTATTGTAAACAATCATGACACATATTATATCAATTATCGCTCTTTCAGCAATCAATACCATGTAGTCGGTATGGCTAATGTATTAGCCCCCAGTCAGGCGCAGCAGTTTTTGCTGTAAAACTTCTGTAAAGTATCCTTGAATGGATAGATGATCCGGTTTCTTGGTTATTAATATTAAGCATAATTACCTCTCAAGAAACTTAGTGTTCACTCTGTATATTTCAACTGCATCTCGCAGTCTTCTTCAGCAGACTGAAGTTACTGATGATGACACAAGCTGGAGCAGGACTGGTGGGAGCTACTGGCCAACGTCTCGGTTCAGCGTAGGTTTCTCTCTGTGGATGTTAATCACCTCCTTTATTTTTCTCCTGTGCCAGTTCTCCTCGTGGTCTAGAATATTAATGTCCTTCATAGAGCACTGATGGCCTGTGTTCAGTTTGTGTTCACTTATAGCTAATAGAGGTTGGCGACAAGATGTTCTGTGATTCTTGTGCCAAGTGTTCTGGCTGTTTCTCCCATATAGTGTTGGTCGCATTCTGGGCATTGTATGTTATATACTACCCCACACTTTGCTGCCCAGATATTGGTCACGTGACACATGACATTGGTCATGTGACACATCCGTAACTTCAGTCTGCTGAAGAATACTGCGAGGTGCAGTTGAAATATACAGAACGAACACTAAGTTTCTTGAGAGGTAATTATGCTTAATGCGGTAAAGTACTGTATTAGCAGCACAACACTGCAGTTTTGCAGTAAAATTAATAATGTAGTACAAATAATGTATTAACAACACAGTAAAAAAATTACATAAAAAATAAATTAATAAATACACTGCAGTTTTGTTAGCAACACAGTCAATATATATATATATATATATATATATATATATATATATATATATATATATATATATATATATATATATATATACATATACATATACATATACACATACACACATACACACATATACATACATATATATATATATATATATATATATATATATATATATATATATACAGTCTGTATATATACACACACATACATATATAAATATATATATATATATATATATATACACGCATATATATATGCATATATATGTATATATATATATATATATATATATATATATATATATATATATATATATATATATATATATATATATATATATTTATATATATATATATATATATATATATATATATTTATATATATATACATATATATGCATATATATGTATATATATATATATTTATATATATATATATATACACATACATACACATACACATATATATACATACCCACATACATATATATATATAGTTTGCAGTTTTGTAGTAAAACGAATGATGTATTTTTAAATAATGTATTAGCAACACACTAAAAAAAACATTATAATAAATAAAGAAATACAGTTTGCAGTAAAACGAATAATATATAACCAGCTCAGTCAACTACACGGCAGTTTCGCAATGAAACAAATAATGTGTCAGTAACAAAGTCAAATACATGGATGTGTGTTCATGTCAATGCCATTTATGAATAGTCACCAACCAGATCCTGTGTTGCGCAATACTATTACACTGCACCAACATTGCTTGTCTGGGAAGCCACCCGGCTCAATCAAAGCAGGCTGTCTTGTATGTGGGGCGCTTGGCCGGTTCTATGTTGTGCAATACCATCATTGCTATTCCACTGCAACTAAAACCACCAGTGGGCTAAACCAAGCAGGCCTTCTGATATGCGGTGATGCTTGATCAAGTAATACCTAATTAGCTTAATACGCCTGCAAGCCCACTAATTTTTTTAAAGATAAACCTATTATCTTATAGTAAGAACAAAACACAAATAAATTGTAATACATACATATTGTTTTATTAAATAACATGAAAAACTTGATTGAATTGAATTAGCTCAACCAAGTTAACTTAATTGTATTAATTAATGTTACCAGTAAGGGCAGTTAATTTGGTATTAATTGCTATTTCAATTAAACATCACCTACTGGCACTGATGAAGAAGAAGATTTGTGTTTATTTGACCAATGTAACATTTCAAAAGATACACACATACATTCATGTTAACAAAACAATAATACCTAGTATAAGTTTGTAATTTTACTATGAACATGGTGTGTATTAAGATGTATAAGGTAATGGTAATAGGGTGAGGAGACTCCTCTAAAACTAACTAGTCGCTATCGAGGAGCCACCTATAAATTGGAACATTTATAATTTAGTAAATTAAATTAGTTGGCCTAACAAGTTATAATCTTTTATAACGAGAAAAAATATAAATAAATAAAATTAAAAGAGTTTGTCCAACAAGTGCAAATCTTACAGATAGAAGGAAAACGAAGTGTAATGCACATATGCATGCGTGTGTGCCTTTAAAGTGTATTCTCTTTGTGAAGTTGTGAATATGTGCGTTCGTTGAGTGCGTGCGTGTGTTTAGTGCATGTTTTGTCATTATTGGTTCTGCCTACATGTGTAACAATTCGCTACATTGCACGAGGTTTGATAGTTTTGTATGTATTGATGTTTGGTGTAGTTCGCAAACCCACTTAGACTATGTGTGATGATTTTTTCTATTACCAGGGCTAGCGTATTGTTTAAAGTATTAGGTAGATTGTGTCTCAGACATCGCTTAGCAAATTCATGTTGTGTTCTAAATGTATGTAGTTCATGTTGTCTTCGTGTGTTGTGGTGTGGATGTTTGCATTTGGTGTCAACTGGTAATTTTGCAGGTACGATGGTAATAGGTTGTACATAAATTTATTATAGAACTTGAGTTCTTGTAATCTTAGTAAATCTGTGATTTTTAATAAATTTAATCTTTTGAAAAGCGGATCCGTGTGCGAGTTGTATCTACTCGTTGTTAATATTCTAACAGCCTTCTTTTGTACTTTGTATATTCTTTCACATTGAGAGCCCCATGCCATGATGCAATAGTTCATATGTGGTAGGACTAGAATGTTATATATAATTTTTTATTTTTTTTTGGGTAATATATGTTTAAGCTTATTTAACACTCCAATTGTTCTGGAACACTTATTTGAAGTGATTTCAGAATGTTTCCTATAGTTTAAATTTGTGTCTAGAGTTAGACCTAGGAAGTTGAATTCATTAACTTTTGTAATGTTTATGTTACTGATTTGGAGCGTAGGTGAATTTACTTGTTTATTTGGCATGTGGAAAAGCATATATTTAGATTTGTTTATGTTTATAGTGACAGTTTGTTAATTTCAAGCCATTCGTTTATTTTACCAAGTTCGTCATTAATTAGGGAACCAGCATCAATGTTCTCCGTGTTTTCAAAATTATTTAGCGTACTTGAAAGGGTAGTGTCGTCAGCGTAGGTTATAAAATTAAACATTTCACTAGACTGTGAAATATCATTTATGTAGATTATAAACAATAGCGGCCCAAGAATAGACCCCTGTGGGACACCAGTGCTTATATTCAATGTTTTAGATTTAATATCGCCCAATTATATATATTGTTTTCTATTTGTTAGGTAGCTGTTGAATTGTTTCAGTGTTTGGCCCTCCAACCCATAGTATTTTAGTTTGTCCAGTAATATTTTATGATTAATGGAATCAAAAGCCTTTGATAGATCGAGAAAGGTATTATAGGTATTTTATTGTTGTCCATTTGAGGAGTGATTCTATCTAGCAACTCTAAGGCGGCATATTCTGTTGAGTGACCAGGTCGAAAACCATATTGATTTTCTGCAAACAATTTAGAATCTTCGAAATATTCATACAGTTGACTACTAATTACTTTTTCTATAACTTTTTATATTGTTGGCAAAAGAGAGATTGGCCTGTAATTAGTTAACAAGGCTGGGTCTTCTTTCTTAAAAATGGGAATGACTTTGGCAAGTTTTAGTTTTTCAGGGAAAACACCAGTGTGTATGATTTTATTTGTTATTAGCGCTAAGGATTTGACGAGTGTTGGCGCAATATGTTTTAATAAATTTGTAGATATACCATCTGAACCACAGCTCTCTTTCTTCGGGAGATTGTTTATAGTTATATTGATAGTTTCTTCATAAATTTCTTTAAATTTGTGTTTAGTGCATTCTTGAGATAGTATATGTGGTTTTTCTCGCCTGAATAATGTATACTTTTAGCGAGATTTGAACCAATACTAGTAAAGTAAGTATTAAATATATTTGCTATTTCTAATTTGTTAGTTATTTCAGTATTATTTTCCTTAATTATCATGGGAGATAATTCTATTAATTTCTTCCTAGAAAAAATTTCATTGATGGTTTTCCATGTATTTCTGATATCGTGTTTAAATTTGGTGAATGTTGTTTCGAAGTAAATGCTTTTTAGCTGCTTGGATGCTGCTCTTTATTGTATTATTGTATGTTTTTAAGTTTGTGTTTAGGGTATTGTATTCTTGTGTGCCGGGTCTTGTCTTTTTAAATTTTTAATATATTTTATCTCTATATCTTATTGATTTAAGCAATCCCTGTGTTATCCATATTTATTTCTTATGTTTATATTTTTTTAATTTGACTAATTTACAGGGCATATGTTTTTCTTTAGCAATTAAAATAGCATCGTGTATTATGTCATAGTTCATATTTGTATCAGCTGACCTGCTTTTATCTAGTTTGTTGTATATTTCCGATGCAATGATTTCATTATTTACTTGGGTCATGGTTTTCTCCGTTTGAACATTTATTGTATAAATTTGGCAGTGGCTTCTTTATTAATTGTCATGTCAAATAGTATAAAGTAGGGTTGATGATCAGATAGTGTTTTTAATAATATGCCTACTTTTGTCTTTGTTGGTTGTTTTTTTGGTTTGAGGAAGAAGTTGTCTATGAGTGTACAGGTTGTATGACAAAATCTCGTTGGCAGGGTAATTTGCGGATAGAAACTATGTGTTGTTAGCATTTCAAAAAAATCACTACATGCTTCGTTTTCGTTTATCTTTAGCAGATTTAAATTATAGTCTCCAGTCAATATTACTTCGTTTTTATTTTCTATATTTGTCATGAGTACTGTGAGTTCATTTATAAGCTGCCTAATTTGGTCATATAGCATTCTGGGAGGCCGGTAGATGTTGCCTATGATGATATCTTTGGGTGGCCCTCCGCCGGTTACTTTAATAATCTGTCCCTCCCAATATTCATACTCATTTAGATTAATCAGTACTTCATATTTGAATCTTGTATCTATGTATATTACTAAACCACCCTTTTCACTGCAACTTTTACCTTGAATGATACACTTGTAGCCAGGCAATTGTATTTGCGATAGGTCACTATTGTCCGTTATCCAACTTTCTTGTAAGCATATTACACTGAATTAAAAATTAATAGTATTGAGTTCTTCGATAAATATTTCCAATTCATTGAATTTTGCATATATAGATTGTATGTTCGAGCTGAAAATACTTAACCGGTCTTTATATTCATCTGCTAAAATGTTTAAATTGTCAGTGTCATAATATGAAGAGTGCTGTATTTCTTGAATTCTGACATTTTCATTATAAATTTGTTGATGAAGAATGTGTTTTAAACTATTTTCTTCAATACCACCAAGATGTAAGAGGTATGACTGATCAGATTGTACTGTCATTTGGTGGTTATAGATACAGTAGTGTTCTCAGACATAGCATTGTTCTTAGACCTCGCAATGTTCTTGGCAGTATTCTTACGCATATTAGTGTTCTTACACATAACATTGTTCTTCGACATAGTAGTGTTCTTAGACATAGCATTGTTCGTAGACATCGCAGTGTTCTTTGACATAGACTAGCGCACAATATCTCGTAGTTGCTGTACATTGACAACGTGGAGCCTCTGCGCATGTTCGGTTTTCTTGATGAATACCTTGCAGTTTAAGGTCCACACACTGAAGATTTTGTTGTCTTTCTTCAACCGTCTTGCCTCGCGAAATAGCTCACTGTTTGTCTGGGATAGATGATCATTTAGGTATACTTGGCTGCCCCGCAACATCGTACGTTTACGCATTAGTGCACTCTTCTTGTCGGGCAAAGTCAACAAAGTTTTTTCGCATGATGGCCGATTCACTGATGTCATCGTTGTCCTCTGTGCACAGGTCTCCGGGAGCGGTGGTAGATGTTCGGGAGCGGGTTCTTTGTTGATCTATCTTGGAGGATGTTGCGTGTGCGAAGCTGTGTAGATCTAGGCCCGTTACAAGAATTTTTCTTTTCCTCGAGTATTGTTCTAGTTCGTTAACCTTCGTTTCCAAGGCATATATGCAGACATCTTTCTCCTTCAATGCTTTCAGTAGTTCTGTGATAAATGTCTAATTTTTTTCATTACATGTTTTTACATCCTGCAAGGTTTTGCATATGAAGTTTAGCGAAGACTTAATCTCAGCAATGTCTTTATTTCACCAGGCGTAGATGGTTTGTATGAATAGTGGTGGTTGGTTTGCACTAGTAGTAGTTGTTGTGTCCAATTGACAGCTGTGCGCTGACAGGCAGTCAAGCGTGACCTGCCGCACTTTGCAGCTGTGTCAGTTGGGCGTGCAAGTCCATTTTCATGCTTGATTGGCTGTGGAACCAGTTTTATTCAGTTCAAGTTCACGCCCCTTTAGGTGCGTATTCTGGGCGACATTAAATGCGTATACTGCAAACAGACTCACTTGCCTCATTCAAGTGGTACCCGGCCCCAGGAAGATAGGTCACATCTCTTCATTGTATTGCTGATGTGGTTGTCTCTCGTGAGCGCCAGGTTTTGTTCTTCAAATAACTACGTCAACTGCTCCGGTAGAAAGCGCAGCCACTTAGGCCAACTGAGGCATGAAATGTCACTGATACCCAGTGACATTTCCAGCAGGCCTGCATGCAAGTCACTAGCCTGAGACAGATCAGGTTCAGTCCTGTGTGAATTAGTACAAGTGTGAATGCATCAGTACTGGTGAAAGTGTAGACACTAAACAGTAGTTAACACAATAGAAAAATACCAACTGGGGCAGGCGTTGGGCAGTGGGCAGTGGGCAGGTGATTCAGCAGGCAAGATTTGGAGGGAAGACAATAGAATGTCCACTGTTAGGGTCAAATGTTGATATGTTGATGGTTAATTATGGCTTGATTGATTGCCTCTGCAAATATGTCTAAAGTAAACATTTGGGGCTGGCTACTTCCAGCCAAGTGAACTTATGGAGCCATTAAATCTATGCAAAAGGCTATATTCGTGCCAAAAAATATGCATCTGTAACATCTGTATTCTGTATGTACTATGTAGTAGTAATATGTACTGTGTAATGTGTGTGCTGTGTATGCAATACTATGCATTGCTATTATATGAAATGTCTCTATTAAAAGAATGCACATTATTAAAATTATACCATTGAAAGTCCCATTGTTGAAAAGAGGTTAAACTACACTCCAATATATAAAGCACTGGTGTCATTCATAATTTCAAGCAAGGTCTCAATTTGCAACGATGTAATACTAAAGAAATAATTTTAAACATTCATTAAACAGAAATACAATTTATAATAAGTTTTTCTTAATATTTTTTTTTTTTTTAATCTGGGTTTTGTATTAATATTTTTATTACGTCCAGGCCCAGCCCAGACCCGGCCCGGCCCGCTCACACTAGGCCCAGACCCGGCCCAAGCCCAAATTGTTTAATATTTTTTCAGACCGGGCCCGCAAAATGTAGGCCCAGGCCCGGCCTGCAAAAGTTTATAGAGGCTCGACCCGTGGGCTACGGGCTGGGATTGGACCCAATGCCCGGCCTGTACAGGGCACTAGTAGATTTAACAAGATTTGCCATCCAAGCCAAAGGCCCAGATGGCAAGTGGACAAGGAAGCCATTGACTTATCGAGAGTCCAACAATGTTCATCTACTTATAACCCGCCCTCCTGAGATATGTGCCAACCTTGTTTTTAAACATATTCACGCTGCTAGCAGTTACACAATCTGTAGACAATTTGTTCCATTCATTTATTGTCCTCTGTGAGAACGAGTGCTTCCTGATGTCCAATCTACATTGATCCTTTACTCATTTTACCTCATGTCCTCTAGTTCTGCTATCCTTCTTGAGTGAGAAAAACATATTTCTATCAATATTTTCATACCCATTCAATATCTTAAAAACTTCAATCTGATCTCCTCTTAACCTCCTTGTCTCTAGAGTTGTTAAACCACATTCTTTCAGACGTTCTTCATAACTAAGGTCTCTCAGTTCTGGAATCATCTTAGTTGCTCTCCATTGTATGCGTTCAAGCGTATATATATCCTTCTTACGATATGGTCTCCATGCTTGTATACAGTATTCTAAATGAGGTCTAACTATTGCTTTATTATTATTATTATATACCAAACTTATAAAGCGCTCTTTTCATACATAAAAACCTGCTCAAAAGCGCTGTACACAATGAATAGAATAATCATAGACAGTAAAAACAAAGCATAAAAAACGATATCATGATATAAAAATAAATATTATAGAAGACTGGATATAATAAAATAAATACGTATATACTGTTTCAAAAATGTAATACAAAAAAGACTGACTAGAAAAAATAAGCACCAAAATTAGCCCGGAACAAATGTGTTTTTAGCAGCTTCTTGAAAGTGTTCAGTGTTTTTGCTTCACGAATGTGAGCCGGTAGCGCATTCCACAACTTAGCTGCTGAACACTGGAATTTTCTGTTGCCGTAAGTAACTGTTCTAGCCCTTGGAACTTCTAGTGTCACTGAATCCATGGATCGTAGCGTTCTTCTTGGTTCATACACATTCAGCATGTCCGATATATATCCTGGAGCCTGTCCATGTAGGGCTTTATATTTGTGCATCAGGATTTTGAATTGCACACGATAGTTAACAAGTAACCAGTGCAGGTGTTTCAACACAGGTGTGATGTGGCTGTAGAGTGATGTTCTGGTTACAATCCGTGCCGCGGTGTTCTGCACACGTTGTAACTTGTTAATTGATGTCTGGTGCAGTCCACTGAGCAGAGCATTACAATAGTCTAGACGTGATGCTACAAGCCCATTGACTAATGATTGAGTGGCATCGTCTGTGAGATAACACCTAATGTGCCCAATGTTGCGGAGTTGATAGTATCCAGACCTACAGACACTGTTCATTGTTTGCTCTGAGATCGTTGTCAAGACGGAGAACCACGAGTGCTCTGTTCATTGTTTGCTCTGAGGTCGTTGTCAGGATAGTATCCAGACCTACAGACACTGTTCAAATGTTGCTCCATGTTCATGGCCGAGTCGAAGATAACACCCAGGTTTTTCACACAGTGCACTGATGTAATGTCAGTGTCGCCAACACGCACAGTAACATTTTCCATCTGCATGGCATTATGCTTGGATGTGAACAACACAACCTCAGTCGTTTCACTGTTCAGTTTTAACATGTTTACGCGCATCCATCTTTCAATGTCCGTGAGGCACCTCTCAATTAGTTCCAGGGAATCTGTTTGGGCTGCACCGTCCTTCGGCTTGAACGAGATGTACAACTTGGTGTCATCCGCATAGAAGAGATAACACAGTCCATACCGACGGATAATAGCTCCTAGTGGTTTTGAGTACATGGTGTATTTCTTTGGACCGAGTACCGAGCCTTGTGGTATACCATGTTCCAGGAGAACTGGATCGGAGTGCTCGTCATCTATGACCACTACATGATAACGGTCGTGGAGGTACGAAGCTATCCAGCTTTATAAAGAGGTATAATTAACTTTTTTCCCTTGTATGTTATGTTTCTTCTAATCAATCCAAGAATTTGATTGCCCTTTGAAGCTGCAATACCACACTGCTCTGAAACTTTCATATCAGCGCTTATTGTAACTCCTAAGTCCTTTTCTTTTACAGTAGTACCCAGAACAGTATCTCCCATTTTATAGTGTACATCCAGGTTCCCATGTCCTGTATGTAGGCATTTACATTTTCCAAAATTGAACATCTGCCATTTCTCAGACCATTTCACTAATCTGTCTAGATCGTTTTGTAAATGTTGTTTATCACCATCAGTATTAACCTTTCTAAACAGTTTTGTGTCATCCGCAAATTTCAGTACGTTACTTGTTATACTGTCGTCCAAGTCATTGATATACATTAAGAATAATATAATAATAGGTCCTAATACTGATCCTTGAGGTACCCCACTCAAAACCGATTTCCAATTTGAAACTTCTCCATCTACTACAACTCGTTGTCTTCTGTCAGTCAGCCATTGTTCTATCCAGTCAGTTGTGCTATCCCCAATACCATGGGCTTTTAATTTAAGTAGTAATCTTTGATGTGGCACTTTGTCAAAAGCTTTCTGAAAATCTAAGTAGATAATATCTACTGGCGATCCCACGTCTATCCACTTAGTGATTTTTTTCAAAAAAAACATAACATATTTGTTAAGCATGACATCGCTTTACGCAATCCATGTTGAGATGAATTTAATAATTTATGCTTAACGAGGAAGCCCACCATATGATCTTTAATTAACCTATCTAATAATTTACAAATCACTGACGTTAAACTTACTGGTCTGTAATTCTCTGACTTATTTCTCGAACCCTTTTTAAATAATGGTATGATGTTTGCTTCTTTCCATTCAAACGGAACAACTCCCTCTTTTAATGACAAGTTGAATACTCTTGCAAGTGGTATACTGATTTGTTCTACTCTTTCCATTAATAGTTTCCATTTGTAATGTGTCTCCCTCGCCAGTGTCAATGGCAATGCTGGTCTCGGCTCGCACAGACACCCCAAAAGCACAGCAACACGTCGACTACGACTGACAGCTGATGTGATGAATTATAATTAATAGCCGTAATTTCATTATTCATCCAGCGTTGTCGCCGTTGATTTATTTCGCTGTAAATCAATCAACGTCTCAATATGATTTTGCACACTGACCTTAGAACTTAAGATGGTAATCAGCTCAGTAAGGCTCCGTGTTCAGCACCGATACATATACATGTGGTTGACTCTCCTTCCAAAGTCCATTCACCACTTCATAAACACTGATAAACCCGTTCTGTTGGCGAC
Organism: Lamellibrachia columna; assembly: GCA_963662155.1. Taxonomy (NCBI): domain Eukaryota; kingdom Metazoa; phylum Annelida; class Polychaeta; order Sabellida; family Siboglinidae; genus Lamellibrachia; species Lamellibrachia columna. The sequence continues at coordinate 65,640,703 of OY759262.1, forward strand.
CTCTTCAACTCAGTGGTTCAACTTCAGTAGGTAGAACGTTACCACCAGAGGGTAATCATCGAGTCGACTTGTACTAGTCCACCATGCGGAGCCACTGTTCTCGCAACGACACCCACACCTGTAGCTTGGGGTTGACGGGGTTTATTTAACCCCATCTAGATAAAGTTAAAGAAAACAAATAAATAGTGGGCAATTTTATCGATGTGACCTATAACATTACGTTCGCAACCCGTTCATTGCAACCAATAATGCAATATTGAGATTTAGGATCACATTTCACGTGCAACATGTATAAAATATTGTCAATAACCTTTAAATGCATAATTCAATATAAACTGAGTTCGCCGTAATCTTATAAATCACTTGGTAAATGCAGTATGTTCTTTTTTGCAGTATTCATATTTATTTAATACACGACAATTATTCAATGTATTCGTATTCGAATATTTTTTGACAACTGTACAAATATTTGAATACCTGAAGATGTATTCGAATACTACTTCAAAATGTCCGATGTATTCGTATTTGAATGCTTCTGAAAATATTCGTTTTCGAATACTTATAAACGTTTTCAACTAAAAATATTTAGTCATGTAGGCGATTAACCTGTTGTTGCAAACCAATGGTTCGCTGAAATGTCATGAAATGGATTCCTGCTAGTTGTGTCCATAGAGTGTACTTAATAATAATAATAATAATAATTCCGTTTCTTAGTATAGCGCTTTTTAGCTAACTAAATACCAATCAAAGCGCTTCACAATAATATGATGTGTTGATTAAATCTAAAATATAAATTCACTAAATACATAAGGTAAGATAACAATAAATAAGCTAAGATAAAAAAGTAAATAAGCTAAGATAAATAAGAACACATTACTATGACGTGTTGACCAAATCTAAAATATAGACTAATTAAATACATAAGATAAGATCACAGTAATAGTCTAAGGTAGATAAATAAGTAATCTAAGAGAAATAAGTAAGTAAAAATAAATAAATAATCTAAGATAAATCATTATAAAACAATAAATTAGTGTGTAAAAATACGATTTCAAACCGAACAATTTAAAACCAAGCAGCGTCATAGAATACAAATCAGTGTCATCAAGGCAGGTAGTGTGAACGAAATAAGTGAGTTTTTAGTTGTTTTCGGAAAGCTGCCAATGTCTCAGTTGTTCTCACACTCTTAGGCAAGCTGTTCCACATGGTTGGACCTGCCACTGCAAAGCTGTTCTCCTCGGCACCGTCACTGCGAGCAATGTTGTGTCACTCGCCGATCGCAATGCACGAGTAGGCGCGTTGCGAGCTATCGCACAATTGAGGTAGTCCGGGGCCAAGCCATGCAGGATCTTATACATGCAAGTACAGATCTTGAATGTTACTCTCATCTTGATCGGCAGCCAATGCAGCGATCGCAGAATCGGTGTGACGTGATCTCGCCGTCTGACACGGTTGATAACGCGAGCGGCAGAGTTTTGTGCTCGTTGGAGTCGGTTTGTCAGTCCATTGTTCAGTCCACCGAGTAGACCATTGCAGTAGTCGAGGCGACTCAGCACAAGACAACGTATTGCGGCATGGCACGCGTCTCGCGTCAGCAGGTGTCGGATTCTGCTGATCAGTCGCAGATGGTAATATGCCGAAGAGCAGTAGCTGGACACGAGGCGGTCCAATTGCATATGCCTATCAAAGTAGCAGCCCAGATTTCTCACTGCGTCCGTAGATGTCAATGTTAGCCCAGGTAGCTCCAAGCTGGAGCTGCCATAGACTCGTAGATTGTGCGGTGACTGCAGCACGATAAACTCGGTTTTCTCGTTGTTTAGTTTCAATTGATGTAACAGCATCCATGCTCGTATTTCTGCTATGCACTGGATGATCAGCTGTTTTGCGTTTTCCAGCTCATCAGACATCATGGGGTTATAGCTGACATATAGTTGGGTGTCATCAGCAAAGCGATGGAACAGCACATGATTCTTCATACATATATCCGCAATGGATGTCGTGTACATATTGAACATCACTGGTCCTAGAACTGAGCCTTGCGGAACTCCATGGTAAATCAGAGTTGTGATCGAAGAAGACGAACCAACCGTGACACACTGTGATCTGCCGGTCAAGTATGACCTAAACCAGTCCAATGCCGTGCCGCCGATGTTGAAACGTGAACCCAGAGTGTTCAACAATATGTCAATGTTAATTGTGTCGAATGCTGCACTCGTGTCCAGGAGAACCAGCATAACACACCGTCCTGAATCGAGGTTTCGCACTATGTCGTGTTGTACTCTCATCAGAGCTGTTTCAGTGGAATGGTGTTGTTTGTAAGCGGATTGCATTTTATCATGCAAGTTATTCGTCGTCATGTGCTGGTTAAGGCGTTTGAGGACAACGTGCTCGATCAACTTTCCGATGAAAGCGAGGTTGGAGATGGGACGATAGTTCCCTAGTTCGTTCTGGTCAAGCGAGGCTTTCTTCAGTAATGGTGTCACTAGGGCGGTTTTAAATTGTTTAGGAAATGTTCCTGTGATTAGTGACGCATTTACGATATTGACGAGCGTGGATAGCGTGGCGGTTAAAGTAGTTTTAAGTAGCCATGTAGGTAGCACGTCAAGTGGACAGCATTTCGTTGGTCTAGACTTGATGATCGCTTGCAGCTCTTCAGCGTCAGTTGAACAGAGACTGTTCAGACTTTGCAACGCAGGTGGAGCAGCAGGCAGGGTTGGCATCACGATACCTTCTATTGTTACTTTCGAGCGCGTAAAACCAACGACTTTCTGGATCTTTTCTTCAAAGAACTCAGCGAAGCCATTACACAAGATTTCATCGTTCTTGCGATCAGGCAATTTCCGGTCACTGCTTTCGGTTAGTGAATGTAACACCTGGAATGTTGTTTTTGCATCAGTGTTGTTCAGTGCTGCATCGTAGTAAGCAACTTTTGCGTTTCTGATTTGTTGTTGTATGACGGTGTTAATTTTCGACGTGTAGATCTGTTTGTCGATTTCGAGACCGGATAGGCGCCATTTTCTTTCGAGTGCACGTCGCTTTCGCCGCAAGCACAAGGTTTCATCGTCAAACCATGGCTGGCTTTTCTTGGATTTTCTAGTTCGCGACACAACCGGGGCATGGATATCGAGTGTGGCGGACACCGAATGTTCAAATTGTTGTAGGAGGTCATCAACGCCATCGCTGATGTTGTCGTCGTGTGAAGTTATTGCGGCATGAAGGTCAGATTTGAACAAATCCAGGTTCACGTGACGGTAGTCGCGCCCTCGCCACTTGTTGGTTGGAAGGCGCGGCGCGTCTCCTTCAATAGAGAATATTATTGTGTGATGATCTGAGAATGTGTTCGGTAGGATAACAGCAGGGGATGTGAGGATGGTGTCTTCTTTTCGCGAGATAACGACATCCAGTGTGTGGCTGGAACTGTGCGTGGAACCAGTCATGTGCTGGACGAGTCCTGTCGATGCCATAATGTTCGTTATTCGGCTTACTCCAGGCGATAGTGCATTGTCGAAGTGAATATTGAAATCTCCCAATATCAATAGTCGTCCGGGGATGATCGCAAATGACGTTACAAGATCTTCGAACTCGTTCAGAAAGTCGGATGTATTGGAAGATGGTGGCCTATATATCAACACAAAGTAGTACGATGGCTTGTCACACGACAGTTGTAAAACCTCGAAATGTGTCGGTATCACTGCAGATCTGCGCACAACCAAGTTCAGTGAACTTCTGTGCAGAACACCCAGACCACCGCCACGCTTCTGCGATCGGTTGAGTTTCTTAAACTCGAACCCCGGCTGGGTTAGATCGTTCACTATGTCTTGGTGCTCATCTCGCAACCATGTCTCTGTGAAGAAGGTGATGTCAGCAGCAGCATCTAGTAACATTTCACTCACAACAGATACTTTGTTGCAGAGAGATCTGGTGTTTAGCAAAACAACTTTCAGTGATGGTGTTGTTGTCCTTGTGCTGATACTCGTTAGGTGGCGTACTCGAGGTACGGACTTAGCAGGTGCTATTGGTCGTGCAGATACAATTACACGTATCGGTCGTTGTTTGCGTGCACCTCCACGGTAACCTCGATGGGTGGGCCGCTGTAGTGCCACCCCTGCTTCACAAGCAGCTCTCTCTCTATATAATGATTTGTGATTGCCAGAACTTTCGATAAATATAGGTTTATAAGAAAACACCTGTAGATTTCTAGATCACATTTGCATCATTTCAAAAATAGCTGAGAAATTATTTTCCTAGTTCAAAGTTATTTTCCTAGTTCAAAGATTATAAAATTCTTTTTGGAAATCAGTATGGATTTAGACCCAATTACTCAACTGAGTATGCTGCACTTGAACTAATAGATAGAATTATAACACAAATGGATAAAAATGAATTAATTAACATATTCTCGACCTCTCTAAGGCCTTTGATACTACTGACCATAACATGTCACTAAATATATTAAAATACTATTGCCTTGATAGCTCAACTTTGCATTTATTTAGAAGTTATTTAACAAACAGTAAATAATATATCGAAATTGAGGAAATCCAGTCAGACACCTTACCATAACAATTGGCGTTCCACAAGGCTCAATTCTCTGTCCACTTTTATTTATTATATACACAAAAAAAATGTATAGAAGCCAGTAACATGTTTGACTTCATCATGCATTATGACGATACATTCTATTGAAAGCTATTGAATGGCTAAACATAAACAAACTTTCTGTAAACAAAACCAAATCATAATATATGATTTTTCATATGCCCAGTAAACGCATACAAACTCTTACGCTCAAAATAGACAATGTAAATATTGAAAAAGGTAATGAATTTAATTACGTGCGATTGACCTTAGATACAAACCTAAACTGGAAAAAAGACATTGAAAAAATATCCAATAAGTGCTCCAAAACTATTGGCATTTTAATCCAATTAAAATATGTACTACCTATAGAAATAAAAGTTATGTTATATAAATAATTAATATTATCTGATATTAATTATTGCATAATGGCATGTAGATATCGAGGAAATAGAATTATCAAAATTAAAAAAGCAGTGCGAATAATAACCGTAAAAAAGTATAATTCCCACAATGAACCACTTAAAAAAACTTCACTTATTAAAAGTAGAATATATCTTAAAGTAGCAGGAATTAAAAATTTACTTTAAATACATACACAAAAATCTGCCAGTTTATTTGTTAAACTGGCATATTATCCCACATGCTAACATACACAATTACAACTCTCGGAAAATAAAAACATATATACTTTTAGAACTAAACATAAATTTGCAATGAAATGTCTCAAATATAACTCTTTCTATTAATGACACCCCGAACTAGTCAAAGATAAAAAAAATATATATATACACTCATAGTTTATGTGGATTCACATTCTATGTAAAAAAAGTACTTTTTACACAAATATAGTGATATATGCACACTACACGATTGCTATATATGTCTGCAAAACCAATATATTATAAATATCATGTAGCATTTAAACACAAACGATTAGCACAGAAACACAAAATTCATACAATAAACACTGACGTGTATATACACCACACACTCACAGATAACTCATAACACACATTAGACACACACATGACATATGACTAATAGATACACACATGACACATGACTAATATATACAAACATGACACATAGGAGACACACACATGACACATGACTAATATAAACACACATGACACATGACTAATAGATACAAACATGACACATAGGAAACATACACATAACACTTGAGTAATAGATACAAACATGAAAAACGACTAATAGATACACATATGACACATGACTAATAGATACAAATATGACTAATATATACAAACATAACACATAGGAGATGCACACATGATACATGACTAATAAATACAAACATGATACATATGAGACACACAGATAACACATGTCTAATAGATCCAAACATGACACATAAGAGACACACACATTACCAATAGATACACACATGACACATGACTAATAGATGCAAACATGACACATAGGAGATACACACATGACTAATAGATACAAATATGACACATAGGAGATACACACATGACACATGACCAATAGATACACACATGACACATGACTAATATATACACACATGACACATAGGAGTTACACACATGACACATGACTAATATATACAAACATGACATATAGGAGATACACTCATGACACATGACTAATAGATACAAACATGACACATAGGAGACACACACATGACACATGACTAATAGATGCAAACATGAAACATAGGAGATACACACATGACATATGACTAATAGATACAAATATGACACATAGGAGATGCACACATGACACATGAATAATAGATACAAATATGACACAGGAGATACACACATGACACATGACCAATAGATACACATATGACACATGACTAATATATACCAACATGACACATAGGATATACACACATGACACATGACTAATATATACAAACATGACATATAGGAGATATACACATGACACATGACTAATAGATACAAACATGACACATAGGAGACACACACATGACACATGGCTAGTAGATGCAAACATGACACATAGGATACATACACATGACACATGACTCGTAGATACACACATGATGCATGACTAATATATACAAACATGACACATAGGAGATACACACATGACACATGTCTAATAGATACACACATGACACATGACTAATAGAGCAATGAAATTAGTTAAGTAAAACTGTGGTGGCTCCTAGGGCCGCGTTTCGAAACCTCGATTCAGCTGTATATTATGTCAGTACGTGGCTAACACTAGTAGACTTGTGTTTCTGTGCAATAACCGCATCCAAGTGGAATGTTTTACCCAGATAAATGGAACGATAAGTCTGTCAGTGGAAGGTTAAATCGCTTAGAGCTATCATGTGGGCACTTTTACTGAGTTAAAGGAATCCTGAGATATACTAGGGTTTACAAAAACTCGCTCACTCGCGGATTCGCCGTATTTTAAGCTAACTGCCTCCTGGCCCAAGCGATGACGTCACTAGTTAACTCTGGTTTGGGATTACGAGGTACTGCGGCAGTTGCATTGACTTCTCGTGAAAAAGCGCAGAGGGTACAAGCTATTAGTCCTTGTACGCTGTGCGCTTTACGAAGGCACACACCGGTGTACGTCGCCTTGCTGCTGCGCCGTCAAACGCCACTCATTTCCACGTTCCACGCGTCAACCTCGAGCGGTCGCTGGGCGTTAGCGTGCGCTGGCCCGACGCTATGGAACGCTTTATTACCAGTCACACTACGGAACACGGGGAATCGCACATAGTTCAAAAAGACATTTTTATTTTTAAACTAACTTCTACGTGTTATGCGACATAGTGGATATATCTAAAATAATTCAAGATGTTTACAACTTTATACATTGTATGCCAAGCATTAGTATTTAAAAAGTAATGACCAATTTATATTATGTTATTGTCTCGCTAGGTGAAACTATGCTCGCTAGGTGAAACTATGCCCGCTAGGTGAAACTATGCTCGCTAGGTGAAACTATGCCCGATAGGTGAAACTATGCTCGCTAGGTGAAACTATGGTCGCTAGGTGAAACTATGCTCGCTAGGTGAAACTATGGTCGCTAGGTGAAACTATGCTCGCTAGGTGAAACTATGCTCGACCCATACATCTTACAGTTAAACGTGTCACACATCTGGTATCAATTAACCGATTAAAACTTGGTTTCGGCAATACCATATTATGGTCTGATTTCACAAGTTCAGAAATAGCAACAGGCGGGTATATATGCTCGTCCATAATATTATTTTATGCAGTATCGCTTGTCCACGTGTTGGAACATTCACTATCTGAACAAATCGAAAGTGTGTTCTCAGAAAATCATTTAACTCATTGAAATCTCCTGTTATAATAACACCACATTCTGGACGCCTGCGTACAATGGTGATGCATGTGATTATGTGGTTACGTTTTTTCCAAATACTCCGTCTTAGGAGTGTAATATATACATGCTAACACTATACAAGGTAACAATATACAGGCTAACAATATACATGCTAACAATATACAAGCTAACAATATACAAGCTATCAATATACATTAACATTTTCTAGGTAATTTTTCGGCAACATCTTAATCCAGATTACCTCTAACTCATCAATCTCTAGATCATTCAACGTTTTATGGAGGACATAATTTCTGATATAACAGGCCACTCACCGGTTAGGCCACGATCCCTGTCCTTTCTCTCCGGACCGAAACTATGCAGGGCAATGCCATTGTCTCCCATATAATATTGAAACCACGTTTCACTAACACATACAACTGATACATCATACCTTGCAACTGTTACCTGCAGTTCGCACGTTTTTCATTGCTTAAGGATCTGACATTTAATTAAATTAAAATAGGCAGGTCCCATTTATGTTTTTTATTCCCTGTGTGCTGTGGGGCACAAGCTCGCGTGTTGTGGGGCACAAGCTCGCGTGTTGTTCAAGTCTTATGAGGCGGTCATTGGGGTGATAAATGAAGAACTGACTGCGTCACAAAGTCACAGTGACCCGCCGCGTTTGTCTTATGAACTCTCTATGTCCTTGGCATCGATATAATGGATTTGTTATAAATCGTTTCGCTGGTCAACATAAGAAGTTACAAAATGACAACCTTTTTGATGATGAAATATGTGTTACTACCATAATAAGATATCGTGTCGTCCGCGGTGGAGAAATCTGCCATAGTCGAAGGTGGATTATTTCTAATCAGACACCAGAGTGAACACTTCTGGCCTTGTTTCTACACGTTTTCTTCCCTCCTGTCGGCACACTCTTGAGGGATGTGGTAGGAAGTGGGACGTATTAACACAAATTGTAGGTGGGAGGTTGGCCCCCAAAACAGGTGGGAGCTGGGAGGTTGATACCCCATGCCACACCCCTCATTCGTCGACGTCAGTGCACGCACTGGTTCTGACACGGGAGTTGAAAGCCGCAAGACAATACACGTGTACACCAGTTGACCAGTTGACCAGTTGACTAGTTGCTACCAAAGGTTCGTCACAACTCAATCTGGTCAGGTCGGCTATTTTCTCAACGCTAAATTAATGTGAACGTCCACGCGCTGAACGTCCACGCGCTGAACGTCCACGCGCTGAACGTCCACTCGCTGCGCGTCAATGCAAACGTCGTTAATAAATTAGGATTGTTTAATGAGCTGGAGAATAAGACGTCATCGTGTAGTTGGCTTGATGCCAACACCTTCCCAAATATCACCGTGCTGTGGTTGACACCAGTCGGACCGCGACAGAGTTAACCATTGACGTCACTCGGTGTCCTCACGCTCCAACGAACACAATCACAAGTGTCGTGTGTGTCGTGTGTGTGTCGTGGGTGTGGCTGCAAGACATGACGGTGAAACGTTAATAGTAGGACCTACTCCATCCATAGCTTTATCAATGTACCCCGCTGTTGTTGGCAGAGTAACTACCCCGGAAGATGTACACGTCAAGGGTTTCCTAGAGTGGGTTGCTATCCGAAATAGCGGTTCTTCAGACAATGGCTGTAGTAAGCGCTAACATCAAACACGAGCGCTAATCAACGGGTCATTGCTTGAACACGTGGCTACTCAAAGAATATATCATGGCTAAGTCCACACGGCATATAAAAGGATTTGTTAACAAGTGTATACAAATTGATTAACACAATGACGTGGAAATTTAACACACGCACGCACGCACGCACACACGCACGCACGCACACACATCCCTGTTTGAGAAATAAAGATAATCCCGCATTCTCAATAATGAAGCTGACGAAGGGGTTTTGGTGACGGTGTCCGCGTTGTTTGCGTGAACTTGCTGTAGCCGGTTCTCGACTCCGATTGGCAGTGTGTGTACACACCCACATAAACCGGCCAGCTGGTTGGTTGACCTGTCCGGGCCGAACAGACCCGGTTAGGCGGCTGCTTTTCACCACAGTAGCTATAAAACATACCAACATGACTTCTTGTAGTCAACGCGGTATATTGTCGCACTGTTGTGCAGTGATGCGAATCGACGACCGCGTGAATCGATAATTACTCACATATGATGGAATGTAAACAGACACCCGGCTTCCGGTCACGGGTCATTGAGTCGGCCTTGACCTTAGAAGTGAGAACATAAACACGCGCACGGACGAACAACTTCATTCTACGGGTTTGCGGGCTTACAGACGCCGCGTACGGAGCAGTGGAAATTTCCAACGAACCCATCCAGCGACTGGGGTACCCAGCTTTACCCACCGTCTTACACCCTAAGATATGGCTCTCGATTTCTTCGCGGGCTGCGTTGGCGGTAAGTCGTCGGTGTTTCCGTGTGTTTATGTCGATCGTCGAGTATGCGTTGATATGAATGGACGCCGTGATTGCATCATCAGTAACATAGCAATGGATGTCAACAGGCGGAACATCTGCACTTGTAAACGTACACATATGTTGATCAACAAAATAACACGACAACGGTGAATAGCTATAGCTACAATGTTGATCAACAAAATAACACGACAACGGTGAATAGCTATAGCTACAATGTTGATCAACAAAATAACACGACAACGGTGAATAGCTATAGCTACAATGTTGATCAACAAAATAACACGACAACGGTGAATAGCTATAGCTACAATGTTGATCAACAAAATAACACGACAACGGTGAATAGCTATAGCTACAATGGGTGTGATATAAAAAGACAACAGCAAAGTGTCATATCATTGTATAACACGATGTCATTCATTGTCATCATGTTTTATACGCACTACAAGTATCACTCTTCACAGCTGCGCTTTGTGGTAAAATATTTGGTAAAATTAAACCACCAGTAACCGTGTTACAATTCGACAGTCAATTAAACAGTGGTATGGCATGTCTTTAAAAAACGTAGTGTCTTTAAAAATCATCATGTCTTTAACGTCGCGCCATGCTCGTGAATAGACACGAGTGTGATTTTGTAGGGAGCTGAAGGTATCTAAGAACGTATTCATTTTATTCTAAATATTACACTGCAGCGAAACTGATTGTCGAGCTTGAGTCACCACCTATTCCTCAGCTTGAGTCACCGCCTATTCCTCAGCAGTGGTTCAAATTGAGTAGCATTGACTTGGTGGGGATTTTCCAGGCGACTCCAGTGGGCCCGCGTATTGTTGTGACCGGTCGGAAATACCTGACCCTGTGGACGTTGACAATGGGACGTCCAGCTGTCCACGGGGTTCATGACAAGCGACTCTCTCACTTGTTTCTACAGGCCCACTAATGACCATACTCAGTCGAAGTATTCCCTGGGGAGGTTATATAAATGACTCGATATGTCCGCTTCTTCTTAGTATTTTTTTGCATTTGTATCTGGTATTTAAAGGTATATAATCGTAAGATCACGTTATCCTTATATAAACTACATCTGTTCTAGCGTCTTGGCCTCCCAAAGGTCTTTCAATTAAAAATAAGGTGTTAATAAAATTGGACGTTTGATCGTTATTTGTTTAACCTAAAGGTTTCGACTGCTTACATTGCGCGCTGAACGTCAAGGTCGATATTAATAGACAACTCACGGTCAATTAATACGAAGAAATATGATTAATTAAAACACAACTTGACAGTCGTGATGTTAGAATATGTGTATTGTCTACTATATAGCATGATTTTACGATAACACGATCACACTTTGTACCTTAGAGGTTTATCTGACACTGTTTATGCCAACATTCATACGATGCGATCATGTAGTGTCTGAACATTGGCCTCAAATTATGCGGAAGCAAACGTTCGCAACTCCCTCCAAGCCTATTAGCCGGCCATTCATGGATTACGTAACTGTCACTTTCTACTCTACGCCCCTACTCTATGCAAATGTCCTCCGTCATGCTAGGCAACGTTCAGTCAACAATTTTACGCCCATGCCAGTCCTTAGGCCTTACACAAGGGAAACCAACTTTCAATAGTCTCAAATTGAACGTTACTCGACAAGAATAACGTCTTTCTAAAATGTATGCATTAATTAAATAAAACAATTCTTAGTAGTCCTATCTAATTCAGATATTCAGCCTAGGCCATGCATGCCACTTTCAACTTGAATGAAAAAGTCGATGGACCCTTGGAAGAAACCTTAGTCTAGTAATCAATATCTCAGGTCGTTTATATACAGAATGTTTTGAGTAACCATTGGATCTATTATTACCACGTCTGGACACTACGTCTCTCGCTCGAGGGAGGTACAAAATAAGGGCCTTGAATGAGTCCACTCCTTTGTGTCTGGACGCACGTGTGTCCGAGTGTTGAATGACTGATATCAAGCCGTGACAGAAGTCTGTTTTATACGTCCCCTTGCAGAAGCTCTGACCTATATTAGGACGCAACTATATCCACGATGTCAGTTCGGAATGTCTGAATAGATCGCCAAGGACGCTGTTTAAAGTTCAGCATAGACCGCCGATGTAAGAAAGTCAAACGCTATTTTCTATGTCTGTAAAAACAGTGTAGTCAGTCATGCATTGGGTCTTTCATATTACTCCAGTTAAGACGTAAACCAAAACCGTTGTTGGTGCGATGAACCAGTTGACAGATTAGAACATCGTTCTGCGTTGCAGCTGCAACCAAATGTGTCAGACATATCGTGTTACACAACGCAAGTAATTATCAAAATCGTTTATCTGTAGCGGGGAATTGGCGATAAAAAGGGGCACGTCTGTGTGAAACGTCTACGCTATTTATCCCGGGTGGAGTAATTGGAGTTATGATAATGCTCGAAGGCGACATGGCCCACTAAATCCCTAAAAAAACCGAGTGGACTGCGTAGTTGTAATTAATGAAATCTAATAATTTGACACTTATCGTTACCGCGTCGCGTGATTACTGCCGAATTCAAAAAGGTCGAAACGTTTCTAAACAACGAGACGTACTATAAGAACACTATAGAACGGAGGAGTTCTGTGTAACGTATTGTGTTATCAGTAATTCGGACGGAAGATTAACCATGCGTAGTTTCACTCCATAGTTAACACGTCAGTATAGTGAATGTCCACTAATGTAATGCCCTTTATGTATTCAGGGATGCATCAATATAGTTCTTCGAATTGAGTGGTTTCCTAATGACAAATACTTTTTTATCACAATTGGTTTCATTCTTGGTAAAAAGCATGGTATTTTTATTTTTGTAATTGTTTTCCTTTATACAAACTATCTCAACAAAAAGACTGACTGCATGCACTAGATGAACTCACATTTGATTGGTGGGTAAATCGAGGCGAATGACGCAACGTCTAGCCCGGGGCTGGACAGAGAACTTTGCTGGTCAGAGAACTTTGCAGCGTGAGTCCGATGTGCGACCAACACCTGTTTTTTTTTAGATGCCCGAGGATTAGGTTGCTGTGTTCTTTGGAACACCCTGTTTGAAACATCTTCAAAATGTCACTAAGGAGGTGAATTCTAGTGAAACACGTGTCTACTGCAAACGTCCCTTCGTCGTTGTCATCCTCCTCGTTGTCGCCATCGTCGTTGTCATATTTATCATCATCGTCGTCGTTGTCGTCGTCGTCGTCGTCGTCGTCGTCGTCAACGAATATGTTTACTGTGACGTCACTGGTGTCGCCGTACTGCCTCGTTAACTGACCACTGCCATTGTCTGTTGACGTTACAATACCCTCGACACCGCCTCCCGCTGGGCTGTCCTTCTGTCAGCGCGTGACCAGACCAGACGGAGACTGACCAGACAACAATCATCGTCCGCTTACTGGGTTGCCCTGGTTAAACAACACTCACTCACTCACTCACTCACTCACTCACTCACTCACTCACTCACTCACTCACTCACTCACTCACTCACTCACTCACTCACTCACTCACTCACTCACTCACTCACTCACTCACCCACCCACCCACCCACCCACCCACCCACTCACTCACTCACTCACTCACCCACCCACCCACCCACCCACCCACTCACTCACTCACCCACCCACCCACCAACCCACTCACTCACTCACTCACTCACTCACTCGTTTTCGATCCACATGCTCAGTGGTCTACCCCTTCTTCGTCCGCCGGTAACCGTGCCTTGCAAGTTTAAACAACAACGTGGAACAAATTGGAAATATATAAATGTGTTCTTCCTCGATGCCCTGTATAAAGGAGTGAGGCTCTATATAAAAACATCATCAAATGGATCGGAGAAGCCGGTTCTCTGCTACATCCTCTGCTTTGCTTCTACTGCTAAATATAATAAAAAAATCTAGGCCAGGTATGACTTTAAATAGCCACGGTTTCTCACCTTAGCTAAATATATTTTGCAAGAGCCGCTGACAAAAACTAGTAAACACCGCTATTAGTCATGTGACGCTGTTAGACTTGTGACGCTACAGTGAGCAACGCAACAGCTTCTTTCAGAGCTATCTGGAGCTAACCGCATCCAACTCACCCTTGCTGATAGAATAAATGAGTGCTAACAATGAGGCGCTCTGAATGTGCCAACAGATCACTGTCCGCTAATGTAAACACCTGACGCCTCGTCGCATATAGGCCAAGGTCAGTCGTCATTCAGCACTCTCCAGACTTTACCCTTTCACTGCAAAAACAACATGTTCCAGTGGCAACTGCGTTACAGGCAAGTTAGTAAACAACTATTGTTATACGCGTGTGGGTTTTCCGATCAGTTGATATATGGTAGTAGTCTATTTGTCCCACAGTCCGACTGCCCAGGCGAAAACACATGTGTAATAGTTTAGATTAATATTGTGATATTTCGTGGCAATAAAACGACAGCTAGTGATTTGCGTCGGTGACAAATCGCTGAAACGTGACAGTTTCGCATAGGTACAAAGTGCGATCGTGTTTATTTGAAAATCGTCATTATGGTACGTACTGTATCTTCCTCCTTGCTCAGTCTGACTGAGCGGCCTCGGCCAATTGCACCATCCTTTTCCACATTGTTCGGTCTTGGGCCACTTAAACTTCCTCCTCTACCAAGAGTCCCAATTTAGATGTTATTAAGTGAGCGACTCGGTTAAAACAGTATTCGCATAATTGGTTACGTACAGGTTTTCAATGATCATGTTGCATTGGTTACTAAAATGTTTTGGTTCGATTACTTATATACATACCTCTATTCTACCTGTGAACGGTGAATCAATACAGACACGCAACTTTTTATATAGTGAATATAAAATAGCATCATCTTAAGATGGAGCGGGAGTTGTATTTAAAAAAACACAGTTTTAGAGGGTGTATTGGTTAGCCCTGTGAAGCATAATAAGGGGTGATGAGCTTTATGGATGTCGTCTAAGATTATTAAGTTGTATCTCCAGTCTAAGCACCATCACCGTCACCACCAATCTACGAACCACCACCGTCACCGCCAATCTACGCACCATCACCGTCACCGCCAATCTACGCACCACCACCATCACCACCAATCTACGCTCCACCACCATCACCACCAATCTACGCACCATCACCGTCACCGCACCATCACCGTCACCACCAATCTACGCACCACCACCATCACCACCAATCTACGCACCACCACCATCACCACCAATCTACGCACCACCACCATCACCACCAATCTACGCACCATCACTGCCACCGCACCATCACCGTCAGCGGTGGCTGATTTTGGTAACTAAAAATTCGTACGCGCAGTAATGCTTAATTAGAAGTTGAATGAATGAATGAATAATATATATATATATATATATATATATATATATATATATATATATATATATATATATATATATATATATATATATATATATATATATATGTATATATATATATATATATATATATATATATATATATATATATATATATATATATATGTATATATGTATATATGTATATATATATATATATATATATATATATATATATATATATATATATATATATATGTATATATATATATATATATATATATATATATATATATGTATATATATATATATATATATATATATATATATATATATATATATATATATAATTATAATTATAATCAATACGTGTGTGAGTGTCACTGTGTAACGTATAACGTGGGGATATTGTTACTGGTACGTGTTTGTGTCATGAATCACATGTATTGTTGAATGATCACGTTGAACTATGAACAATGTGTTCGTTGCTAACATTAATGTTGCAATAAACTGGTCCAAACTGCCTCATGCTGGGCGGTCTATGATGCGTGTAGTCTTTGCTCAAAGGTGTGCCGTGTCGAAGTATGTAACGATGTTCGTAGAACCACGAAACAGTAGTCCATAGAATGTCAGAATGTACTGGTCCATATAAGCTGTGCACCGACTCCTCTCTCTCACCAGACGATGCCTCCGCGTTAATGGGATAGATAAAGCATATATACCAAACCACTGTTGTAAAAGTAAGGCAGCTGACGCAAGAGTTCAGAACGAGCGGTGGTTGCCGAGTATCGGCGAGCGATAGGCTGATGCAATCTTAGGCCGTGCGCAGTAGGGCCTACTTCGTTTAGGAAGTATCGGCGAGCGACAGGCTGATGCAATCTTAGGCCGTGCGCAGTAGGGCCTACTTCGTTTAGGAAGTATCGGCAAGCGACAGGCTGATGCAATCTTAGGCCGTGCGCAGTAGGGCCTACTTCGTTTAGGAAGTATCGGCGAGCGACAGGCTGATGCAATCTTAGGCCGTGCGCAGTAGGGCCTACTTCGTTTAGGAAGTATCGGCGAGCGACAGGCTGATGCAATCTTAGGCCGTGCGCAGTAGGGCCTACTTCGTTTAGGAAGTATCGGCGAGCGACAGGCTGATGCAATCTTAAGCCGTGCGCAGTAGGGCCTACTTCGTTTAGGAAGTATCGGCAAGCGACAGGCTGATGCAATCTTAGGCCGTGCGCAGTAGGGCCTACTTCGTTTAGGAAGTATCGGCGAGCGACAGGCTGATGCAATCTTAGGCCGTGCGCAGTAGGGCCTAATTTGTTTAGGAAGTATCGGCGAGCGACAGGCTGATGCAATCTTAGGCCGTGCGCAGTAGGGCCTACTTCGTTTAGGAAGTATCGGTGAGCAACAGGCTGATGCAAGAAGCGTAGTAGCGAAGTTCATCTCAGGTAGCCGCTGTGAAGAAGTATCGACAATGTATCACGGTGGGGGGGGGGCGGGGACGGAGGCGGGGGAGGTGGCGGTGGCGGGGGTATATAGCGGCAAGCTGACGCAATCGTGATAGCGTAACAGTGTTGGATCTCGACAAACTTCCTTGTCCACTTGCCATCCGGAACTTGTTGTTTCGGTTGACAAATTGGCAATCTTGTTATGATGTTTTATTAGGACGGTAAGGAAGAGAGGCTGTCGTCTTTCGATGAGTAGGCAAATTGTAGCCCTATTAGCAAATTACCAAATGCGATAAAAACAAGTTTTAATAACACGATTGGCCCTATTGCTACCCAGATGGCAACTCCACCGCCTTACGCGTGTACCGCACACAACTAAATTGTTTTTTGTCGTAGCCGTGCCGTGCCGTGCCGTGCCGTGCCGTGCCGTGCCGTGCCGTGCCGTGCCGTGCCGTGCCGTGCCGTGCCGTGCCGTGCCGTGCCGTGCCGTGCCGTGCCGTGCCGTGCCGTGCCGTGCTCCATGTTAATCTACTACTATAGACATATATCGCTATTTCATTGATGGTAGTCAAACGGCGAACTGTCAACTGATCCTGTCTCGGGTCACAGCGAGAGTGTGACACGAGACGTAAGCTTTCCACGCTTCACTGGTGATCTACGTCGTTCTAGCTCAGGACTTGTGCAGCTAAATCACTGGTGACCAGTGCACGTGTTCGGTCGTGGGGGTACACGAACATCCACGTGTTCGGTCGTGGGGGTACACGAACTTCCACGTGTTCGGTCGTGGGGGTACACGAACATCCACGTGTTCGGTCGTGGGGGTACACGAACATCCACGTGTTCGGTCGTGGGGGTACACGAACATCCACGTGTTCGGTCGTGGGGGTACACGAACATCCACGTGTTCGGTCGTGGGGGTACACGAACATCCACCTCGGTCAATTAGAAACTCATCAGAATTGTTCAGCCTGCGACACTATTTTTGGGGGGAGTATGATTCCCTATGTGCATCGTCTGTGACTGTGATAGATCGGTTACTTCCGGCCTCCCTCATGCGACAAGTGCATAAGAAAGGCTGCTGTAGTTCGGCTTGGGGGCCCTACATAAACGTACGTCACGTTCAGGGGGTGAGTGTCCGGGTAAATGTTACGGCGCGTTATGTGGGGTGGGGTGTCGCTCTTTATTAAAACAGGTTTTTTGCTCGTCCAGCTGTCGATATCAGACTAATAGCATTGATTGCGACACCAATTACGTGTTAAGGAACATCGATTTATGACGTCATCGTTGCACGTGGTGTACGCCGCGTTCAAATATATTATAGCTGTAAGGTCGCGAGTGCCTATTTTGTAACACAAATACATATTACGGTAAAGTGGTAACAGTTACACCATATTTAACTGGGAGCTTTGTCGCTCTAAGTTTAATATACCATCAACGAAAAATAATATATTAATCAAATATGTATGTAGACATAATTGTCGTATGCGTTTGTACGCAAACCCGCAAAAATTATATTCACATATTTGTGCATTCACAACAACAACATAATGAGAAATAGAAATGGACTGTGCTTCCGAGGACATCTTCTTGGAAGTTCTTGTGTTTATTCCGATGTATCGATACATCACATTATTATACTGATCTAAATGCAGTTTTGTTGTTGATCATTTGTAATTACCTTTCAGTGAACAGAATAACTCTTTATCATCATTCATCGAAATAATCCAACACTAACAAATCATTGCTTCATGCCTGACCTGACACTTATGGTATTGTCTCTTCCAGGCACGGCTGGTGTTGTCGTCGGACATCCATTCGACACAGTCAAGGTGAATATCGTTGTTTTGATTAAAAGTATATATCTCCATCGATATAACAATCAGCCATAATCATTATCATATTGCCTAAATAAGAAGGTTGCGGACGCAGCAATGATTGTGTTTGACTTCTCTATTACGTGCAACAAGACACCAGTAATTATTTTCTTCACAACGAGCATTGTCAGCTTTTTTATGGCGTCAGAAACAGCAAAAGGCTATTTTGTTATGCTGACCAATCTGTCCCAGTGCTGCCACCAAACGGCATTCAATGAGTTATTACTACGATTCAGTGCGTTGATGCCAGCATACATAATAATGATGAAGGTATCCGTACATTACTATTGTAGTATTTGCATCTAATAAGATACATACATTTGTCCAACTTTCGCTAAATTCAAATTACATAGTCATGCGAGATTCGGTTCTGATGACCCCTGACATTTCTTGATATGACACAGTCGTAATAACTGCTGGTTATATATAAGGATAAATGCAATCATGATGTTTGCGTCCTTCGTTGCTAAAGGCAATGACAGCGATAAACAACAGACACAGATAAACATTAAACGTTTTGCGAAACTACGAATATACACCAACTAACAACAGCTGGAGCTGAGTGATTTATTAACCTCGCATAATAACCTACACTACCTGTGACATTTTGTAACGAGGACTATAAAAATAACTCATACCGACGAAAGTTGTGCTACATTCAAACTACGATGTTGTGAAGAGAGGCTAATGTCCAAAATGTAACAACGCACGAAACGTTTAATAATCTCATTTGACGAAAGGTGACACACTTGTCCTCGATATTGGACAGTTTAAGGCGCCCGTCCTGCGTGTCTATTGAAGCATGACGACCATTCGTTCCCCTGTCTATTGAAGCATGACGATCACCCGTTCCCCTGTCTATTGAAGCATGACGTTCACCCGTTCCCCTGTCTATTGAGGCGTGACGTTCACCCGTTCTCGTTGTTTGTGTCAGGTCCGACTGCAGACGCAGAGCGCCTCAAGGCCCGTCTATCGAGGCACCTACGACTGCATCGCCGCCATCATCAAACAGGAGTCGGTGAGTGGTCAACCAGGTTGATCTATGGCGGGAGAGGATGGGCGCATTTAGCTTTCCCGTCGGGAGCCGTAATGTATGGGTCCAAGATTGTGTATTGATGCCGGAGTCGGAGGAAGACTGCATCAGCACGAACGGCTGGAATGTGGGCCACAAGGTCGAAGGTGCGCCGGGAGGGTGCACGAGGGGGTATTCCCCTTGTTGTTGGGGGGGGGGGTATATGTAACTTACATTTTGAACATACATATAAACATACATGTAGAGTTATTAAAATTTTCTTAACCGTTATTATTTATCGTTATCATTTCCATTATTTTGTCATTGTTATTGTTAGTGTTTTCATTCGTGTTTTCATCATTCGTGTTGAACGTACGCATTTGGATATAAAGTAGTTTTACCTATTGCCTTCTGAATCGTATTACTAATGACATTTGTATATAAAGTAGTTTTACCTATTGCCTTCTGAATCGTATTACTAATGACATTTACTGTATGTGAAAATACTCTTTCTCCGTGAAAACTGTGCAATCTAACATACCATTCTGTCTAGATTCTATCTTCCACCCGCGCCAATGTGGGCGCTCGTTTGACTGCAGCGTAACCACGTCGCAATGACTTGACCGCCGCCGCTTGTCGTTGCAGGTGAAAGGTCTCTACAAGGGGCTCACATCGCCGCTCTACGGCATCGCCTTCATCAACGCCATCGTTTTCGGCGTCGAGGGAGCCGTGCATCGGAACATGCGCGACAAAACGAGTCTGTGGTCTCACTTCCGGTCGGGCGCGTTCGCCGGTCTTGCGCAGACGATCATCTGTAGTCCGATGGAGTTGGCCAAGACCCGGATGCAGATCCAAGGTCAGGGCGAGTCGCGCTTCATGCTCACGCACGTGCGCCACGCGTACACGGGGCCTGTCGACTGCCTCGCGAAGATCTTCCACGCTGAGGGCCTGCGCGGCGTGTTCCGGGGACTGACGATCACCGCATGCCGCGAGGTGCCGAGCTTCGGGGTCTACTTCTGCTCGTACGAGTACTTGTGCCGAGTGTTCGGACGCATCACCTCGACAGTGGCGCCGCATATGGCGGACGCGAACACTAGCGGTCAGCAGCTCCATCACCAACTCAGAATACCGGTGCTGCTCCTAGCAGGGGGCATGGCCGGCATCTCCGCATGGGTCTCCACCTACCCCATTGACGTCATCAAGTCGCGTATTCAGGCGGATATGACGAACAAATACAGTGGTTTCTGGGACTGTTGCCGGAAGTCGTACCAGGAGATGGGAGTGTCTGTGTTCACTCGGGGACTCGGGTCGACGGTGATCCGGGCCTTCCCCGTCAACGCGGCCACCTTCGGCGTCGTCTCCCTCATCCTCCGCAGCTGCAACGTACCGAGCGACGACGACGGCTCGTACGACTGGTCCGTGTACGTGCTGCGCAACTACCCGTATGCTGCGCTGCATCTGTCACACAACGCCAACTTCCCCAGCTGCCCGTGATGTCGACACGTGTCGGCGAGTCACGTGATCGGATGCAAACTGTTAATCACGTGACATAACATGTGCTGAAAACGGCGAGAAGTGGTACGAATGCCGGTGCGTCAACGTGCAGACGAGGTTACCGTGTCTCGCGTCGACCGATATCGACAACAGTCGAGGTTACCGTGTCTCGCGTCGACCGATATCGACAACAGTCGAGGTTACCGTGTCTCGCGTCGACCGATATCGACAACAGTCGAGGTTACCGTGTCTCGCGTCGACCGATATCGACAGCAGTCGAGGTTACCGTGTCTCGCGTCGACCGATATCGACAACAGTCGAGGTTACCGTGTCTCGCGTCGACCGATATCGACAGCAGTCGAGGTTACCGTGTCTCGCGTCGACCGATATCGACAACAGTCGAGGTTACCGTGTCTCGCGTCGACCGATATCGACAACAGTCGAGGTTACCGTGTCTCGCGTCGACCGATATCGACAACAGTCGAGGTTACCGTGTCTCGCGTCGACCGATACCGACCACAGAACACCGGACGTTGGCATCGGCGAAGTCTATGTATTTCCGAGAAGCCAAATTGACACACTGTGAAAGACAAGCTGAGTTATCAGACACCTGTTTTCACTATAACCAGTGAGCTGTAACACGCACGAGATTATGCACGCAAGCTAAGCAAGACAAACGTTGACACTGCCGGTAGATGGCGCCACACAACTGCAGGCAGTATGACGTCATCGCTGGCATCGATGGCACGTTTCCCAATCACCTATGAATGTTCCCAATTTCGGATTGTGAGATACTGACAACAACAGTAATTGTGACAACTCCAGCCTCGATCTCGATGGCAGTTCGTTGACGGTCTGTGTGACACACACTGAGTTAGTCATTGAAGCATTACGTTCAACAACACCGTTTAGATAACAGACAAATTATAAAAGTACTGGATTCTAGCGACATTCAATCCTATTTTGCTCAATTGTACGAAATTGACACAAACACTCTTAATAGTAAATTGGGTTATAACCGGGAGAGATTTAATTTGGTGTTATATAAATTGCGTTACAACGACATGACGTTGATTCTTCTGATGATACAATGTATTTCATACGTGCACATTATCAGCCTATAATGTAAAATTACACATATCCAGATACTATGGATATGAGTTTACTTGTTGATTCGTTTGTTGTCTGCTTGGAGCATATCACGTTAACGGAACTCTCAAACAACCCGCTGTTTTAATATCACGTTAACGGAACTCTCAAACAACCCGCTGTTTTAATGTATATTTATTTTAAAGTTTACAGTATTTAAGCAATTTGATGCAATGTATAATTTACAATATCACTGATCTCTGAACGGAATGTGCCACTATGTGTTTATGATGCCGGCTATTACCGAATGCATGCGTACTAGCACACACACATGCACGAGTACTTAATGGTACACCAAGTCATCTGCATGCTCATGATATGTAGCTTGGTACTACACATTGTGAAATACTGGCATTAGTATAGATTGACAACACGAACACGAAGGGCATTAGTATAGATTGACAACACGAACACGAAGGGCATTAGTATAGATTGACAACACGAACACGAAGGGCATTACTATAGATTGACAACACGAACACGAGGGGCATTACTATAGATTGACAACACGAACACGAAGGGCATAACTATAGATTGACAACACGAACACGAGGGGCATTACTATAGATTGACAACACGAACACGAGGGGCATTACTATAGATTGACAACACGAACACGAGGGGCATTACTATAGATTGACAACACGAACACGAGGGGCATTACTATAGATTGACAACACGAACACGAGGGGCATTACTATAGATTGACAACACGAACACGAGGGGCATTACTATAGATTGACAACACGAACACGAAGGGCTTTCGATTTTGTCACAACAATATACATGTTTATGATTGATGTTATGTTAAAATGGATACATATCTATATTTACTAATACATATCAAAGAGGCCGATTCAACGGTGTGCATCTGAACAATTACAAAATATTTTGTTGAGCAAAATATTATTATTGTGTATATTGTTAATAAAACTATCAAATATAGTTTTTTGTTTTTAATGTTGTGTTTGTGAAGTATGATGAGGTCGCCTGATTACTCACGTGTTCTTGCGACGACACCAAGAGGCGCCGGCCTACCATCTCAGTCCCACCAAGAGGCGCCGGCCTACCATCTCAGTCCCACCAAGAGGCGCCGGCCTACCATCTCAGCCCCACCAAGAGGAGCCAGCCTGCCATCTCAGTTCCACCAAAAGGCGTCGGCCTACCATCTCAGTCCCACCAAGAGGCGTCGGCCTACCATCTCAGTCCCACCAAGAGGCGTCGGCCTACCATCTCAGTCCCACCAAGAGGCGCCAGCCTACCACCTCAGTCCCACCAAGAGGCGCCGGCCTACCATCTCAGTCCCACCAATAGGCGCCGGCCTACCATCTCAGCCCCACCAAGAGGCGCCGGCCTACCATCTCAGCCCCACCAAGAGGCGCCGGCCTACCATCTCAGCACCACCAAGAGGCGCCGGCCTACCATCTCAGCCCCACCAAGAGGCGCTGGTCTACCATTTCAGCCCAACAAAGAGGCGCTGGTCTACCATTTCAGCCCCACCAAGTTGCGCTGATCTACCATATCAGCCCCACCAAGAGGCGCTGGTCTACCATTTCACCCCACCAAGAGGCGCTGGTCTACCATTTCAGCCCCACCAAGAGGCGCTGGTCTACCATTTCAGCCCCACCAAGTTGCGCTGGTCTACCATCTCAGTCCCACCAAGAGGCACCGGCCTACCATCTCAGTCCCACCAAGAGGCGCCGGCCTACCATCTCAGTCCCACCAAGAGGCGCCGGCCTACCATCTCAGTCCCACCAAGAGGCCCTGGTCTACCATCTCAGTCCCACCAAGAGGCGCCGGCCTACCATCTCAGTCCCACCAAGAGGCGCCGGCCTACCATCTCAGTACCAACAAGAGGCGCCGGCCTACCATCTCAGTCCCACGAAGAGGCGCCGGCCTACCATCTCAGTCCCACCAAGAGGCGCCGGCCTACCATCTCAGTCCCACCAAGAGGCCCTGGTCTACCATCTCAGCCCCACCAAGAGGCCCTGGTCTACCATCTCAGCCCCACCAAGAGGCGCTGGTCTACCATCTCAGTCCCACCAAGAGGCGTCGGCCTACCATCTCAGTCCCTCCAAGAGGCGCCGGCCTACCATCTCAGTCCCACCAAGAGGCGCTGGTCTACTATCTCAGCCCCACCAAGAGGCGCTGGTCTACCATCTCAGTCCCACCAAGAGGCGCTGGTCTACTATCTCAGCCCCACCAGGAGGCGCTGGTCTACCATCTCAATCCCTGCCCGCACAGTCTTATAATAAAGGGTGTTACGATAACTGTTTACTCTATATCTCACTCCCCCGTTCCCTCGCTCCTTCCCCATCCTCCCTCCCTCGCTCCCCCTGCCCCTCCCCATCCCCCTCCCTCCACCTCCCTCTCTCCCTCCCTCCCTCTCTCCTTCCTTTCCTCCATCCATCCATCCCAAACTTCTTGGACTAAAATGTCGACTCTAAATTTAATACTGGAAATAAACGAGCGATGTTTGCACCGAAAACAGGACTAACATCCACAACATCCACAACATCCACAACATCCACAACATCCACAACATCCACAACATCCTCAACATCTACAAAATTCACCACATTCCTACGAACTGTTGCATCTCGTGATGATGACAAATACAACTATACCTCAATTATACACAATACATGGATAAATATAAGAATTGGTAGAAGAAAAACATTATTCAAGAATTACCATCTGCAAAGAAAAATAAACCAGTACATTGGCAGACATCCTCTCTAGCCAGGGGTGGCAGTATTACTACAGTACCCCAGGCAGGCATCCTCTCTAGCCAGGGGTGGCAGTAGTACTACAGTACACCTGGCAGGCATCCTCTCTAGCCAGGGGTGGTAGTAGTACTACAATACCCCTGGCAGACATGCTCTCTAGCCAGGGGTGGCAGGAGTACTACAGTACCCCAGGCAGGCATCCTCTCTAGCCAGGGGTGACAGTATTACTACAGTACCCCTGGCAGGCATCCTCTCTAGCCAGGGGTGGTAGTAGTACTACAATACCCCTGGCAGACATGGTCTCTAGCCAGGGGTGGCAGTAGTACTACAATACCCCTGGCAGACATGCTCTCTAGCCAGGGGTGGCAGTATTACTACAGTACCCCAGGCAGGCATCCTCTCTAGCCAGGGGTGGCAGTATTACTACAGTACCCCTGGCAGGCATCCTCTCTAGCCAGGGGTGGCAGTAGTACTACAGTACACCTGGCAGACATCCTCTCTAGCCAGGGGTGGCAGTATTACTACAGTACACCTGGAAGGCATCCTCTCTAGCCATGGGTGGTAGTAGTACAACAGTACACCTTGCAGGCATCCTTTCTAGCCAGGGGTGGCAGTAGTACTACAGTACACCTGGCAGGCAACCTCTCTAGCCAGGGGTGGCAGTAGTACTACAGTACACCTAGCAGACATCCTCTCTAGCCAGGGATGACAATATTACTACAATACCCCTGGCAGACATCCTCTCTAGCCAGGGGTGGCAGTATTACTACAGTACACCTGGCAGGCATCCTCTCTAGCCAGGGTGGTAGTAGTATTACAGTACACCTGGCAGGCATCCTCTCTAGCCAGGGTGGTAGTAGTATTACAGTACACCTGGCAGGCATCCTTTCTAGCCAGGGGTGGTAGTACTACTACAGTACACCTGGCAGATATCCTCTCTAGCCAGGGGTGGCAGTATTACTACAGTACACCTGGCAGGCATCCTCGCTAGCCAGGGGTGGTAGTAGTATTACAGTACACCTGGCAGACATCCTCTCTACCCAGGGGTGGTAGTAGTACTACAGTACACCTGGCAGGCATCCTCTCTAGCCAGGGGTGGCAGTATTACTACAGTACACCTGGAAGGCATCCTCTCTAGCCAGGAGTGGCAGTATTACTACAGTACACCTGGCAGGCATCCTCTCTACCCAGGGGTGGTAGTAGTACTACAGTACACCTGGAAGGCATCCTCTCTAGCCATGGGTGGTAGTAGTACTACAGTACACCTGGCAGACATCCTCTCTAGCCAGGGGTGGCAGTATTACTACAGTACACCTGGAAGGCATCCTCTCTAGCCAGGGGTGGCAGTATTACTACAGTACACCTGGCAGGCATCCTCTCTACCCAGGGGTGGTAGTAGTACTACAGTACACCTGGCAGGCATCCTCTCTAGCCAGGGGTGGCAGTATTACTACAGTACCCCTGGCAGGCATCCTCTCTAGCCTGGGGTGGTAGTAGTACTACAGTACACCTGGCAGGTATCCTCTCTAGCCAGGGATGACAGTATTACTACAGTACACCTGGCAGGCATCCTCTCTAGCCAGGGGTGGTAGTAGTAATACAGTACACCTGGCAGGCATCCTCTCTAGTCAGGGGTGGTATAATTACTACAGTACCCCTGGCAGGCATCTTCTCTAGCCAGGGGTGGCAGTAGTACTACAGTACACCTGGCAGGCATCCTCTCTAGCCAGGGGTGGCAGTAGTACTACAGTACACCTGGCAGACATCCTCTCTAGCCAGGGATGACAGTATTACTACAGTACCCCTGGCAGGCATCCTCTCTAGCCAGGGGTGGTAGTAGTACTACAGTACCCCTGGCAGGCATCCTCTCTAGCCAGGGATTGCAGTATTACTACAGTACACCTGGCAGGCATCCTCTCTACCAGGGGTGGCAGTATTACTACAGTACACATGGCAGACATCCTCTCTAGCCAGGGGTGGCAGTATTACTACAGTACACCTGGCAGGCATCCTCTCTAGCCAGGGGTGGTATTATTACTACAGTACACCTGGCAGGCATCCTCTCTGGCCAGGGGTGGCAGTATTACTACAGTTCACCTGGCAGGCATCCTCTCTAGCCAGGGGTGGTAGTATTACTACAGTACCCCTGGCAGACATCCTCTCTAGCCAGGGATGACAGTATTACTACAGTACACCTGGCAGACATCCTCTCTAGTCATGGGTGGCAGTATTACTACAGTACCCCAGGCAGGCATCCTCTCTAGCCAGGGGTGGCAGTATTACTACAGTACCCCTGGCAGTCATCCTCTCTAGCCAGGGGTGGAGGTATTACTACAGTACCCCTGGCAGACATCCTCTCTAGCCATGGGTGGCAATAGTACTACATTACCCCTGGCAGGCATCCTCTCTAGCCAGGGGTGGCAGTATTATTACAGTACCCCTGGCAGACATCCTCTCTAGCCAGGGGTGGCACTAGTACTACAGTACACCTGGCAGACATCCTCGCTAGCCAGGGGTGGCAGTATTACTACAGTACCCCTGGCAGACATCCTCTCTAGCCAGGGGTGGCAGTATTACTACAGCACACCTGGCAGGCATCCTCTCTAGCCAGGGATGGTAGTAGTAATACAGTACACCTGGCAGGCATCCTCTCTAGCCAGGGGTGGTAGTAGTAATACAGTACACCTGGCAGACATCCTCTCTAGCCAGGGGTGGCAGTATTACTACAGTACACCTGGCAGGCATCCTCTCTAGCCAGGGGTGGCTGTATTACTACAGTACACCTGGCAGGCATCCTCTCTAGCCAGGGGTGGCAGTATTACTACAGTACACCTGGCAGGCATCCTCTCTAGCCATGGGTATCAGTATTACTACAGTACACCTGGCAGACATCCTCTGTAGCCAGGGGTGGCGGTATTACTACAGTACACCTGGCAGGCATCCTCTCTAGCCAGGGATGGTTGTAGTACTACAGTACACCTGGCAGACATCCTCTCTAGCCAGGGGTGGCAGTATTACTACAGTACACCTGGCAGGCATCCTCTCTAGCCAGGGGTGGCAGTATTACTACAGTACACCTGGCAGACATACTCTCTAGCCAAGGGTGGCCGTATTACTACAGTACACCTGGCAGGCATCCTCTCTAGCCAGGGGTGGTAGTAGTAGTACAGTACACCTGGCAGACATCCTCTCTAGCTAGGGGTGGCAGTATTACTAGAGTACCCCTGGCAGACATCCTCTCTAGCCAGGGGTGGCACTAGTACTACAGTACACCTGGCAGACATCCTCGCTAGCCAGGGGTGGCAGTATTACTACAGTACCCCTGGCAGACATCCTCTCTAGCCAGGGGTGGCAGTATTACAACATTACCCCTGGCAGACATCCTCTCTAGCCAGGGATGGCAGTAGTACTACAGTACCCTTGGCAGACATCCTCTCTAGCCAGGGGTGGCAGTAGTACTACAGTAAACCAGGCAGACATCCTCTCTAGCCAAGGGTGGCAGTAGTACTACAGTACCCCTGGCAAGCATCCTCTCAAGCTAGGGGTGGCAGTAGTACCACAGTACACCTGGCAGGCATCCTCTCTAGCCAGGGGTGGTAGTATTACTACAGTACCCCTGGCATGCATCCTCTCTAGCCAGGGGTGGTAGTAGTACTACAGTACACCTGGCAGGCATCCTCTCTAGCCAGGGATGGCAGTATTACTACAGTACACCTGGCAGGCATCCTCTCTAGGCAGGGGTGGCAGTATTACTACAGTACACGTGGCAGACATCCTCTCTAGCCAGGGGTGGCAGTATTACTACAGTACACCTGGCAGACATCCTCTCTAGCCAGGGGTGGCATTATTACTACAGTACACCTGGCAGGCATCCTCTCTAGCCAGGGATGGTAGTAGTGCTACAGTACACCTGGCAGACATCCTCTCTAGCCAGGGGTGGAAGTATTACTACAGTACACCTGGCAGGCATCCGCTCTAGCCAGGAGAGGCATTATTACTACAGCACACCTGGCAGGCATCCTCTCTAGCCAGGGATGGTAGTAGTACTACAGTACACCTGGCAGGCATTCTCTCTAGCCAGGGATGGTAGTATTACTACAGTACACCTGTCAGACATCATCTCTAGCCAGGGGTGGCAGTATTACTACAGTACACCTGGCAGGCATCCTCTCTAGCCAGGGGTGGTAGTAGTATTACAGTATTACAGTACCCCTGGCAGGCATCCTCTCTAGCCAGGGGTGGTAGTAGTGCTACAGTACACCTGGCAGGTATCCTCTCTAGCCAGGGATGACAGTATTACTACAGTACACCTGGCAGGCATCCTCTCTAGCCAGGGGAGGTAGTAGTACTACAGTACACCTGGTAGACATCCTCTCTAGCCAGGGATGACAGTATTGCTACAGTACACCTGGCAGACATCCTCTCTAGCCAGGGGTAGCAGTAATACTACAGTACACCTGGCAGACATCCTCTCTAGCCAGGGGTGGTAGTAGTACTACAGTACACCTGTCAGACATCCTCTCTAGCCAGGGGTGGCAGTAATACTACAGTACACCTGGAAGGCATCCTCTCTAGCCATGGGTTGTAGTAGTACTACAGTACACCTGGCAGGCATCCTTTCTAGCCAGGGGTGGTAGTAGTACTACAGTACACCTGGCAGGCAACCTCTCTAGCCAGGGATGACAGTATTACTACAGTACCCCTGGCAGGCATCCTCTCTAGCAAGGGGTGGTAGTAGTCCTACCGTACACCTGGCAGGTATCCTCTCTAGCCAGGGTTGACAGTATTACTACAGTACACTTGGCAGGCATCCTCTCTAGCCAGGGGTGGTAGTAGTACTACAGTACACCTGGCAGGCATCCTCTCTAGCCAGGGGTGGTAGTAGTACTACAGTACACCTGGCAGACATCCTCTCTAGCCAGGGATGACAGTATTGCTACAGTACACCTGGCAGACATCCTTTCTAGCCAGGGGTGGCAGTATTACTACAGTACCCCTGGCAGGCAACCTCTCTAGCCAGGGGTGGCAGTATTACTACAGTACACCTGGCAGGCATCCTTTCTAGCCAGGGATGACAGTATTGCTACAGTACACCTGGCAGGCAACCTCTGTAGCCAGGGATGACAGTATTACTACAGTGCCCCTGGCAGGCATCCTCTCTAGCAAGGGGTGGTAGTAGTTCTACCGTACACCTGGCAGGTATCCTCTCTAGCCAGGGATGACAGTATTACTACAGTACACCTGGCAGGCATCCTCTCTAGCCAGGGGTGGTAGTAGTTCTACAGTACACCTGGCAGGCATCCTCTCTAGCCAGGGGTGGTAGTAGTACTACAGTAAACCTGGCAGGCATCCTCTCTAGCCAGGGGTGGTAGTAGTACTACAGTACACCTGGCAGGCATCCTCTCTAATCAGGGGTGGCAATATTACTACAGTACACCTGGCAAGCATCCTCTCTCGCCAGGTGTGGTAGTAGTACTACAGTACAACTGGCAGACATCCTCTCTAGCCAGGGGTGGCAGTATTTCTACAGTACACCTGGCAGGCATCCTCTCTAGCCAGGGGTGGCAGTATTACTACAGTACATCTGGCAGACATCCTCTCTAGCCAGGGGTGGCAGTATTACTACAGTAAACCTGGCAGGAATCCTCTCTAGCCAGGGGTGGCAGTATTACTACAGTACACCTGGCAGGCATCCTCTCTAGCCAGGGATGGTTGTAGTACTACAGTACACCTGGCAGGCATCCTCTCTAGTCAGGGGTGGCAATATTACTACAGTACACCTGGCAGGCTTCCTCTCTATCCAGGGGTGATAGTAGTACTACAGTACACCTGGCAGACATCCTCTCTAGCCAGGGGTGGCAGTATTACTACAGTACACCTGGCAGGCATCCTCTCTAGCCAGGGGTTGTAGTAGTACTACAGTACACCTGGCAGACATCCTCTCTAGCCAGGGATGACAGTATTACTACAGTACACCTGGCAGACATCCTCTCTAGCCAGGGGTGGTAGTAGTACTACAGTACACCTGGCAGGCATCCTCTCTAGCCAGGGGTTGTAGTAGTACTTCAGTACACCTGGCAGACATCCTCTCTAGCCAGGGGTGGCAGTATTACTACAGTTCACCTGGCAGACATCCTCTCTAGCCAGGGGTGGTAGTAGTACTACAGTACACCTGTCAGACATCCTCTCTAGCCAAGGGTGGCAGTATTACTACAGTACACCTGGCAGGCATCCTCTCTAGCCAGGGATGGTAGTAGTACTACAGTACACCTGGCAGGCATCCTCTCTAGTCAGGGGTGGCAATATTACTACAGTACACCTGGCAGGCATCATCTCTAGCCAGGGGTGGTAGTAGTACTACAGAACACCTGGCATATATCCTCTCTAGCCAGGGGTGGCAGTATTTCTACAGTACACCTGTCAGGCATCCTCTCTAGCCAGGGGTGGCAGTATTACTACAGTACACCTGGCAGACATCCTCTCTAGCCAGGGGTGGCAGTATTACTACAGTACACCTGGCAGGCATCCTCTCTAGCCAGGGGTGGCAGTATTACTACAATACACCTGGCAGACATCCTCTCTAGCCAGCGGTGGCGGTATTACTACAGTACACCTGGCAGGCATCCTCTCTAGCCAGGAGTGGCAGTATTACTACAGTACACCTGACAGGCATCCTCTCTAGCCAGGGGTGGCAGTATTACTACAGTACACCTGGCAGACATCCTCTCTAGCCAGGGGTGGCAGTATTACTACAGTACACCTGGCAGGCATCCTCTCTAGCCAGGGGTGGCAGTATTACTACAGTACACCTGGCAGGCATCCTCTCTAGCCAGGGATGGTAGTAGTACTACAGTACACCTGGCAGGCATCCTCTCTAGTCAGAGGTGGCAGTATAACTACAGTACACCTGGCAGGCATCCTCTCTAGCCATGGGTGGCAGTATTACTACAGTACACCTGGCAGACATCCTCTCTAGCCAAGGGTGGCGGTATTACTACAGTACACCTGGCAGACATCCTCTCTAGCCAGGGATGGTAGTAGTACTACAGTACACCTGGCATACATCCTCTCTAGCCAGGGGTGGCAGTATTACTACAGTACACCTGGCAGGCATCCACTCTAGCCAGTGGTGGCAGTATTACTACAGTACACCTGGCAGACGTCCTCTCTTACCAGGGGTGGCAGTATTACTACAGTACACCTGGCAGGCATCCTCTCTAGCCAGGGGTGGCAGTATTACTACAGTACACCTGGCAGGCATCCTCTCTAGCCAAGGAGGGTAGTAGTACTACAGTACACCTGGCAGGCATCCTCTCTAGTCAGGGGTGGCAATATTACTACAGTACACCTGGCAGGCATCCTCTCTAGCGATGGGTGGTAGTAGTAGTACAGTACACCTGGCAGACATCCTCTCTAGCCAGGGGTGGCAGTATTACTACAGTACCCCTGGCAGGCATCCTCTCTAGCCAGGGGTGGTAATATTACTACAGTACACCTGGCAGACATCCTCTCTAGCCAGGGATTGTAGTAGTACTACAGTACACCTGGCTGGCATCCTCTCTAGTCAGGGGTGGCAGTATTACTACAGTACACCTGGCAGGCATCCTCTCTAGCCAGAGATGGTAGTAGTACTACAGTACACCTGGCAGGCATCCTTTCTAGCCAGGGGTGGTAGTAGTACTACAGTACACCTGGCAGGCATCCTCTCTAGCCAGGGGTTGCAGTATTTCTACAGTACCCCTGGCAGGCATCCTCTCTAGCCAGGGGTGGTAGTATTACTACAGTAAACCTGGCAGTCATCCTCTCTAGCCAGGGGTGGTAGTAGTACTAAAGTACCCCTGGCAGACATCCTCTCTAGCCAGAAGTGGTAGTATTACTACAGTACCCCTGGCAGACATCCTCTCTAGCCAGGGATGACAGTATTGCTATAGTTCCTCTGGCAGACATCCTCTCTAGCCAGGGGTTGTAGTATTACTACATTACACCTGGCAGGCATCCTCTCTAGCCAAGTATGACAGTATTACTACAGTACACCTGGCAGGCATCCTCTCTAGCCAGGGATGACAGTATTGCTATAGTTCCCCTGGCAGACATCCTCTCTAGCCAGGGGTTGTAGTATTACTACATTACACCTGGCAGGCATCCTCTCTAGCCAAGTATGACAGTATTACTACAGTACACCTGGCAGACATCCTCTCTAGCCAGGGATGACAGTATTGCTATAGTTCCCCTGGCAGACATCCTCTCTAGCCAGGGGTTGTAGTATTACTACATTACACCTGGCAGGCATCCTCTCTAGCCAAGTATGACAGTATTACTACAGTACACCTGGCAGGCATCCTCTCTAGCCCGGGATGACAGTATTACTACAGTACCCCTGGCAGACATCCTCTCTAGCCAGTGATGACAGTATTACAACTGTACCCATGGCAGGCATCCTCTCTAGCCAGGGATGACAGTATTACTACAGTACCCCTGGCAGACATCCTCTCTAGCCAGTGATGACAGTATTACTACTGTACCCCTGGAAGACATCCTCTCTAGCCAGTGATGACAGTATTACTACAGTACCCCTGGCAGGCATCCTCTCTAGCCAGGGGTGGTAATAGTACTACATTACACCTGGCAGGCATCCTCTCTAGCCAGGGATGACATTATTACTACAATACACCTGGCAGACATCCTCTCTAGCCAGTGGTGGCAGTATTACTACAGTACACCTGGCAGACGTCCTCTCTTACCAGGGGTGGCAGTATTACTACAGTACACCTGGCAGGCATCCTCTCTAGCCAGGGGTGGCAGTATTACTACAGTACACCTGGCAGGCATCCTCTCTAGCCAAGGATGGTAGTAGTACTACAGTACACCTGGCAGGCATCCTCTCTAGTCAGGGGTGGCAATATTACTACAGTACACCTGGCAGGCATCCTCTCTAGCGATGGGTGGTAGTAGTAGTACAGTACACCTGGCAGACATCCTCTCTAGCCAGGGGTGGCAGTATTACTACAGTACCCCTGGCAGGCATCCTCTCTAGCCAGGGGTGGTAATATTACTACAGTACACCTGGCAGACATCCTCTCTAGCCAGGGGTGGTAGTAGTACTACAGTACACCTGGCTGGCATCCTCTCTAGTCAGGGGTGGCAGTATTACTACAGTACACCTGGCAGGCATCCTCTCTAGCCAGGGATGGTAGTAGTACTACAGTACACCTGGCAGGCATCCTTTCTAGCCAGGGGTGGTAGTAGTACTACAGTACACCTGGCAGACATCCTCTCTAGCCAGGGGTGGCAATATTTCTACAGTACCCCTGGCAGGCATCCTCTCTAGCCAGGGGTGGTAGTATTACTACAGTAAACCTGGCAGTCATCCTCTCTAGCCAGGGGTGGTAGTAGTACTACAGTACCCCTGGCATACATCCTCTCTAGCCAGAAGTGGTAGTATTACTACAGTACCCCTGGCAGACATCCTCTCTAGCCAGGGATGACAGTATTGCTATAGTTCCCCTGGCAGACATCCTCTCTAGCCAGGGGTTGTAGTATTACTACATTACACCTGGCAGGCATCCTCTCTAGCCAAGTATGACAGAATTACTACAGTACACCTGGCAGGCATCCTCTCTAGCCAGGGATGACAGTATTACTACAGTACCCCTGGAAGACATCCTCTCTAGCCAGTGATGACAGTATTACTACTGTACCCCTGGCAGGCATCCTCTCTAGCCAGGGATGACAGTATTACTACAGTACCCCTGGCAGACATCCTCTCTAGCCAGTGATGACAGTATTACTACTGTACCCCTGGCAGACATCCTCTCTAGCCAGTGATGACAGTATTACTACAGTACCCCTGGCAGGCATCCTCTCTAGCCAGGGGTGGTAGTAGTACTACATTACACCTGGCAGGCATCCTCTCTAGCCAGGGATGACATTATTACTACAGTACCCCTGGCAGGCATCCTCTCTAGCCAGGGGTGGTAGTATTACTACAGTACACCTGGCAGGCATCCTCTCTAGCCAGGGGTGGTAATATTACTACAGTACACCTGGCAGACATCCTCTCTAGCCAGGGGTGGTAGTAGTACTACAGTACACCTGGCTGGCATCCTCTCTAGTCAGGGGTGGCAGTATTACTACAGTACACCTGGCAGGCATCCTCTCTAGCCAGGGGTGGCAGTAGTACTACAGTACACCTGGCAGGCATCCTCTCTAGCCAGGGGTGGTAATATTACTACAGTACACCTGGCAGACATCCTCTCTAGCCATGGGTGGCAGTATTACTACAGTACACCTGGCAGGCATCCTCTCTAGCCAGGGGTGGTAATATTACTACAGTACACCTGGCAGACATCCTCTCTAGCCAGGGGTGGTAGTAGTACTACAGTACACCTGGCTGGCATCCTCTCTAGTCAGGGGTGGCAGTATTACTACAGTACACCTGGCAGGCATCCTCTCTAGCCAGGGGTGGCAGTAGTACTACAATACACCTGGCAGACATCCTCTCTAGCCATGGGTGGCAGTATTACTACAGTACACCTGGCAGGCATCCTCTCTAGCCAGGGGTGGTAGTAGTACTACTGTACACCTGGCAGGCATCCTTTCTAGCCAGGGGTGGCAGTATTACTACAGTACACCTGGCAGACATCCTCTCTAGCCAGGGGTGGTAGTAGTACTACAGTACACCTGGCAGGCATCCTTTCTAGCCAGGGGTGGTAGTAGTACTACAGTACACCTGGCAGACATCCTCTCTAGCCAGGGGTGGCAGTATTTCTACAGTACCCCTGGCAGGCATCCTCTCTAGCCAGGGGTGGTAGTATTACTACAGTACACCTGGCAGTCATCCTCTCTAGCCAGGGGTGGTAGTAGTACTACAGTACCCCTGGCAGACATCCTCTCTAGCCAGGGGTGGTAGTATTACTACAGTACCCCTGGCAGACATCCTCTCTAGCCAGGGATGACAGTATTGCTACAGTACCCCTGGCAGACATCCTCTCTAGCCAGGGGTTGTAGTAGTACTACATTACACCTGGCAGGCATCCTCTCTAGCCAAGTATGACAGTATTACTACAGTACACCTGGCAGGCATCCTCTCTAGCCAGGGATGACAGTATTACTACAGTACCCCTGGCAGACATCCTCTCTAGCCAGTGATGACAGTATTTCTACTGTAACCCTGGCAGGCATCCTCTCTAGCCAGGGATGACAGTATTACTACAGTACCCCTGGCAGACATCCTCTCTAGCCAGTGATGACAGTATTACTACTGTACCCCTGGCAGACATCCTCTCTAGCCAGTGATGACAGTATTACTACAGTACCCCTGGCAGGCATCCTCTCTAGCCAGGGGTGGTAGTAGTACTACATTACACCTGGCAGGCATCCTCTCTAGCCAAGGATGACATTATTACTACAGTACCCCTGGCAGGCATCCTCTCTAGCCAGGGGTGGTAGTATTACTACAGTACACCTGGCAGGCATCCTCTCTAGCCAGGGATGACAGTATTACTACAGTACACCTGGCAGGCATCCTCTCTAGCCAGGGGTGGTAGTAGTACTACAGTACACCTGGCAGGCATCCTCTCTAGCCAGGGATGACATTATTACTACAGTACCCCTGGCAGGCATCCTCTCTAGCCAGGGGTGGTAGTATTACTACAGTACACCTGGCAGGCATCCTCTCTAGCCAGTGGTGGTAATATTACTACAGTACACCTGGCAGACATCCTCTCTAGCCAGGGGTGGTAGTAGTACTACAGTACACCTGGCAGGCATCCTCTCTAGCCAGGGGTGGTAATATTACTACAGTACACCTGGCAGACATCCTCTCTAGCCAGGGGTGGTAATATTACTACAGTACACCTGGCAGGCATCCTCTCTAGCCAGGGGTGGTAGTATTACTACAGTACACCTGGCAGGCATCCTCTCTAGCCAGGGATGACAGTATTACTACAGTACACCTGGCAGGCATCCTCTCTAGCCAGGGGTGGTAGTAGTACTACAGTACACCTGGCAGGCATCCTCTCTAGCCAGGGATGACATTATTACTACAGTACCCCTGGCAGGCATCCTCTCTAGCCAGGGGTGGTAGTATTACTACAGTACCTCTGGCAGGCATCCTCTCTAGCCAGGGATGACAGTATTACTACAGTACACCTGGCAGACATCCTCTCTAGCCAGGGATGACAGTAGTACTACAGTACACCTGGCAGGCATCCTCTCTAGCCAGGGGTGGTAGTATTACTACAGTACACCTGGCAGGCATCCTCTCTAGCCAGGGATGACAGTAGTACTACAGTACACCTGGCAGGCATCCTCTCTAGCCAGGGGTGGCAGTAGTACTACAGTACACCTGGCAGGCATCCTCTCTAGCCAGGGGTGGCAGTAGTACTACAGTACACCTGGCAGGCATCCTCTCTAGCCAGGGGTGGTAGTAGTAGTACAGTACACCTGGCAGGCATCCTCTCTAGCCAAGGGTGGCAGTAGTACTACAGTACCCTTAGCAGGCATCCTCTCTAGCCAGGGGTGGCAGTATTACTACAGTACATGTGGCAGTCATCCTCTCTAGCCAGGGGTGGCAGTATTACTACAGTACACTTGGCAGGCATCCTCTCTAGCCAGGGGTGACAGTAGTACTACAGTCAGGGGTGGGTTCAATTACACATAATTATATCAATTACAATTACAATTACATTTCAATTTTTAGTTCAATTACAATTACAATTACACTCATATTTTTTCAATTCAATTACAATTACAATTACACTGTTTCAATTTCAATTACAATTACAATTACATGATGCGGAACCAAATATATTCAGCATTTGTTAATTATATAGTTTTGCACTTTTGCTGAATTTCAATATTTTGTACACAATTGATAAACAAATATAACGGTAATGATTGTAAATTGTTGAAGATTTGTGGCTTGAATTTTTAATTGTACTAAATAAAAAGACAGCTTTTTAAACATATTTTTATTATATAAATATATATTTTAAATCTGGTATATAGACATTAATAAATTATATATATATATATATATATATATATATATATATATATATATATATATATATATATATATATATATATATATATATATATATATATATATATGTTGATGTATTTATTAACTCTTTCAAATCAATCTAGGTACTTGTCTTAACAGAGCGTACATGATTTTTGCTTATATAAAGACATTAGACAATGTCCACAAGGCCTCACCTCCTGTAGTTGCATAATCTGTCTTGGAAAGGAAAGCATGCTGTGTGTCTGTGGCTATAGCAGTGCTAATTATTGTTTGCTGAGAGGGTGGATTAGCACCAGTCCATGGCCCTGTGTACTCTAAGGGTCTCTAACCAGACTGCAAACTGGTACAGTATTAAACAATGGTAGCCCAGACTGTCTCACTTGAGTCAACATACTGAATTGATAACATCTAGCACAAGCTCTAAGTGGACTTTAACTCAGGGCTTCTGACTTGAAAAGATACTTCCTCTGGAAGCCAACTTTGTGTAGCTTCACTGCATTCAAAAAGGGAATAGCTCAGACATACACAATGTCATAAAATATTTGACTGTCAAGTTATCTGGTGTCAATACACAAGTGTGCACACTTTGTGCTTTTGTATTAAAAGACATACAAAACTCTGTTGATCTCAATGCTTGTAAACAATTATTTGTGCTAAATTCATATAAATTAGCGATTACAAAAATCGGAAGTAAAAAAAAATCATAAATCAATGATTTTTTTGGAGTTATTTAAATCATGATTTAAATCAATGATTTCAATAAAATGATTTAAATCAAACAACCCTGAACCTGTATGAGACTTAAATTATATTTTATTGACAGTTTGTTCAGGTAGTTTGTGATATGAAACGTACTGTAATTGATTGTAATTGATTGTAATTGAAATAAATTTTCAATTATACAACATATAACAATTACAATTACAATTACAGCACAAATTTGAAACCATAATCAATTACAATTACAATTACATAATTTTGCTGTAATCAATTACAATTACAATTACGTAATTGGACCCAGCCCTGACTACAGTACCCTTGGCAGGCATCCTCTCTAGCAAGGGGTGGCAGTAGTGCTACAGTACACCTGGCAGACATCCTCTCTAGCCAGGGGTGGCAGTAGTACTACAGTACACCTGGCAGGCATCCTCTCTAGCCAGGGGTGGTAGTAGTACTACAGTACACCTGGCAGACATCCTCTCTAGCCAGGGGTGGCAGTAGTACCACAGTACCCCTGGCAGGCATCCTCTCTAGCCAGGGGTGGTAGTATTACTACAGAACCTCTGGCAGGCATCCTCTCTAGCCAGGGATGACAGTATTATTACAGTACCCCTGGCAGGCATCCTCTCTAGCCAGGGGTGGTAGTATTACTACAGTACCCTTGGCAGGCATCCTCTCTAGCCAGGGTGGCAGTATTACTACAGTACCTCTGGCAGGCATCCTCTCTAGCCAGGGATGACAGTATTACTACAGTACCTCTGGCAGGCATCCTCTCTAGCCAGGGATGACAGTATTACTACAGTACACCTGGCAGACATCCTCTCTAGCCAGGGATGACAGTAGTACTACAGTACACCTGGCAGGCATCCTCTCTAGCCAGGGGTGGTAGTATTACTACAGTACACCTGGCAGGCATCCTCTCTAGCCAGGGATGACAGTAGTACTACAGTACACCTGGCAGGCATCCTCTCTAGCCAGGGGTGGCAGTAGTACTACAGTACACCTGGCAGGCATCCTCTCTAGCCAGGGGTGGCAGTAGTACTACAGTACACCTGGCAGGCATCCTCTCTAGCCAGGGGTGGTAGTAGTAGTACAGTACACCTGGCAGGCATCCTCTCTAGCCAAGGGTGGCAGTAGTACTACAGTACCCTTGGCAGGCATCCTCTCTAGCCAGGGGTGGCAGTATTACTACAGTACATGTGGCAGTCATCCTCTCTAGCCAGGGGTGGCAGTATTACTACAGTACACTTGGCAGGCATCCTCTCTAGCCAGGGGTGACAGTAGTACTACAGTCAGGGGTGGGTTCAATTACACATAATTATATCAATTACAATTACAATTACATTTCAATTTTTAGTTCAATTACAATTACAATTACACTCATATTTTTTCAATTCAATTACAATTACAATTACACTGTTTCAATTTCAATTACAATTACAATTACATGATGCGGAACCAAATATATTCAGCATTTGTTAATTATATAGTTTTGCACTTTTGCTGAATTTCAATATTTTGTACACAATTGATAAACAAATATAACGGTAATGATTGTAAATTGTTGAAGAATTGTGGCTTGAATTTTTAATTGTACTAAATAAAAAGACAGCTTTTTAAACATATTTTTATTATATAAATATATATTTTAAATCTGGTATATAGACATTAATAAATTATATATATATATATATATATATATATATATATATATATATATATATATATATATATATATATATATATATATATATATATATATATATATATATATATATATATATATATATATATATATATATATATATATGTTGATGTATTTATTAACTCTTTCAAATCAATCTAGGTACTTGTCTTAACAGAGGGTACATGATTTTTGCTTATATAAAGACATTAGACAATGTCCACAACGCCTCACCTCCTGTAGTTGCATAATCTGTCTTGGAAAGGAAAGCATGCTGTGTGTCTGTGGCTATAGCAGTGCTAATTATTGTTTGCTGAGAGGGTGGATTAGCACCAGTCCATGGCCCTGTGTACTCTAAGGGTCTCTAACCAGACTGCAAACTGGTACAGTATTAAACAATGGTAGCCCAGACTGTCTCACTTGAGTCAACATACTGAATTGATAACATCTAGCACAAGCTCTAAGTGGACTTTAACTCAGGGCTTCTGACTTGAAAAGATACTTCCTCTGGAAGCCAACTTTGTGTAGCTTCACTGCATTCAAAAAGGGAATAGCTCAGACATACACAATGTCATAAAATATTTGACTGTCAAGTTATCTGGTGTCAATACACAAGTGTGCACACTTTGTGCTTTTGTATTAAAAGACATACAAAACTCTGTTGATCTCAATGCTTGTAAACAATTATTTGTGCTAAATTCATATAAATTAGCGATTACAAAAATCGGAAGTAAAAAAAAATCATAAATCAATGATTTTTTTGGAGTTATTTAAATCATGATTTAAATCAATGATTTCAATAAAATGATTTAAATCAAACAACCCTGAACCTGTATGAGACTTAAATTATATTTTATTGACAGTTTGTTCAGGTAGTTTGTGATATGAAACGTACTGTAATTGATTGTAATTGATTGTAATTGAAATAAATTTTCAATTATACAACATATAACAATTACAATTACAATTACAGCACAAATTTGAAACCATAATCAATTACAATTACAATTACATAATTTTGCTGTAATCAATTACAATTACAATTACGTAATTGGACCCAGCCCTGACTACAGTACCCTTAGCAGGCATCCTCTCTAGCAAGGGGTGGCAGTAGTGCTACAGTACACCTGGCAGACATCCTCTCTAGCCAGGGGTGGCAGTAGTACTACAGTACACCTGGCAGGCATCCTCTCTAGCCAGGGGTGGTAGTAGTACTACAGTACACCTGGCAGACATCCTCTCTAGCCAGGGGTGGCAGTAGTACCACAGTACCCCTGGCAGGCATCCTCTCTAGCCAGGGGTGGTAGTATTACTACAGAACCTCTGGCAGGCATCCTCTCTAGCCAGGGATGACAGTATTATTACAGTACCCCTGGCAGGCATCCTCTCTAGCCAGGGGTGGTAGTATTACTACAGTACCCTTGGCAGGCATCCTCTCTAGCCAGGGTGGCAGTATTACTACAGTACCTCTGGCAGGCATCCTCTCTAGCCAGGAATGACAGTATTACTACAGTACCTCTGGCAGGCATCCTCTCTAGCCAGGGATGACAGTATTACTACAGTACACCTGGCAGACATCCTCTCTAGCCAGGGATGACAGTAGTACTACAGTACACCTGGCAGGCATCCTCTCTAGCCAGGGGTGGTAGTATTACTACAGTACACCTGGCAGGCATCCTCTCTAGCCAGGGATGACAGTAGTACTACAGTACACCTGGCAGGCATCCTCTCTAGCCAGGGGTGGCAGTAGTACTACAGTACACCTGGCAGGCATCCTCTCTAGCCAGGGGTGGCAGTAGTACTACAGTACACCTGGCAGGCATCCTCTCTAGCCAGGGGTTGTAGTAGTAGTACAGTACACCTGGCAGGCATCCTCTCTAGCCAGGGGTGGCAGTA
This sequence comes from Lamellibrachia columna, assembly GCA_963662155.1. Taxonomy (NCBI): domain Eukaryota; kingdom Metazoa; phylum Annelida; class Polychaeta; order Sabellida; family Siboglinidae; genus Lamellibrachia; species Lamellibrachia columna. The sequence continues at coordinate 65,683,394 of OY759262.1, forward strand.
GTACTACAGTACCCTTGGCAGGCATCCTCTCTAGCCAGGGGTGGCAGTAGAACTACAGTACCCTTGGCAGGCATCCTCTCTAGCCCGGGGTGGCAGTAGTACTACAGTACCCTTGGCAGGCATCCTCTCTAGCCTGGGGTGGTAGTAGTACTACAGTACCCCTGGCAGACCCCCTCTCTAGCCAGGAGTAGTAGTATTACTACAGTATGTTATCGATAGTTATAATAGAGGGGGCACAACATGAAGCTAAGAAATATTTCCGTACAGAGATTCGTAAACACTTCGAGACTTTACAGCAACTTATACAAAGTAAGTAACCAACTTGTTAGTTTGTATTTGGTCGCTCGAGGGCGCCATCTACACAATGCATTGCGTTTGTTGTTTCCGACCCAATGTGTGGCGCCACTATTGCTACGAAAGCGCTACTGAGGATACCCGGGAGGGGGGGGGGGGTGAGGGGCGGATCACTTATTGTTCAGTTAACGACAATTTTAACGTGACTAATTTAAAAAAAATTAATATGTTAATGCATATCCGTTCGCTCGCAGACTGGTATAATCATCAAATTCTATGGGAAGCAAAACCAAACCAAAACAAAAACTAATACACAAAGACAAAAGTGATAGGATTACGTAATTTCCACACTCTCTGTCTATGCTATTGAGTTAGAGGTGTCAATACATCAAAATCCCCGGTTTAGCTATATATGGTGTATCATTAAATGCATTATTCTGAAGATAATCAATTTACCAGTAAAAGTGACATGATATAAGATATTTGCTTCAATTAGAATTGTTCAGTACATTCACATTAAAGGAAACCTCCCGCGGTCACGTGTTACTTGTGATTGCCTTTCTTCTGCCTCCAATTACCGGAAAACGCAGATACGACTTTACAAAACGGCCTCGGCTCAATGTTTGGATCAAAACATCGAGAAAATCAACGTCAGCTTTAGAAACGTATTCTCAATATTGTGCTGGGATTAGTAAGTAGCACTAGCCACATATCAGTTATATTTGTTACGTTATATTTTTCAAGTTCCAAGTCTAAATTTGCTAAAACAAATATCGCACCACATTAATAATCATAAAGCAATGATACAGTTGAAAATAAGGTGTACATTCAAATATTAGTTGTTTACACTTAATTTATTCAGATATTGGAAATAAACCGGTATCAGAATTAGATAGTTGTGCATCAGGTTTGTAATTGTGAACTATTGAACATTATGTTTACTGATTACATTCTGATTCAATATTTTTTAAATTGTTAAAAACTCAAACAATGATATATCGGATTTCTAATTATTGGACCAAGATAACTCTAAAATCGCACTATTTAATTGCTAATTAAAAATATATTGTTCGTCACCCGGTACCGCCTGAGGTAGCCGATGGTTGCGATACCCCAAACCAGCTGGGGGCGTAATACGCGGTTACGGAAACAATTATCATGAAAGAGGTTCTTCCTCAGAGGAGCCTCCCCGCGAGGGAATCTCGGTCGGGAGGTTCGGCACCCCGCATCCCTCTCCCGCCGGGGTGTGTGTACATTGTGGCAAACAATGTAGAGGTGCGCGTGGACTGGCGGGGCAGGGCAGCCCACCCTCACATTTCACAAGTAAACGGGGCAGGGCAGCCCACCCTCACATTTCACTAGTAAAATGGTAAAAAAAAATGGCAAATACAAAAAAAAATGTAAGTGTTAAAGTTTCAAAACATTGTGGGATTGCACCTTCAAAGGATAATCAAATACGTTTCTCAGAAACGCACACGCACGCACGCACGCACGCACGCACGCACGCATGCTCGCACGCACGCACGCACGCTCACACACACACACACACACACACACACACACACACACACACACACACACACACACACACACACACACACACACACACACACACACACACACACACACACACACACACACACACACACACACCACACACACACACCCTTCCTTATTTCAGCCTATCATTTCTCCCCTGCTGACTGAAGCCTGGACATATTTACGACTGTCACTTTATATCACATGTCTGATTTACATCTCGAGGCGACGATACTGCGCCTGGTTATTTGTTCGCTTGTTACGGCGACACTTCGACGCGACACGTGTACAATGGCGACGCGCGAAGGCGATGCTTAAATTCAAATTAGCGACGTTGTTGGACTAGCAACATTGCACGGACACGGCGCGAAGGAAACTCAATAATGTCAACGTGAAGGGATTGTTGACATAAGAAACACTTCTTTCACAATAATGATATTGGTTTGCTGTTAACAACACTATTCGACACTTTCAATGTGACATCTTGCGAGAATATAGCAAAACTCGAGCCACATTTTCAAATTGGTTTAATTAATTAAACTGATTTTTCAGGAATGTAACACAGCAAGACAAAGTGAACATTAAACTACGATGCACAACTTCCTTGAATGCTACTTAAATATTGGACTATGTCATTGAAGGCAGCTATTCACCCTATTCACCCTATTCACCCTATTCATACCAATTTTAATTACCAAAGGAATCTTTGTTATCCATTAAACGCTCATTTTTACACGAGGTCAACAAACCACAAAAGAGTCATCAAACCTGTTGTTTACTAACACAGCCTACTATGTGCAGCATTTACTGTGGTCAATATTGGAATAATATTTTACGAAAACACACCATCTGGCATCTGAGTGTGGCAGAATATTAGGCCCCTTATACCTGCAGATGCATTGAGCAAAGTCAAACTGTACTGACAATTATATCACCGAGGTATACTTATTTACAAAACAGTAGCTGAATGGTGAATTGGCAGGTGCGATAAAGTGCATACACACGAGACTCGGCGAAACGCTTTGGAATTATCCGAAATTTTCAGGAACGGAAACTGTGCGAATAACGATTCAGTCGCTGGTAAAAAATAAAAATTTCCGGCACAACATACGCTTTTTGGTGAAACGTCACTTCCTGTCAGCGCCCAATATTTTCATTAGCAGACGACACTTGCGAGTCGAGAGTGCAGAATGAGGGGTTGTGACGTAGACTTACAGTTTAACAACGCCGTTAACAACCATCAGCCAAGAGTCGTTCACAGCGACGTATCCGGCCTAATCACAGACACCGCCATTTGACGCTAATTTCTAAAAAGCGTCGTGTTCCGGTCGCGCGGAGGTGTCGCGGCGAACGATTGCCGCGCGAAATGTGAAACGACGACGTCGTTCGGCAACATGGCGACATAAACATAATGAATTGCCCGACTAATGGTTGTGTATAAGTCCAAGAGTAATTGATTTGATTCAAGCACATTAGGGAGAGGCGATCTCAGCGCCAGAAGAGTTTCGCATAATATTTGAGTGCAATACTGCTTAATGAAATAGCCGCATCGAAAGCAACATTAAAGTGTTAAATGTCGTCTGCGTGTTGGAGCTTTTATGGCGTTAATGCGTGGATTAATATTATCGTTTGCGTGCAGACCTGTCCATCGTAGGCTCATCGGGTGCTTTAGACCTGTCCACCGTAGGCTCATCGGGTACTTTAGACCTGTCCACCGTAGGCTCATCTGGTGCTTTAGACCTGTCCATCGTACTCTCATCGGGTGCTTTAGACCTGTCCATCGTAGGCTCATCGGGTACTTTAGACCTGGCCATCGTAGGTTCATCTGGTGCTTTAGACCTGTCCATCATAGGCTCATCGGATGCTTTAGACATGTCCACCGTAGGCTCATCGGGTGTTTTAGACCTGCCCATCGTAGGTTCATCGGGTGCTTTAGACCTGTCCATCGTAGGTTCATCGGGTGCTTTAGACCTGCCCATCGTAGGGTCATCGGGTGCTTTAGACCTGTCCATCGTAGGCTCATCGGGTGCCTTAGAGCTGTCCATCGTAGACTCATCGGGTGCTTTAGACCTGTCCACCGTAGGCTCATCGGGTGCTATAGACCTGTCCATCGTAGGCTAATCGGGTGCTTTAGAGTTGTCCATCGTAGGCTCATCGGGTGTTTTAGACCTGTCCATCGTAGGCTCATCGGGTGCTTTAGACCTGTCCATCGTAGGCTCATCGGTTGCTTTAAACCTGTCCACCGTAGGCTCATCGGGTGTTTTAGACCTGTCCACCGTAGGTTCATCGGGTGTTTTAAACCTGTCCACCGTAGGTTCATCGGGTGTTTTAAACCTGTCCACCGTAGTCTCATCGTGTTGATTAAATGTTTGGACAAACTATTAAATTAACTTTGGTTCGGCCAAACCAAAATCGTTCGGTAAAGGCGACAGCGCACCTTTGGCGTTCTCATCGACTCTATTCACTATCGCAGGTGACCCGATCTAGCGATCACAGTCAATTCTTTCGATAATTTTTTAACAAAAGCACTCGCTGTTTTATTAAAACGACTGTGCATATTACTTAGACTATTCATAAACCACACATATTACTTAAGCTATTCACAAACCACACATATGACATAAACTATTTACAAACCACATATATTACTTAAACAATTCACAAACCACACACATTACTTAATCTATTCACAAACCACGCGTAAAACTTAATATATTCACAAACCTCACATATTACTTAAACAATTCACAAACCACACACATTACTTAATCTATTCACAAACCACGCGTAAAACTTAATCTATTCACAAACCACACATATTACTTAAACTATTCACAAACCACACATTTGAACATCAATGAACCTGGTTCGCGATGGTTAAATGATCTGAGGAGGGAGTTTTCATCTAGCGATGATTTCGATGCTTATTCGATTTCGAATATTACCCGATCTAAACGTTCAATTCCTTTGACGATTGTATTAAAAGTGCACTCGATTATGAAACATTGGTTCAGTGACGTGTGCCGTGCAATGCTCACAGCGACAGGAAAATATATTTCAATAACGATAGTTGAAGATGTTTAATCGCTTATATTGATACAATTATACGGAATTGACAGTGAGAGTGATTTAGTGTATCCTTCATAATTGTGATAATGTATTATCTCAGTGTAAATAGGAGTCCATCCGGGCCAGCATTGTGTGTGTCTGTAGCGCCAGTAGACCTACGACAAAATCAGAGAAACCGCAGTCCGCTATCAAGTAGTTGACGCACTGACCAAATAACAATTACAAGCGTATCAAGGCGAGCATATGGCCTTCTTTATTTAGTCACACATAACAGCAGAGATGAAATACAAGCGATAAATATCGTAGTATATTAAATATGCTAATGTAGTGTAACGAGACGCTTCCAGGTTTCGCGCTCGAACGGAAGACAGGAATATAGCTATATATTATGTTACAATTACTGTCAACCATTAAAAGTATGATATGGATTTTATTATCATTATATTGTCGTTTGAAGGACTATATACGATAGTTAATTTATAATCATATGAATATATGTCAATTCCTTGGCGCGTATAACATGTCTCCTTAATGTGTACTTAAATTCCTCTACGAAATGACATCGGATCATCACAACAATACGTACACTTATAACGCGCCTTAGTCCTCGGAACCCCGAGCTGAGGGGCGCACCAGACCAGCGGGAAGAGGCTGCAGCGTTGAGCGCGTCAGGTCTATTACGTTCTCATCTTCAACATGTGACGACAAACGCGTTACAATTGAATAACATTGAGTTTTGATTTGACCAAGTGTATGTATATGTTATAACACTTATTAGAATGTAAGTGTTCCCTTTGTATCGTCTTCAGCCAGTTGGCTCTAGACGTCTACACCTAACACTCCATTTGTTTTATTTCGGAACACGAATAGTTTATGGTCCAATTTATAACAAACGCAACGTACAACGTACAACGTACAACGTACAACGTACAACGTACAACGCAATCTGTGTTTTTAAGCCATCAAATATACTGAATGGAAAGAGCACAATGGCGGGTTTTGAAGTTCCTATTAAGTGCACAATATGTATAAATACATATGTGGCCTTACACAATGGACGATTCACGTATCTTACATTTGTGCAAATATTGACGAAGTGCGCAAGTGGATGAGAGGTAAGTGGCCCACTCGCCAGGAAGACTAGGAAGTCGTCAAGTCATCCAGAGACGAGTGTCTCCAACTCGAGCGGCACTCAACGACCGCTAAACAAACCGGAGAAATATTTCCAGAATTCGACCAATATTGATTGACGTACAGCCTTCGGGTCCGATCAGGCTGTCCTGAAGCCGCCGACGAAACATTCAAGCGATTTGACAAATATTTGAAAAGAGACAATTCGCCGATGGTCGTATTTATTAATGCGACGAAATTGCAACGTTGTGCGGTCGATTGCAAACATGTTGTGAAGCGGCTCTCTGGACGATCTCGAGCAGCTCTTCGCGAGCGGTGTGTACTCCGGGGCTTGACGGACCGATGCTTTCCTCGAGGGCCGCCGGCGCCTGGCCCAGTCGCGGAGGCGACGAGTTGTCGTCGAGCCCGGCGTTGTGTGCACACGTACTCCCCAGGTGGCGCGTCAGTCTACTCTCGGTAGAGGCGTTCAAGTAATTTTTCAGATTCAACTTAGTTTATGTTGGTAAAGTTATCAATAGTGGATCAGTTATATAGTCGGTCGGTCGGTCGGTCGGTCGGTCGGTCGGTCGGTCGGTCGGTCGGTCGGTCGGTCGGTCGGTCGGTCGGTCGGTCGGTCGGTCGGTCGGTCGGTCGGTCGGTCGGTCGGTCGGTCGGTCGGTCGGTCGGTCGGTCGGTCGGTCGGTCGGTCGGTCGGTCGGTCGGTCGGTCGGTCGGTCGGTCGGTCGGTCGGTCGGTCGGTCGGTCGGTCGGTCGGTCGGTCGGTCGGTCGGTCGGTCGGTCGGTCGGTCGGTCGGTCGGTCGGTCGGTCGGTCGGTCGGTCGGTCGGTCGGTCGGTCGGTCGGTCGGTCGGTCGGTCGGTCGGTCGGTCGGTCGGTCGGTCGGTCGGTCGGTCGGTCGGTCGGTCGGTCGGTCGGTCGGTCGGTCGGTCGGTCGGTCGGTCGGTCGGTCGGTCGGTCGGTCGGTCGGTCGGTCGGTCGGTCGGTCGGTCGGTCGGTCGGTCGGTCGGTCGGTCGGTCGGTCGGTCGGTCGGTCGGTCGGTCGGTCGGTCGGTCGGTCGGTCGGTCGGTCGGTCGGTCGGTCGGTCGGTCGGTCGGTCGGTCGGTCGTAGCGTTGTGACAGTGCATCGTTTCCCCAGAAGTCAAGAGCAGTCAACGTAATAACCGCACAATCTCGCGTTGCTAACAAGTAAATCTCGCGTTGCTAACAAGTAAATCAAAAGGCGGATGCTGCCTTCAACTTGGAACATTATTTCGCCAGTATGTCTCTATAGAGTATAACCCCCGTTTCGTCATGACGACGCGATCCAGATGACGTCACGTGTGTCATTTTACTCTAATCAGACAAGAAATGATAGTTTTCTGTCATATGCAAACATCCTTGGTGATGCACTGCGAGCTCGACTCGAGAAGATAACGAACAGCGACACGTACACGCGAACACGGAGAGAACACAGGGGCAGACAACAACACAACAGTGTCACTTCGTCGTCGTCAATACGTGCCATGTATTGTGTTGACGGTGAATGTAATGTGTTGACAGTGAATGCAGAGACTGGGTGTGAGGTTGTGTTTAGATCGGTGTGAGGCCGTATATTGTTCAATGGGCGCAGTCGGATTAATCATTATACAAACAAACTGGTGTTTACGTCAAGCGTAGCATTAGTATACATTAAACATATAGTTAGGCGTAGCATTAGTATACATTAAACATATAGTTAGGCGTAGCAATAGTATACATTAAACATATAGTTAGGCGTAGCATTAGTATACATTAAACACATAGTTAGGCGTAGCAATAGTATACATTAAACATATAGTACATTTCGTCACTCCCATTCTATGAACCTCCTCGTACGCAACAGTCTCGGAAACTTCGTGAATCTTACGTCTTTTGCTTGTTTGTTTGTTTGTTTGTATATGCGTTCGCTACGTATCTTTACAGGTAAACGTAATATGCATAGTAATAGATGACGCAATGTTACACTGTTTTGTAACTGTGCTACACGTTATTTTTTAACACACAACTGTGCTTATACAAGTAAGTTAATAAAAAGTGCAAGAAATATGACGTTTAACACAAAAATCAATGGGAGTTTGAATTAGCCAGTGTTACGTTGTAATTTATTTCTATTTCTCAAATATCAGTGACGTGCTTATAAAGTGACGTGCTTATAAATGTTATGTTGCGCTACTGTCAAATTATCATTATTTTTATATGATAATTCAGCGCATATTCCAAACGAAAAAGCAAACGAAAGAACCAACGAATGAACCAATCAACCAACCAACCAACCAACTAACGAACGGCCAACGAGCGAACCAAAGAGCGAAAAAACGAACGAACCAATGAACCAACGAATACTGGTGTCGCTTCAAATACGTGAACGACTCAAAAACAGTAAAACGTCGTAAATGTGTAACAAATCTAAGAGGGAAATGTTGTGGAATTCCAAATGTTGTACAAAGAAGACTTCCCAGAGCGCCAGCCTGTTCGATTGAAGTCGGTGGGGAAGATCATTGGTCAGTGGGGAAGGTCCGGCGTCAACAAAGTCGCCAACAAACTTCATATCTGGAGATAACATAATTTATTGCCTGATATATATGTCAGCTGAGATAGGCGGGGCCCGACCAGCCGGCGGACGGGGCACGCCGAGGCGGGTAGGGTGATGACGTATAGGTGCCCGCTAGTGACTGTGTTGACACAGTTGAAGTGGCCGCTGTGTGGACGGCGACAGGACGAGTACAGCGTGGACAGAGTCGCCGACAGTCACACGGAGCGACAGGTTGAGTGTCGCCATGCTGCCACTGTCACACTGGCTCGAACCGCCCAATCAAGGACAACCACAGGTGGGTGATATTAGGAGTTGCTACAAACTTTATTTTCTCGACACAATGGACAGGGAGACACCTTAGATGTAACGTGGCGACGGAAGGTTGTCTTCACGGTTACCTGTGAGTGCGCATTGGCAAAAATAAAATGTATTTCGGATATCCACCGGTTACCCCTGTTGGTGTTTGTTGGTGTTTACTGTTGGACGAAATGAACATCAGAAAGATCAAACGTGTTTGGTATTGCGTCAGTGTTTACTATTTACACGTGCACGTCGGAGAATTTGTAGTAATTTCCCTGCAGATTGTGTTCGAACAAATTCATTTAGATCAAATATAACATGACTGGGCTGTTTCCTGTACGTTAGTCGTAGATAACACAAAGAAACACCTCCGTAAGGCGACTGCCTGTGCTTCCTCCGTAAGGCGACTGCCGGTGCTTCCTCCGTAAGGCGACTGCCGGTGCTTCCTCCGTAAGGCGACTCCCGGTGCTTCCTCCGTAGCAGTGGATTTTCCTGATACAGCCCTCGTAGTGACTTAATGACCGGGTTAGAGAACAAACAAACACACTGGAACTACGCGAAAAACAACAATAATAAAATGAGCCTAAGAACATATGATGCACCCTCAAAGGTCAAACCAGATTAAAACGTTCCATCAAAAAGTCACCCGATGACTGGTAAATCACGTGAATGTCAGATTGTTAATTATTTAATATTTTCCAACGAATGAATTCCTTATACTATCGCCAGTTATTTGCGATGTCGTGTATACCACAAGGTAGCTCAGGTGAACAGTTGTTGATTGGATACGTGTCTTGACGTCAAATGACATTCCCTTTCCCGCCAAGCCAAACAATGTCCAGCAGTCCGCCTCTGACCGAGTCTACGCCTGTCCGAGTCATCAGACCTTCTTGGAGCTTTCTTGGAGTTTATTGTCAAGTCAAGTCAAGTTTTATTTTCTAATATCATACAATGGTGTATGAGAAAAATATACAATACCCAGAGTGTTTGCAAATATTCATACATTTAAAAATAATAAGAACAGTCAATGTTAGTTAAACTTACCAATTATTATTTTGTTCAATTTACAAATTCCTATTAGTTTATTTAAACTATGAATATTAAACAACACAGAGAACTTGAAATAATTAGGGTGATTAATAAAATATCTAGTCAGAAGTATATTTCTTTGGTCTCTTAAAGTGTCACATTGAAACAATAGATGCAATTCGTCCCCAATCTCATTTCTATTGCACAGTTCGGCAACCCCGCGCTGACGTCACTTTTATTTGCGACGTCATCGTGATTTCTATTTTGTCGTAACATGTACGCTATAGTTAGGAAAACATTGAACAAGACAGCTTGGTTTGTGATGTTTATCCACCCGTTGTTTGCCGTCGTCGACTAAACGCACACAACCACAGAGCAAAGTCAACGACCCGACAAACATCGCCGCCCGCACAGTTTACCTACAAATTAAATTACCTTATTCCTGGCTCTCTGGTCATTGTTGAGAGGGTAGCAATTAGGCTAATAACCGTTAATTGGCCGAACTCTTTAGGAGCGTGTTTAGACGTTATGATGTGTCGTTGGCCAGTTACATCGCAAGGTAAACATCAACTTGTTTTATTAATCGCTTTGATTATTAAGTCCACACTACGAGTGCTATATATTCGGATCACCAACCAACGGTTCATGTTAATGTATACACGACGATACACGTTTATGTATACACGACGATACACGTTTATGTATACACGACGATACACGTTTATGTATACACGACGATACACGTTTATGTATACACGACGATACACGTTTATGTATACACGACGATACACGTTTATGTATACACGACGATACACGTTTATGTATACACGACGATACACGTTTATGTATACACGACGATACACGTTTATGTATACACGACGATACACGTTTATGTATACACGACGATACACGTTTATGTATACACGACGATACACGTTTATGTATACACGACGATACACGTTTATGTATACACGACGATACACGTTTATGCATACACGACGATACACGTTTATGCATACACGACGATACACGTTTATGTATACACGACGATACACGTTTATGCATACACGACGATACACGTTTATGTATACACGACGATACACGTTTATGTATACACGACGATACACGTCGTTTATGTATACACGACGATACACGTTTATGTATACACGACGATACACGTTTATGCATACACGACGATACACGTTTATGTATACACGACGATACACGTTTATGTATACACGACGATACACGTTTATGTATACACGACGATACATGACGTACGAACGTACGTAATTACACACATACGCTCATATTATGCCCTACGCATACACACAAATACACATGCACACGTAGACACGTGCGTACGTGCGTACGTACGTATGTACGTACGGATACGGTTTAGTTTATTTGATTCAAACAATGGATTTTAATTAATTATATATGTCTGCGAAGATCGAGTTCCATGTGATCGCTGACAAAATTATCATTGCTTTTGAACTAATTTACTATTCTACAAAGAGAGAGATCTTAGTAGGCATTGTCGGTTTCTCACATGTGAACATTACAAAGTAATATTTTTAGGTGAATCCAGTATCTATATTTATTGATGATTGCGAACGAATTAACTGGCACATTTTCGTGCGTTCCAGAAAAGGTGTCACATCGAATTTGTCCTTAAACCAATGAGACAATCGTGGACGTTAAGGCCTTCGTCCACAATGTCACTGAATCGTTCATGAAGCAGCCAAAACCACACATATATATATATTATTTTGTCACTTTGAATTAGTAAACCCTACATTTGTGGTCTAACCCCGAGTCCGTGACGCAGTTTCACTCCGCTGTCCGCATTCGCTAACTCAGCCACCAATCAGACCGACTCGGACGCCATAAATTACAAAATGTCATTGCTCGACGCCTTAACACCCAGCCACGCCTAGCCACGCCTCTCAGGGT